>JASVER010000159.1:981163-1057603 GCA_030449065.1 Oceanodroma leucorhoa
GAGCACCGAGGCCGGGCCGCCCGGTGCTCCGCCCTCCGCCCCCGGGGCCAGCCCGGCCCTTGGGCTGGGGCTGAGTCCGGGGCAGGAGCCCCGGGGCGCGTGGCGGTGCAAGGAGGCAGGGTCTTCTCCGAGCCTGGAGATGGACCAAACCGCCTCGACCGGCCCCAAAGTCCCCTTCCCGTCCTCACCCCCCGCAGCGCACAGTGCCTGACGAAAGAYGTCTTGCGGGGGTGCAGGGAGGGGGGCTGCAGGTTCGAACAGTGCCCAGATCCCTCTGGGTGACGGGTAGAGTTGGGCTKCTGCTTTGGCCCAAGGTGGGAAAGCTCCCAGAAGCAGTCCCGGACCTGCGTGGCATTTTGAAGTCTGTGGGTTCACCCTCTGGATTTTAGCAGCATTAACTAAGTAAACAATTGGTTGAAATAGGTGGTAGTTTTGAAACAACTGAGTTGGAATAGAAGGAGGTCAGACGCRTTCCCCTCCTTGCAGGATCCTGCTATCATTGTCTATTGCTTCCATGAAATCGCACTGAGTTGYGTGGTAGCCACGCACGTCCCCTTGTGCTGTGGGGAGAGCGTCCCACGGAGCCTGTGGAAGGTGGCTGCTCCTTCCGCAACCTCTCCCATGCCAATGACCATGGCATTACTTGCGCTAGGAAGGGCCTGGGCCTTTCTCATGACCATGGGAGTGGCAGTGACCTTCTCCCTTCTCATCATCCTGTGTGTGGCCACGGTGRTGGCTATGACCTTCTCCGTTCTCATGGCCATGCCTGTGGCCCTCACTGTGACAGTGACCTTCTTTCTCGTGAGGGTGGCATCCTTTTTGCTCCACATGCTACAGAAAAGCTGAAGCAAAAAGGGAGAGTGTTAGACCAGAGAGTATCCTGTAACTCCCACTAATCCTCTAGCTGCTTAGAATAAGCCCTCCCTGCCTTAATGACTTAAATGCCTGTGACTGTTTAAAGAACAAAAAGCTTTGCCTAATGCCAGGGTGGGTGACTCTCTCCCACTGTAGGCTGACGCCTCTCCGAACCCAGCAGGAGGGAATTTCCGAAGACAGGCTGCAGGCAGCACCGGTGTCCCAGCGGGGTGATCCCTGCTGGGCCGGGCCGTAGGGTGCTGCCCGCGCCCAGGGGATTCCAGACGGATGATCCCTGCTGGGCCGGGCCGTAGGRTGCTGCCCRCACCCAGGGGACCCCAGCGGGATGATCCCTGCTGGGCCGGGCCGTAGGKTGCTGCCCGCRCCCAGGGGATCCCAGCGGGACGATCCCTGCTGGGCCGGGCTGTAGGGAGCTGCCCGCGCCCAGGGGAGCAGCCCACTTTTCTGAGCCTTAGCCACAGAAATGTTGCTTGCCTGGTAGGATCAGATACGCTGCGAGGAGCAGCTAGAGAGTAGCTTGTATTATGTGGCCCAGCAGGAAAGACTGAAACCTGGTATCTGCTGAAAAGATTGGCTGGCATTAATGTGATGACAAGGACATGGGTGCTATTTCCTTTTCTTTCTTCCCGATGTTAAATAATAATACTTACAACAGTAATGATAATAATAAAGTCATGGGAGCTGAAAGRAAGGGGTGGGAACAGGCTGAACTGCAAACATCCCACTGCTTCTGACAGACAGCCGCATCTTACAGCTTTTAGTCTGGCTCAGCCCGACGTGTGAACTCCTTGTCTGTGAAGTGGGGGTGATCACACTTCCTCACTCCCACAGCTTGGCATGTTTTCTCTGCGGCCTGCAAAGTATTCGACACATGGATTAATTTTTTTAATTGTCCTTACCCAGGGACTGCAGCAGGGCTCGTGCTCCCAGCTAGCGGCGAAGCACTGCGCGAGGCAGTCAGAGGGGCTGCCCGCGTCCCTCCCGGGGCTGCTGTTACACGGCCGGGGCTGGCGCGGTTGGTCGGTACCTCCCGTTGGCTTTTTTTCGCTCTTCGGCGGCAGCGCGGGAGCTGGCTCTTTGCCATGGCAACCCGCATCCCAGACCTGCCAGCATCAGACAGGTCCAGCTGGTCCCCAGTGTCCCTCCGACGTGAAGGAGGGTGAGCGAGAGGRACAGATGACCACAAAAAGTAGAAGCAAAGAGAAAAACAGCGAAAAAGGGAGGTGTGGGGTCAGGAATATTAAAAAAGCCGACAGACAGTAATGGATACATGTCGAAAAGAGAAAAAAGCTGATGAGCAGAGAAAGGGGGAGACGGGGAAAGGAGAGGGAAAATATATGAACAGGTGAATGGGACAAAGATGCACTGGGGGCTGAGGGGTGAGGCGGGTTTATGAAGCTGCTATGCTGCAAAAAACCCTCTGTCATCCGAGACAGCAATTTTCTGCTGCTGACCCTGAGATATTAGGGGATCCATCAACTACTCCTCATCTCCTGAAAAGTATCCAAGAGCAGAAAGTCTGCTGGCTCAGGGCTTGAGCTCCCCAAGCAGGGCTCRAAACCTCTGCTAGTAAAAGGCTTAGGTATTCACACGTGGAAAACGGTCAGAAAGCGCTGCTCCCGGGAGAGCCAGGGCATCCACCTCCTCCGCACCGCTCCCAGGAGAGCCGGGGCAAACGTCTCCTCTCCACCTCATACCCGGCAGGGTGAGGTAGGAAGGCTGCCAAGGGGACTGCGTAACAGAGCCCCAGGAGGAGAGTTGGGTATTTTTGTCACTAATTGGTATTTGTGGCAATTGAAGACAGATTTCTTACCTCTCCTGCTTGACTTGTGAAAGAAATAAGAGAAAAAAACTTCACGTTGGAGCTTTGATACATTTTTTACTTGAAGCATCTCTTCCTTTTGTATAGCTTATTACTYCTCCTAGCCCTCCTGCTCACCATCCGCTTGCATTTCTTTCACAAACAAAAAGCAAAACATTGTCTCTGCAGCTCTCCTCTGTCTCGAGACGAGTCCGAGCCAGAACTGGACACTGCACTTCACTTGCTGTGTGTGTGCAAAGTCCCCYCAGTTTGGAGGTTCCTCCCTCTCCCGCCAAAGTCAATATAAGGCTCCCTTTATCTTYAGGAGTACAAGCCAAGCTTTAGGAGTACAAGGCGGGCATATCCTTAGAGAAGTGTAAGGAGGCAGAATAAGGCTTTAACTTGATGGGCTGGCAGATGTGACCAAGAGCGTTTCCCAATGGATTTGCTTTGCGCCGCAGTCACAGTTCAGCATGGCTCATTTCACGGTGCCCTATCTTAGCATGGTTACTTTCAGCGCAATTCGTTTTCCTTCACCGTAAATCAACGTTTCCCCAAGCAGAATTTAGCTCGATTCATGATGTCCTGGCTGCCGTTAGCAGAGCTCAGCATTTCACACACCAGTCACGGCTGGCTCAGCGAAGCCCACGCAGCGCCCGGGCAGGGCAGGGTGCTGGAGCGTGGCGATTCTGGGCTCACTGTTCTGCAGTCTCTTGGCTGATCGCTGACATTTACCATCGGCTATTTTGACTTGGATCACTTCGGTTCATCTCCACTGACGCCGTCACAAGACAATCCCCCCTGTGCTCTGCCCTTTCTGCTTTTGCTCCTGTTCCTCTGTGGGTCGTCAGGAACAGGCAGCGACACGTCCACGCGGATCGTGGGATGTCAGCTCCTGATAGCCCGCTTTTGCTACTTACGCAGTGCTAGCATCGCCCTCTGAGATAATTGTATCTCTAGGACTGACATCGTGGGTCCCTGAGCCTCCAGAATCCCTCTTGCTACACTGCRAATATATTCATTTAATATAAGGCCTTGACCTCTTTTTAGCAAGGTGGACCTGCAACCTGCTGTTGAGTCTCGGGCATTKGTTTTGGCATCTGTTTCTCCCTCTTGCTGCCCCAGGAGATGTTTTGGGGTTTGGCCCCTTCGGAAGTGCTATTTTGTGGTTCTAAACTATATAACTACTTGTTAAAGAGACTACCCTGGCTGGCATCCCTGGGATGGCACAGTGAGCAAAGATGATACCTGCCCCTGGGGCTACACGTGCTCTTCTTCCCATGGCTGCCAGTCATTTTTAGTCCCTATCTGACATTTGGCTCCCTCAGAGTAGGACAGAAAGAAAAATTCAGTGTCAGCAGCAGCAAAAGAAAGCCAAGTCTTGGGCAAAACCTGAGAGCATCTCAGTAACAGCCAAAGGACCCCTTACCTGAATCCGTAATACGTTGTTCAATACAGGAGGTGACCAATGAAGAAAAATAAGAATAGGGCAAAGGGAATAAAAGATGAAGTTGCTTTTATTGCAGTTGAAGACACCTCTTTCTCAGCCCCTRTGTGTACATGTGACTAGCACCAAATGCTCTATGCCAGGACAGGTCCTGGATGTAAAGAGGGTCCCGTTCACAAAAACATCACCGTGCACAAGCACATGGCTGGACTTTAAARCCAGAGAGAGCTGTGATGGTCATCTCGCTCCTCTACAACACAGACCATCGTATTCCCATCAGTTGCTGTGTCGGTAAACCTGGGAGATGCTGCGCTGGAGACACACACGTGGGTGCTGCCCAGCTCTAAGCGGAGCAGGTCCCATCGCCCGTCAGACGCGTGAGCTGCAAGGCAGGCAAAAGCTCTGCTGCTCAGCAAGCGGTGCTCTCCCGGCACCCAATGCACTTAGGGCCCCAGGGCTTTAAAATGGCCATTGCGGTGGTTTGGTGGATACCCCCAGTACCTGGGGCAGGAAAATGAGATGGAAATACTACCTGCACACTGGTACTTCTTCCAGTTAGGGCAAATCCTCAGGGTTTTGCTTCCCTGATTGAAGCAATYCACAACAAGCAGCACAAGTGTGTATACACCACATGGTTATCCCCCAGCTGAGGCATTCCCACCAGCCGGTGCAGCCATGTTGCACAGTAATGCTCCAAAACAAGCCCCTGCCTTTCTGGCCAGACACCCGCATTCTGCTGCTTCCCCGCTCTGCTGTGTGTGTCTGGCTTTGCGAGCAGCCAGCRCCAGCACAGAGAAAGAAACAGCAAGTCCTGCAGTCCTTCTGGCAACCGGTACGAACAGACTGCTGCAAATACGGCTACGTTCGTGCCATGCCATCCACATCCAAGGAGGGGGCTGGCACGGAGCAGGAGCTCCTCCTAGACCTTTGCCTGGACCTGCTGCCTGGGCTCGCACCCACCCACGGTCAGTGGTAGGAGGGAGCGGCTGCGGTGGCCGACCTCCTGGAAGCCGGGAGTCCCTTTCCTCAAAATCTGCTTGGCTCTTGCCCCTGCACTGCAGCAGCGGCGGAGCTGCCTGTGCCCATCACACACCATCGGCCAGAAGCTGTTGTTGTCCCCAGTGCCTGTTGCCATTTAGAATATTGCCACTCTGCGGCCTCTCTCTGCTTGGCCAGTTTGAGACTGGTAGAGCAGATCTCAGTGCCATTCTAGGGGAGGCACGTGCTGATCCCAGGATTTCATCCCCTTACGGAAAAAAAACAGGAGTGAGCAGGAAGGATGAGCAAATGGGGCTCCCAAACTGTTTTAGGAATATAAATGATGCCCACAAGAGAATTTCTCCAAGCTGAGACCATCCTTGTTGCCCACACAATATTCATCCAGAGGAATGTTTTCTTCCACAGTGCCTGGTGAACCACGATGGGTGAGTTAGCAGGATGGAGGCAGAGYGGTCTGGATCAGTCTCTTTGGATGGGGATGGATCCCTGCCTCTCTTGCTGCAGGCAGTGCTACCCTGRCTCTCAGGAAAACCAGCTCAAAGCTGATTGCTTGCAATGGTGACACCACTGCGATGTTTCGGACAGTGCAAAATCACTCACGTTACAAGTTTCGTGGACAGCCGAGCCCTTGGAGTCACCGTGGACAAGGCAAGGCCGGAGATCACTGCGCAGCCCTGCTCTACGGCTGCCCGCACCGCTTCGGTTTGCAGCAGGCTGCCCGTTTCCAAGCAATGTGCAATGTCTCGCAGATCTGCAGCCAGCTACCTCTGAACCCTGGCCCGTCACTGCTCACTGGAGCAATAAAATAGCAAGGGTATTTTTGCTCCTCAAAGCCAGCGACAGCGTGCCAGACACCTCCCGTGCTGGAAGATTTCCATGGGTACAGCAGCAGCAGTCCTGGCCTCTTCTGCTTCATAAACCTCCTGTTGTCTCAGCCCGTGAAATTGCTTCCTCAGCCAGAGTCCAGGACCACGGCGGGGCTGGTGCTGTGTTAGCAAATCGAGCCCCACTCACCTTCCCTGTACAGAGCTTATTTTACAGGTGAATGTAGCTACCCACCTTCTGCAACTTCAGGGGGGTTTAATTTAGAGATAGAAACGCGCTTTAGTCACAGTTTGAATACTAAGACCTGAGTCAGATCCGTTTATCTGAACAGCCACTTACATCTAGGCTGACACGCCAAAAATGTCAGCGCTGGGTGCCTAAAGAGAAAGGCCGAGGTGGATGTTTGTCTCCCTTATAGAACCGGTTTGATTTGCTGCTGATCTGCTGTGCCGGCAGCACGGCACGAGCAATGCCGTTGCGCACAGAAGGACGTATGTCTCTGCAGATAATTGCGCTCAGCAGAGCCCATCTTTTTCCTCCTTGCAACTCCATTTACGTGAGTCAGATGAACTGGTCCATGATTGCCTTTTTCTGGCTTATAATATACTGACGCTGTGAAGTAGAAATTTCTTAGAAATATAACTACTGAAAAAATAAGATTTAGTGCCTATTTATTCAAAGCCATTTGTGACCACTCTGTCCTGGGATGGGCTTGGAGGAGTTGTCACCTTCCAAAATTTGCACGATGTTGTCTGTGCCGATAGGAAGCATGCTGCACAACGTATGCATCAGCATAAGGCACAAGATTTCAAAGGGACTGAGGGATCAGGCTCACAGGGCGATTTTAATGGCCAGTTGTTATTTCTGTCCATCCTGTGTGCCCAGGGTGTGTGCTGGAGCATGGCCCACATGCAGCACAGGAAGGAGACGTCCATGCAGGGCCCTTCTCTGCTTCTCAGGGTGACTGCGAGGTTCCTGCGTGCTGGAAGCCTTTGAGTGGCTGTTGACACAATACCAGGGGCTGAGAAGGTACCAGGCATATGGCAATTATGTTTCTGGGCACAACTACATTGCAAACTGAAGCAAATAAGAGATGTGATGAGTTTGCTGTGTGTTTGAAGGGGCAGGAGGCCCATGGAGACCCAATTCAGCATTGTCTTGGCAGGGAAAATCTCACTGTAGATAATATTGTACCATTTGCTGCGGTGCCTTGTGCTGGGAGCGCAGCCACATTTGCTCTGAAGCAGCCCATATGCTCGCACCATTTCCCAGCGTGACTGACAGTAAGCCAGTTCCCTCAGAGCATCCTGAGATATCCCAGACTGATTCATCCTTTGCGCATAAATATTCTTCTTATGAGGATTTGGGACATAGGTTCTCAGCCTGTGGAGGGCCAGAGAAGACACTGGGATATATCAACATACCTTGACTAACTGTGTCTGTTACAACACCTTCTTTAGCTTCAAAAAGGTTTGAAAATCACGGCTAACTTGGAGTGGAACTGAGGATCTTGCGAACGGCCTGCATAGCATGGTCCTGCCAGGACTCAGCCCAATACTCGTACGAGATCAAACACCTCAGAACCAGTCATCCCCTCTCCCAGGCTCCTGCAGTTCACATGAGACCCAAATTTCAAGCCTGATTCTGCAAAATATGCTATACCCAAGTGTCTCACAGCACACTGAAGCCTAGCATTGAAATACCCGTGTCTCTGGAGTATAGGAAAGGAGATCTGGCCATGATAATGTGCTGAATGGGGCAAACACCCTCTTTTTAAACCTAAGAATAAATAAAGGTGTGGGACCACTTATCTGGAAGGGGTTGAGTCTTCAGGAAAGCCCTGGCATGGTGTTAGTCACACTCTCTACATCCTGTGCCCATCCCAGAAGCGGGAGTTTATCCCGTGTGCTGTCAGTAATGATTCGCAGCACATACGAGGTCTGCTGAAGGTGGAGAGGATGCTGTGTGCAAAGTGTGACCCATATTGCTAACACAGCCTTCGATTCTCTCAGCTCCAGGCAAGAGCAGCAAGTTAGACATAGCCCCTATAGAGACTGCGAAGGAGAATACGAAGAGCCTATGGAATTTTTGAAGTAAACCCCAGCAGATCCAAGGGACCTGAACTCTCAAAGTGAATAAATGTTCACAACCCTCTTGCTATGAAGATGTGGGAGGAAGCAGGATGTGGCCGAGACTCATCATGCCACCATCTGTCCTGGTAGAGAAGGGAGCAAGCCACAAATTTTCTGCTGTATCTATTGCATCTCTGCACAACCTGCTTTTCTCAGATTGCATCTGCTCCTGGCTCAGCGCAGGCAGATTGTTGCTGAAAAGGGAGTATTGCAGGTCAGTGAGTCTCAGGCATCAAGTTTTCATTCCAGAAGGACAGGTCGTTAATAAACGTGAGAAGGAGTACACCGGGAGGCACCACTTGCTGGCAATGCCTTGGGTCTCTAAGCTGTACAGAGGCGCAGCTTTGCACAAAAGGGGGATTTTGATAGATGCTGAGGAAGACGCAGGTGAGAGATGAGCACGTTTCTGCTGTCTGTGGGTCTGGGCACTTTGTTTTGGAAACACAAAAAGGGCCACAGCTCCGAGATTTCAGAATACAAATTTTTTTTGTAACAGGACATTTGCTGGTACAGGGCTTTTCATGTGAAAAAAGTCTCTTTTCCTGAACTGACATTTCCCCAATGGGGAAAAAAACAACTTATAAAAAACCCTCCAACTACCTGAAGTATTGTTAGTTGGAGGTAGATATGCGCTTGGAGACCTATGTCCCCTGCTTTGCATACAGCCCTTCTGTGTCAGCAAAAGTGTTTGCATTCAAAATGTTCCTGCGGAGCCTCCTCCGAAGGCCGCCGCGCGATGCTCCCCGCAGCTCTGGCGTCTCCCTCTCGACCTGCAGGTCTCTCCTCCCCTGAGCTCACTGGCTTCGTTAGCGGCACTGCTTGCGGGAGGTARCGAGTGCTGCTGGCTCCCGTGGCTTTGCCTGGTAGTTCTGCAGGCTGATACGACCTGTGTTATCACCGCTCGGCAAACACAGCCGAGGTGTCAGGAGATAGATAGGAGACTCTGAGCTTTGCCAATCTAATTTTTCAGTAGGGAAGTTTGCCTGAGAGCTCCAGGGAGTCTGTAACTGTCTGCCCTCCTGCTCCAGCCCTGTAAAGAGGGGACCGCGTTGCTCTTTCTTTTGTGGCAAGGCTTATTTAAGGGGTTCCTGCTCTCCCCTTCCCCATTTGGGTGTGTTAAGAGAGTGCTAACAGATTTAAGGATGCGAGAAAGTCTCAGCCTGTATGAGTTTGTCCATGCCGAGGAAAAGAAAATCAGATGAATGACCAGTGGTGTCAGCTAGGAAGATTTAACATGGGGAGAGCTTTTTATTTTACAACTTTATTGTGCCATTCTTTATCTTGGTGAATCTAAGCTTTGTCATAATGCCTTCAAAATAGGAATATTACAGTCTTGCCAAGGACGAGTTTAAATGCCAACTATAAAAGCTACTTGGGAAAAGCTAGTGCTAGCAGGGGTGGTTTCCCTAAGATCAGGTTTCTGGACTGTTGTGAAGGTGATGACCAAAGCTGCAGTTGGGAATAGGACCAGGTATAAGGAAGGACAGAAGAACTACCCTGAAATGCAACCCTAATCCCGGCTGTTGAATGTAGCACTAACAAGGTCCTCGTCTCTGCCGGGAGAAACTCCTTCTGCCTGCGCAGGGCTGGCAGATCCCAGCAAAGGTGGAGACATCCCATCCTTGCATGGCTGAGCTGCCAGCCCCATTCCTGATCGTTGTTTTAATTGCTGGTCAGAGCTGAGCTACCGTTAACTTTCCTCCTGTAAGCCACTTAGTGCTGCTGGCACAAGCAGTTTCCTTAGCCCCCGGAGCCTTCATTGSTAGAAGACAGGCGGCGGCTGATACCCAATCCGTCACCCAGGGCCATCGCAACCAGAGAATTAACCATGAACCAACCCCTCAACCTGTATTCAGCTGTGAATTTGCCCTTTTTACTTCATAATAACAACCCTAACCCGACTCATACCACAAATACTGGCTCTACAGCTGGATCCTGCAAGATTACAGCTGGTCTGGCTCCTGCACGGTCCCCCGCAATGGGAGGAAAACTCGAGCGGGCAGAGCTGGCCGTAAACTGCTGATCCCTGCCTCTTCCAGTCTCATCTTAGCCCCACAGGACTTGCAGAATTCAGCGAGAGCCAAGCCCTTCTGTCCGAATGGCATCAGTGCCAGTGAGTCAGCGTCATTCAGGGATGACCCAGTTGACATTTTGGAGAGGAAGTTGGCCGAAATGGCCCATTTCAGGAGGATCAGAGCCATGGGGGAATGAAAAGCAGTTGTTTTGGCTCAAGAGCAAGTAGGAGAGTGGAGGGGGAAGGCTCCATCTCTCAAATTGTTGAAATGTTTCTGCTTTTTTTGGTTAGAAACTGAGCTTCAGAAATGCTCAAAATATTTCAGCTGATGCTTCCAGAAAAAGGCATCTTTAAATGTTTGTTCCAAACCTTTTTCAACAAAAGGTTTAAATAACAACAGGTCAAAGGAAGGGTGTTATTTAACCAGTTCCTTCTGAGGGTACTGAAGGAAACGCAGTATTCCAGGGAGAAAGGAAATGGAATTTTTCCTTTTTGCAAACCCAATTCTAAACACTGTATTATAGCCCACCCTAATCCCATGTGTTTGGGCTGCACAGTGCCCCSAGCCCTGAGCAACATGCTCGGCCGTGCTGCAGGGACCAAGTCAGAAGGACCAACAAAACCTCCACATTCCCAATGGAGGGCCACCTCGCTCAGGAGCTCACACAGAGACCTGAAATGGATGCCCGGAGAAAAGTAAGAACAGGGCAAGTGCATGTGATGGCTCCCCAAGTTTTTTTCAGGGGATTTTCTGAGTGGGATGTGATGTGTCGAGTTAGGAAACCTCCCAGGAGTAATTGTGTGGTCTCCTTTTGGACCTCGGTAAATGTGATGATATAAATTTATCACAAGCTGAGCCTCCTCAGCTTGTGCAAGGGTTGAAATAAGGCCAACGTGACTCAGATTCTGACCATAGCTGGGAGAAGGACCAGCATCTCCAGCTGGGTTTTAATTCACCCTCYTGAATCACGATTTCCATCCCGCTGGAGCATGGATTATTTGCAATTTCAAGAGTTTTCTGCCACTTCGGTGAAGTACTCAGCCAGCCAGGCATAGTGCAGCAAGTGTCTGCAAGCGCTTCGTGCACTTCCACCCTTTCTCTCCACCCAAGTATTAATTAGTCTTGAACTGGTCCTTTAATATTTAATTGCCACCTTGACTCCCCTTTTCATCTCCTCCCTTCTCAGGCGTCTCTGTGCAAGCTGTGCAGGCTGGCCTTTGCACTTCCTCCGGCCTTGTTCTCCAAATCAGCTCTGCGCCTTAACCCCACGCGAGAAAAGCCTGTCTCCCTGCGAGCTGAGCCCAAACCGAACCCATGCAGCATCGATGCGATGTGACGCCGCTGGAGTCCATGAAGAGTCTTCAGTCCGGTTTAGACCCTGGAGCCAAGGTTGGTCTCTGGAGTTTGCTTTTGAGTTCTGTTGGCAAAGGGAAGTAAAATGGTTTGTTAGGTTTTAATTGAGCTTGGTGGGGATGAGAGGCACTCATGGGCCTGGAGAGTAGCCACTGAATTTGCCACTTCTTTCTTCTTGCATCAGACTTAAAGTGGGTCATGTTGCCACTGGTGTAGCCCCAAAGCAGCCATGTGTTGAATAATTTTGACTTTTTGTAGTTCAGAAAGGGCACATCAAAGGGCACATGACCGTGTCAAGAGCCAGCTGGCKCTTGGCATGCTCCTCTGCAGCTTGTGAACTATAAGTTACAGGCCATCGGGCTGCCCACGTCCTCCTAGATCTGGGCTGCAGCCATGGGCTGGAATGGGGAACCTCCCTTGGCCCCTGCTGATGACAGCTTTCACCTAGGGCAAACCAGTTGCTGTCTGCAGCGCTCCATGCTTTCCCCAAGGACTACATTTCCATAAAAGATGAAAAGAACCTGCCTGACTGGCTGTCCCGGCCACTTTCCACAGCCTGGTGCCCTTCCCAAGGCTGGGTCGTGTGTCCTACATCTGAAGGCTGGGGTAGCAAATGGGGTCAGCAAACCTGCATTTGGCCTTGCTGTGCATGTCTGGAAGTGGGAAGAACTAAGAGGACAGATCCTCTTAGTTCCTCGTTCGCTCAGCCTGTAACTACTTCAGAGGCCCTACACTAGAATTACAAGTTTTTCAACAGCAGAAAATGTCAGGTGGGATGATGAGATCCTGAGTTATTCAAGGTGGCACTAAACGYGGGTAGGCACAGAGCTCACCCACAGGACTTGGGGCAAGAACCTGCAGGCTGGGATGATGCGCAGGGAAGGGGAAAAGAGGGGACAAACTTGTCCTCCAACGGGAACAGGGCTGCTCTGCACGTCCTGAGAGGCTTCTGTGCTGGCGCTATGACTGGTATCGCTGTGGGAAGTACCAACAGGCAGCTGTGGTATTCACTGGTTTTAAGCAGGATCAAGCTGCGATTATATCCTTTAACTAGCTTTGGTAGTTTTCATTTTAATTGTATATTGATACATTTAAAAATGAATGTCTCAGCAGTCCTTTGATCCCTCTGAGTCTCTCCAGCTAAAGCCTGTTTAAGGTTTCTGGCTGGTCCCTCCTCCCAGTCCAGGGAATCCTGGCTGGCTGGAGGAAACGCCTCAAACGCCTTTTTGTCCTGCAGTTGCAGCTGGCCGAAGGATCAGTGCAGGGGTAAGCAAGGGAGGCAATAGAGGAGTTGTTTGCTTATTGCGGGGAAGTTTGCTCTGTGGTTGATATGAAAGACATCTCCAGGCTGCCGGGAAACTCTTCTTTGATATACTGCATGTTCCCATCCCTYCCTCTATCCGACAGGCCTGGGGAGGGGTTGGTAGTTCTGCTCAGGAGCCTCGGGCAGCGTGATCTGTGGGTTCATTGCTGCAYACGGCAGCACGCAGGAGCACCTCTGAAACTCGGCCGTGCAGCTTATCTGCAGTCCCGATACACAATATAAAAGCAGCCTCCYGAAACAGCCAGACTTCAAGCTCCTTCTGCGGGGGGCTTTTTGGCAGCCGGCTCCCAGCTTCTCCCAGCAGTTACCGAGTGCCATCTGTTGACTAAATAGCAGTCATGCAAAAAATGGAGAGAAGCCAGGATGAAGACGGGTGAAGTGCACTTGGGAAAAGTGGCAGCATGGGACTGAGTGGCTTTGGAGGAGTTTCACAGAGTGCAAAAGGAAAAGGAAGGAGGGTTTTAAGCCAGGGTGGTTCCTGCTGGTGGAAAGGCTGATGAAGAGATGCCAGGAATGCTTCTCGGGGCAGTCAGGTTTGGGTTTATTGAGGGATCAGATTCTTTCCTTCAGCCTTTGTGTAAGGCAGAGAGACAGAGAAGAAACATAGTCTTGCTGTCAAAATGTAGGGCAATACTTTCTGCAAGCTGCTGAATGCTGTTCTGGAGCGGGGAGATGGTAGACTCCTGTCAGAGATGGTTCTTTGTGCTGAAACTGGTCAGGGAGAGGCTTTGCAGCGCACGGCTAGAGAAAGGGACTATTTCACCGTCACAAGCACAAAATGGACACGTCATTGCTCTGATGTCCTTCCTTTGCCCCAGCAAAATCTCCAGCAAACTTTGCCCTGAGTGGAGAGCAGGGGCTCCAAGTAGGCAGCTGAGTCTGTGCTTAAGGGAGGTCAGCCGAGCCTCTGTGTAGCTCAGCCCCAGCAGGGCAACGCTGCAAAAATTCCCTTATGTCCTCTTGATTCCTCCAGCTTTCAGGCTTTCCTGAAGGCAAGCTGCTGTCCACTGCAGGGACTGCTCCTTCAGGGGCTGCCAGTAGTTAGCAAGAGCTGATACATCCCCTTTCCATGAAGCAGAAACTGCAGAGCCAACCTGGGGTATCTACGCTGGGTACAGCCCACGGCTTCTGCASTGAGTAGGCTTCAGAGATGGCACAAGCCAGCCCACAGCAGTCAGAGCACAATAAAGAGCCCAGAATCAGGCCGTCCTGCCTATTAAAGGTCTTTTGGTGATTTTAGAAGAATAAAGGGATTAACTCTGGGGGTGGTGGACAAATTCCTGGGTGAGTAATTAAGATGGTTTCGCTAAACGTCCTTCCTGTTGCACATGGATGCAATATACAGTCGCTATCTGAAGTACTCTGTCAAGTTGCTGCACGCTGGGAAATAGCTGCCACCAACTGCCTGAGAGAGCACTACTGATGGGCTTCAGCCACCGAGGTGGGGGTGCTCGTGTGAACAGGATTCAGTGTGTCCTGAGGTCCTGCAGGACCCCCGAAATGTCATGCAGCCAACATGCCCTTCTCACTGCAGCAGGAGAYGGGGGACCACCTTGGCTCCTCTCCTTCCCAAGTGGCAGATGCCTGGGTATTGGTGCTCCCCGCKGCCAGGATGATGGTCCTGGAGGGCCCTTACCCTGAGGCTGGCACAGACCCCGTGGGAAGGCAGTGCTGATCTCGGGAATGACACTGCACTTAAGAGCAAATCAGAGTTTTTGGCAGTTCAGAGCAAGCCCTCAAGTTGAGGACAGCCTTGGTGTTATTGCAACCCTTTCTGGCCGTGACACCAGATATAAGCAAACATATGTGCATGTATATAACCCCCTAAATCTCAGCATATTTATCAGATTCTGCTCTCTACATCCTGTGAGAGTCCCAAGAGCACAAACAGGTCCCCAGACCAACCTGTTCTGCCCCACTGCTGAAGCTGCAGATGCTGTTCCCTCGACTGGGCCCTTTTGCCCCTGGCTTTCTGTGTCCGCATTCATCTTCTCATCAGTCTCACGTGACAATGCAGAAGTAGGTGCTTGTCATTTATGCGACTCAGACATGGTAAAGGACAGCTGAGAAATGTCAGCTGTTTGTCTTGAGGGCAGCGGAGTAGCCAACGCTGCCCTGGAGGGAACTGCAGCTCTCCAGAGACATTAGCAAAGGCAAAGGTATTTTGGGGCTCTTCATGCCTGCTCATGGCATTGCTCGCTGCTGGAAGAGCTTGGCCACACCATCAGTAACAGCAGATACCTAGGATGCCACCGGTATGAGGTCTGTAGAAACTCCTTGCAAGCGCTTAGCTTACGCTCTGACAGCTTGGGCATGACACGGTCCCTGAGCTGCTCTGATCCATGGGTAGCGCAATGGACCCCGCTGCACATGGTGCTTACCCTGCACTCTGCAAAGAACCTGGGAGAGTGGTGTGGGTCTCCGTGTGAACCTGGACCCGAGTGTTAGCAGCGTGTGCAGACTCCTCGAGCCCAGGAACATGGCCACYGTACAAACAGGATAATGCACCGTCGCTGGAAAAAGTGCTTCCATGAGCACTGACTCCCTGACGCAGCCCAGCAGCATCTGCTAGGGCTGACCTCGTCCCTCCAGCCACCRGCCCAACCAAAAATGGGCCATCACTCCACCCTCACAAGGGACTGTGCCAGCTTGGAAACCCAAGGCAGCACCATCCTCCCAGCTCCCCTGTGGTCCCAGGGCAAGGAAAAGCCCCACATGGCTCCACACCTCCTGCACAGGTTTGTCCGTCACAAACCTCTTGCCAAGCACTTGGGCTCTAGCAAAGCTCTTGTATCTTTTTTCCAATTTTCCATCCACAGCAGTCTTCATTTCCCTCATCAAGTCTGAGTCCAGAAGCACTGCCTGGGAAATGGTTTCAATTTCCTTTCATCATTTGAGTAGCTACTAATTAAATTGGGTCTGTCTTTCCTTCCAAGCACTTTTACTAAGCCATGCTTCCAGCTCCTTTAGTGCCTTAGCCCTGATCTCCAATAGCTAGAGTTATATGCAGAGGAGCGGCCAAATTCAGGGTTCTTAAAAGTCTTTTGAAGGCTTCCCTTGAACCATGCTGGATTTTGGGTTGAACTTTTGGGTTTTGTGAATGGTTGACCTGCTCAAAGGTCTTAGAGGGGATAGGTACCAGCAGCAGACCTGCTCCTTTTTTGGTGGTACAATGTACAGACATAGCAGGGCCCTCATTAAGGTTGGGGTGTGCATCAGTCCTCGGGCAATGAAATATTCCCCTGGGTGCTTCCACCTCCTGTTCGTCTCTTGCCTGATCTGGGTCCCTCGGAGGTTGGGGGAAGGGGCAGCCAGTCTGCGCTGAGGGAGGGCATCGCACAGCCAGGACACGGTGCTGAGATAAGGGTACGAGTGTGGCAACCTGAGACCGCAGCAGACAAATGCTGCCTGTTTTCTCAAAGCCCCRCTATTTGTGACTCTTTGGGGGGGCAATGGGGGTCATTTTGGCAGCTTTCGGATGGGGGSTTACTGGGGGGCCCTCTCCTTTGACTATGTGTTTTCTGCTAGTCATGGTGCCGGCTGGTAATGCCCACCCCACAGCATCGCTTCTGCTCCCTCCCTGAAAGAAAGGCACATTTTAAAAGTGGGGAAAGCATTCCCGGATAATACTGGAATTAGACAGAAAAAGGCAAATCCGGCACTTGTTTTCCCGTGAAGGCTCATGCACATACTTGCACTGACAAGACATTCAGGACCCCAGATATTTTCCCGATCCCCCGCCAGGCGTGCAACTAGCCATGCATAACAAATAACACGACCCCATGAATGGCCACGAAGTGAAGTCAAGCTGTTTGCCTGATCCATTTTTCATTGTTCGCCCGGCTTTTCCCACTTTGAACGAGGGTTTGTGGCATCAGGAAGTTAAAAGGAGTCAGGAGGGGGGAAAAGGGGGAGTGTTTCTTTTAAAAAGAGAGTGAGATTGGAGAGGAGGACACAGGCACTCAAAACCCTGTCTGTGCTTGGTATATTAGGCAGCCAGTGCTCTTGGCTGGGAGCCCAGACGAGGCTTTTGTAATCAAAACATGATCTCGTATGCTGTGCAACCAGTGCTGAGAAAGGCCGTCTGATGGCTCTCCTCTTTTAGCTCTGCTCTGGAATCTGCCGGGCTTTGCCGCCGATGTCCAACATGCACCGAGCTGTGAGTGCTGCCTTTGTGGGGCCTGGGAGGGGCGCGGGGYGGTGGGGTCCCTCACCCAAAAAGGCCACAAAATGACTCGCACTCGCTTCCTTCAGGGTGGCCTTTTGGTGGTTGTCGCTTTGTGKTTTTTTTTCCTCGCCTGGCTGCCAGCAGGCAGGGGAGCAAACAAGCTGTGCCGCATTGAGGGGGGGTGCCGGGGGGGTGGATTTTGGGTGCCGGGGTTTGCATGTCCATCGCCGGGACATGTTGCGGTGGCTGGCTCAGGACAATGTGCCTGCCGGGAGGGTGGGAGGTCGGGGTAGATAACAAACAGAAACCCAGGCAGTGCTGGATGTTGCCTATCCCGGCAAGGGTTTCAGCTGCAGCTGTCAAGCCAGAGGATATTTCTTAAAAAGAGCCGATGCATTTGCTTACGCAGAAGAGYGTTAGCTAAGGGCCTCGCTCCCCTCTCCTCTTCCCTCCCCCCCACCTTCTGTCTTTCTTGCTTTTCCAACCCTGCTGCCTCCGAGGTCTCTCGCTGTAGAAGCAGGCGATCGTAGAAGTATGTGGGAAAGCACTACATGCAGAGACAGTCTGGAGCGAGGCGTCCCTCCAGCCCCCGATGAGCTGCGTAGCAAGTCTGTGTGCCACTTAGGAGTGGGGGGTATGACAGAACGAGATGTCGTCATTTAATTGAAGCACAAAGCCGCTCGCTTTCCATTTCTCCTTTTGTGACATTTTTATTTGCGATAGAAAGAGGCCTCCCGTTCTGCGGCTTCATTGCTCTGCCTTGCTATCTAGGAGGCATCGGGCTCGGCTGCTTTCTGATTCAAAGCCATCGCACGTTTGTTCTGCCAAAGCCATTTATAACTCCCCCGTCGCTGTGACATACGGGCACCTTGGCTCCCCGGAAGAGCTTTACTCCGGGGAGGGCACGGTGTAGCCACTTTTCATCCTGAGCATCAGCTTCAGCATGGGCTGGGGTGGTGGATTCGTTCCAGAAGCGGAGGAGAGGGCACGTCCCCCTGTTATCGGCTGGCTTGGAGCGGCGGCTGACGAGCAAATGCTGACTTGGCTTAACCGTACAATGGGTGAGCCCCTGAGAGCYGGTGCGGGGGCTCGAAGCGCTGCTCGGCGCTTCTGTGCGCAGCGGGGCTGCTCTGTGCCCCGGGGTGCGCGGGCAAGGGACCACCTCCCCTCCGCAGCTCCCCAGCACTTGCTGAAACAGATCGTGCAGAAAGAAATATGTTAATGGCTTCATTAATAAAGGGGAGGAGAAGTGCTGAATACCAGCAAAACCTTCCTTCCAGTGACTTGTTTCTAACTGGAAATGGAAAGACCCCCCTCCCCCCCGCGCTAGCTGTGTTGCAACGTAGACAAAATGCTGACAAATGTGCAGTCTCGCGCGGAGAGGGAGAACGGCCTGACAGGTCTTTTCCATCTTTTGCCTTTGRAAAGAGAAGAGCACAAATACAATCTCTGCAGGAATTTTTAAATTCTTCCTGAGCCGGCAGCTCTGTCAGTCCTCCTTCAAAGGAATTTGAAGATGAAAGGGGTGTGTTTGAGGGCATGCACCACTTTGATCCCACCCTCAAGCAGCCAACACCCCAGCACTCGGCAAACAGCGAACCTGCCAATTTAGTGCTCGCAGAATAGCTTCTGTTCAGGTAAACACTGAATTCAGCTTTAATCAGTCTTGCAAAATGGCCATGAAAGTGTATCCACCCACATATACAATATACTCACCTGTCGCGTACCCAGATGATTGACGGTAATGGAAAAGTGTGTTTCATTCTCCCGCAGACCTTGACAAAATCCCATTGTCCAGCAGGAGAATGTGTGGAGGTGGTTTAAATGTCCCTGTTGTTCCACCTGAACACAAATGCGTGCCTGTGTCCTGGCAGAGCCGCCCTCGACAAGGGCTGTTAACTCGGTGCTGATAAAATACCCCTCTGTGGGGGTACGAGTGAAGATGCGCTTGTGCAGGATCTGAGGTCTACTTTAGCAAACCGGTTCTCCTGCCTTTCCCCTCTCTGGTTTCCGACATCCAGCACACCTCCTCTGTGATGGTAACATGTTTTCAACCTTTAGTCCCTTTTCTCCAAAGAACACTACCTAGGCAGACTTCTCCCCCCATCCGTAGCCCTATTCTTTGCAGATCAACCACAGATCTGCTTGATCAGAGCTGAAATGTAGTTAGCTTTGGGKTTTTTTCATGGGAAGCCCTTGAAAGGAAGACCTAGCATTGCAGGGATGTGCGGTGATTCAGCAGCTGGATCCCTTCCTTCAAAGGCGAGCGCTGGCCACGCACACAGCGGAAGATTTGCAGCCCTGGTTCCCAGGAGGCCCGTGACACTTTTGGAAGAGCAGTGATGCTAACSCCTGGCTGAATTCCCACGCGCTACCTAGAATCATTTTCCGAAGGGCCAGCTGATGAAATGTGCCCACATTCTTACCTGGTGTCCATCTCCCAGGTAGCTGAAAACCTTCCCATGTTAAAGAGGTAATTCCTACAGCTCATCTAAAATCCTGTGCTTTCAGATGGGCAGGATATTCCCATCCTGGCAAAATGCTACATGACACACAAGAAATCAAGGGTARGGTTCACAGCGCCTTGATTCTGCCTCACTCAATGCATTGTCACACTATAAACAAATATATTTTCAGGAGGCTGGAGCCCCTGTATCTCACTGGATAAAGTTCACAAACGTAGCTGGGAACATGGAGCAGAGTCGAAGGCTTTCCCTCCCCTGGGCTATAGCATCTGTGGTTTTACTCTTTGCCATCAAGCCTTGGGCTTCTCACTGCATGTTTGTTCAGTTTAAGAAGGGCTGTGTTAGGCAGTACCCCTCCATCCCCTCCTCCGGACCTCCGCTGCTCCAGTTTTTCCTCTGGTGACCTAATTAGGACCAGGCAAAAGGCATCCGAGGTCTCCAGGAGAAACCCTCCCCTCCCAGGAGAAGGGCCTTGCAAGCCCGTTGGCTACCGCTCGAGGCTGGACCCTGGGGAGCCYGGCTGCCTGACTCACCGCCCGCGGGAAGGCACCCAGGGCACGGCGGGCGTCAGACCCAGCTCCTGTGTCCCCAGCTGCCGTGGCTGGCCCCTGACGTATCCTTCCCTGAAGGAGGTCACAGCTGCTATGTCAYGATTAACGGACAAACCCCTTCTGCCTGCGCAGAAGCTCTTCTCAGCCTTAAATGCTACAGGGAGTGCGGTGGAGGATGSTTCTGGGGGTTTTGCCCTCGGGGTGGGCACAGCCGGGAGCCGTCGGCCCTGAAGAAGCGAGGCTGACGCTCCCTGAAGAAGGGAGAAGCGGAAATACTCGCAGGGGTGCAGCGGTGGTTTGCTCCCGTGAAAACGGGGAAAGCGACAGCTGTCTTGAGGGTCGCGGTGTTTTTATGAGGAATTTGATAGGAAGCCAACAGGGATGGGCAAAAAAACATGCCTTGCCCATGCATCACGAGCAAAAACACTTTACTGTTTCGGGAAATTTTAATCAATTTTATTTGCCAGTTAACCATCTATTAATGACTGATTCTGGTTTTAAAGAAAAATAAAACCAAACAAACACACTCTTAGGAAAAACACCCCTGCTTCCCTCCCGGCACCGCTCCCTCCCCATTTTTTTGTTCTCCRTCCCCCTCAGCACGGGGCACCCCGTCCCTTCGGCGAGGCGAGGGCAGTGCTGGCGACTGGGGTTCGTGTCTGGTGGCTCCCCCGCCGGGGGACCCCTCAAGGGTCCCTACACTCTCCTCCTCCTCCCAGCAGGGCCTTTTTCTTCTCGACCTCCTCCTGCCCTGGCCTCCTTCCCCCTTTTCTCTTAAATACGTTTCCAGAGAGACGCCATTGCCTCCCCTGAAGGGTGCAGAGACGCCTCGCTCCTTTGATGGCTCAGGGGCGCCACGGACTCCCCTGATTGGCTCAGAGGCCCCACGGACTCCCCTGATTGGCTGAGTTTTGGCGGGAGGCCCGTGGGGGAGCCAGCTGGAACCGGCTGTGACCGGCTGGGGGCAGTCGTGGCCTCGTCCCTCCCAGGGCACCCCGCAGCCTCCTCCCTGTACCGAAACCTCCCCAGTTATGCCCAGTATACCCATACAACTAGGGTGGTTTTGGGATCAGGCTCGAGGCGGCCATCAGGTTAGCACCGGTCTGGGGCTGGGAAAGCTTCCGCGGCTGGGGTTGAAGGTGGGGCACAGCTTTCCCCGGGCAGGTCCCTCTCCCTGCCCCCGGGGTATGGCTGGGGGCTGCGGTGCCCTGGAGCAGGGTCCGATACCAGCCCCAGAGGCCTCGACAGGTCCAGGCCGAGGATGGGGCCACACGGTCATGTGCAGCGCCAGCGCCGCAGGGAGGCAATGCTGGCCCCAGAGGACGTGGGCACACACGAACCTCTGCCAGCCCTTAGGGACTGTCAGTATGCCTTCCCGCCACGTGCTGGCTGTTTCCGCTTCACAGGGACACAACCCTGAGAGGCACCCGCAGGAGCAACATCTAGGTGTAGCGAGATGGGTGAGGGCTTCGTTACGTTTGCTTCTCGGTTCCTCCAAACTTTCCCGGCATCRTGCACGGCAGCTGGATTTGCTGCAGCGCTCCTGCAGCAGATTTACTGCGCAGGGCCAAATGGCAAAGGCGGCAGGCTGGGGGTAGCCTGTTGGTGGTTAGAGTTGCAATGTCAGCAAAATAGGTATCCAGGCGTGTAAGGCCTGCTCTGAAATTTGGGGTTCCTTTCCTCTCCTCCTCAGTCTCACTTCSTCTTACCCAGCTCTCTGTGTGAGTGAAGGAGAGGGAATATGAGATCTCTGCAGCATGCAGATGCCATGCTGATAAGGAGAGCAGAAAAACACTGTTTAAAAATAAACCTGTAGTGCCTTGGAGATCTCAGCCTTGCCACCTTGCTCTTCATGCAAACACCAGGCAGAGTCGAGACGRTATGGATCAGCTTGCTGCAGTGAGTTGATACTCATCAGCATTAATTTTCACTAGACACTGCTGTCACTAGAATTTAAAAAATCTGATTTGTTATCCCCTGCGGTAACCAGGGTGCTCTCTGAATGTAAATGGAGGCGAACTGACGTGCCTGATAACACCTGAACCAGCAGCAGGGAGAGGTGTCATTTACTGCATGCAGCTAGGCAGTGTTTTAACTCTGGAGCCTACTGACAGCCATCAAAATGGGACATCAGCTTTGTGCTCTAACTACCTCATTGCTGAACAAAAATAGTAAGAAAGGAAAAGGTCAATTCTGTMAGGAAAAAGTCAATTTACAAGATACAGTATTCTTTTTAACAGAGGATCAAGGGGASAAATGGTGGGAAAGACTCTTCCACTTCCCACCCCGTGCAAACAGAAGGAGCAGGTTTTGTCCTGTTGGTGTGATGACTGAGAAGAGCTTTGCTCCTTCTGTTTTCAGGATGCTGCTATGGATGATGCAGTGTTAAGGAAGAAAGAGCAGAAAGATGTTGAACTCGACAAGAAAATCTTGGCTTTGCGGAAAAAGAATGAAGCGCTCATACGACGATACCAGGTAAGTCTGCAGGTTCTCACCTTCCCCAGCTCCATTTTGGAGTCCTCAACTCATAGGGTAAAGAAGATGGTCAGCAGTGTCAAAGTGACTTTGTTATTACATAGATGATAACATTTTCACATCAGAAAGCATTTGGAACAGGTGGGCAGAACTCTGCCTTCAGCTACAGCTCCTGAATTGATTGGATTGGATTGGATTGGATTGGATTGGATTGGATTGGATTGGATTGGATTGGATTGGAAAGCAGGCTCGCTTGACGCTTGCCTTGCTGCTGCAGCGTCTCCTCTCGCCCTACCATCTTCCTCTATCTGCATCACACTTTTCCCACCCCTTCACCTCATATTCCCCTGGCTTCTTCCCCGTCTGTCCTTCCCAGTGCCTCATGCTTATCTTCTTGGATGCGTAGTAGGTGGCATCCTCAAGACATCTGATAGGTTTATCTGTGTTTCCGTGGAGCACAGACGTGTCCAAAAGAGTTTCCATGAAAAAAAGGAAGGTGAAGGCAAATCAAGGCTTTAGCAGCCTGCTGGTTCCTGCAGCCTTACCCTCTGAACTAGGAGGAAGCACCCCCTGTTTTTTTGATCTACCTTGGCCAAGAGAGTCTACCCAGTGGCCTGCAGGAGACATCCAGCCTGGCTTGTATGAGCTGGTTTGGGTGACATTGTGGTAACCCGGAGCTCTCTCTGTGGGTTTGTTTACCCTTCTCCATGAGTGTCTGCATACGGCAGTACAGAGTAGGACAGCCTGAGGGTACTCCTGGCAGCAGAGTCCCCCTTGGCTTGTCTGGGATATTCTCCTGCCTGCGCCCAAGGCCACTTGGCTTTAGGAGCTCCTTAACGTTTGCCAGCTGGGTGGGCAGCCTCGAGTTTGACAAAGAGCTGTGCTGAAAACCCGAAAACCCAGAGCATGCTTCATGTCTTGGATCCAGAGCTGAGAGACTGAGTGGTGCTCTGGGCTGGGTCTTGCTTAGAAGACATTTCCTTTGATACCATAGGAGCCATTCCGGACCTTTTCTGGTGGCAGCAAAAAATGGTACATAGTGGAAAGCTATGGGAAAGGTTGAATGCCACAAGCAGCTGGGGAAGAGGAACTCTTACCCCATATGAAATGCTACCCACATGCCACCACCACTTGGCTTCTAGAAGAAGCTGCCTGGTAGATAGCCAGATCTCAGCCACCTTCCCTTGGCCACAAATAATGCCCTGACCCCAGACTGGCACAGGGACCATGGCTCCTGTGCACGGCCCTCCTTTTCTGCAGGCCTGGTGTGTCTTCCAGCCTCTCCACATGTCCTTATCCAGCCTCTCCACATGTCCTTAGCCAATCTTTCATGAACCTCAAACTGATCATCTTCGCTGCCTGTCAGGAAGGGACCCCTGTACTGTGTGCTTGCTCCCCATTACATGTGCTGAGACCACAGTGGGCACCCTGAGTCAACAAGAGATTTAGTAAGGTGCCTGTGGCACAGGGACAGGTAATGCAAGTCACAGCTGCCTGTGACCGCTTCCAAGGGCACACGGATGGGACACAAGTTGGTCCACTCCCTCTTATAGGTGGAGATGGGTCCATTTAGGAGAAGTCCTAAACAGGAAAGTGGACAACATCTGTAGACATCCAGGTCCAGGCGGATGATAAGGGTACATATATGTTTCAGGAAATAGAAGAGGACAAAAAGCGAGCTGAGCAGGAGGGAATGGCTGTTACCTCCAGGAGACCCAAGCAGGATGGACTCACCATTACCATCACCAAGGCTCACAACGTAAGTGCTGCCTCTCCTTCACCACTGGCCAACTCTCACTCCAGTCCTACGTCAGCAAAGTGTCATTTCTGAAAGAGATGATAGACTCCACAACAAAGCTTTTTCAGGCATGAGACATAGCTCCTAAGCCCTCACAAAAGGATGTAAAAACTCTGCAGAGATGTGTGCTCAAAGTGAATTTAGCTGATCCACATAAATTCCCAGCTGTGAGCAGGCACCCGTACCCAAGCACGCAGAATTAACAGGCAAATGAATGAACGTGTGAACAGGCACGTGTGGCCCTGGATTGGTCCCAGGTGTCAACATTGCTGCAAATACGTAGGCAGAACCTATCAGGTGTATGTGGGTCAGGTATGAGGGTGCCTGTAGGCTGGGCAAAGTCATGGTCTCCTTAGGCTTTGTGACTGAGCAAAGCAAGAAGCCCTTGGTTGCTTTGGGGCTTCCCACAACTTGGGCAAATGCTGCAAGTCCCAGGCTTCCTTCCTAACTGGACCAAATCTGTGTCTGACAAGCCCTGTCCACCCCTCCTGGCAGTGTGGGGCTTAGTAAACCACCCAGCCAGTCCTGCTGTAACCCCTGGGTGAAGTCCTCTGCCAGMGTGAGCGCGGAGCTTGCTGAGCCAGCCCACCCTCCTTCCGTGCAGTCGGCACTCCTGGGTTGTTAGATCCAGGCTACTGCGTTGCTCACTTCTCAACCACGCCCCGGCCCTTGCTTTTCTCCGGAGGTGCGCTGTTGCACACATTTTTCTCTCATACAGGATCTGAAAGATGCAATTACCCAGACTGAACACTATGGACAAGATAGCCCAGCCCTCTCGATGGTGAGCACCACCCTCAGGAGCCATCCACTTGGCTTCCAAGGCCATCTCCATCAGGACTTAGGCTTTCCCGATCTAACCCTGAGTGCTGCAGAAAGAGATGAGGATGACATTTGTTTCCTATAACTCTGGCATTTTAGTCTGAAATGTCAGATTTGTAAGTGCAAAGGATTTTCCAGACCCGCTGTAATTGTGGGTTTAGCTGCTGAGCAGACAACTAGCCCCTTGTTCCCTCGGAATGTCATGGCACTGCGCCGGGCACAGAAAGCTTCCGCGGGGCAAGGCCTGCCTTTTCTGTAGCTGGCCTCCCTGCTGGCTGCAGGTGTGTTTGGGGAAGGGAATCRCACTGGTGAGCTGAGGGGCCTGGATTTGCTAACGGAAGTGATTCGTTTTCCAGGACAAAAGGGTAGTGAGCGAGAAGTGGGGCAGCCCCTGTCCTACGAGCCCTGGGTTCGGCATTGGCAGTGAGGAAGAGGAGGAGGAGGAGGAAGCAGATCATATGTTCACATTCAGGATGGGGAAGAGGATGCAGCTGGCTGTTACCATGGACAACAAAGCCAAGGTGAGCAGGGAAGAGGATTCCTCTTACACTGCAGCCTCTTGACTTACAAAGRGGCTTCTGTTCTGCCTCTCACTTGAGCTTTCAGCTCAGCATGTCCCCTGGTATTTCATCTCTGAAGGGAATAGTTCCCTTCCCGCTCCTTTTCTCTCATTTCTCAATCCTTCAGCACAGCCTCAGTCTTCATCTCGAGTCGCCACGCACTTTCCTCCCCATATCTGATTCACAGGAATCAGCCCCCAGGCCTTGCTAAACCTCCCAGCGGCTCCATCCAGCCATGCGTAGCCAGTTCCCTTTCTGAGAGATCAATCACCTCATTGCCCTCCTGGGCCACCGGCAGGTTTGTTAAACTGTGTCACTGTGCCTGGAAAGGGGATGGAAATAAGTGGGAGCGCAGACAGATTTAGCTGCATTACTCCACAGCTATTTCCAGGCAGGCAGTGATGTTTGGTGGTAAAAACAGCATCATTTCTCCCTGTTACTCTATTCCAGAAAGCCCTAAATGCAGAAGAAAAAACAGGGTGACATGGGTATCTGTTGCAGCTGCCAATGTGATGGGCAGAAAATGTGACCCAGAATTCACAGACTTAATTAAAAATTGTGCAAAAAGACAAAAGTAATTAAAACCGCTACTTCATTTTTTAAATCCCAAAACATCCCCTCCTGGGCACTACCCCGTCCCTCATAGAGTCTGTGCATCTAGATATAACGATCCTAATGGCAGCTTCGGCATGTCGGGACTTATTTGCCAAGAAGGGTCTGATAAAACTTTGGCAGTTAGTATTGGCAGCGCGTCCAAGGAAGTACATGCCTGTATGAGCTTCACGCTCTTACTTTCTTCACTTGGAATATATCTCAGGGGACTGATCTTGTTCTCACTGGAGTTACTGAGTTCGACCACTGAGATAAATAGGAACAAGGATCAGAAGTGCCACCTTCTTTGGGAAAATGTAGTATCTGCGTGCACAGATGCACCTGTACGGGAACTCAGGGAAGCTCTCCAGTGAGTGAGTCTCTGGAGGGAGGTATTTGCTGCAGGTGGTRTTTCTTGCTGTTGAGTATGTTCCAAAAGAATACAAGAGGCAATCTTATCTATTTATTGATTAAGACTAAGGAGACACCAGTGAGACAACGGGAGACGTAACACCCAGGTGAGCACAGCCCCTTTGTGCTGACCATGCCGATGTGAAGGAGACAGAAAGCCTGAGCTGGCCTTGCGCCTCGCTGAGACATCGGGGCAGACAAGGTCAGCTCCAGTCTCCGTCACGGCGGCACTGGGAAAAGGAAACGGTGGCAGCAAATGGTGCTCCCCTGGGTCCCCTTTTAGGCACAGCAACATGCTTGGCCCACAAAATGAGAGTGGGCTTTTTTGAACTGAGGTCCAACCCAAAGACATTCCCCAGGGTAATGAAGTGAGACCCCACCCTTCCCRCTACCCTGGTGCTTTGGGGTAGGAGTGCTGAAAACCTTGGCTGTAAACAAAAGGCGGAGAGATATTTCTCCCTCTGAGGCAGCTTCGAAATATTTTTCTGATTTTGTGCTTCGAACGCCTTTTCATTTCTGTTTCTCCGTGACCTAGTTACCCTTTCTTTCCATGAAGAAATAGGCCACAATCACTGTGCCATTATAAAGTCATTATATGTTACCTTGAAGGAACTGAATCATTTAGGAAATAATGCACCTTTCAGAATGGCTTTTCAGGAGAAAGCGACTGAGGCCTCTCATTTCCTTTGTTCCAGATAGATTACCGGTAGCGCGAACATCCCCTTCAAATGAAATCTCATTCCAGCACAAACAAACCACCTCCTGATGTAAGGGGAAAAAATCTGTTTTTTCTTAGAATAGAGGGTACATAGAAATCTAACCATCCTCATTACTGACTGAACTTTACCAATGAGATATTTGAGAGTCTCCTCCAAGGTTTCTCATGGCTATGTAGCTCTGCATGGGGGGGCTTATATTTGAAGCAATTACATTTGCAGAGTGAGCGGCTCTGACAGACAGGCTGTGTCCCCTGGAGCCGTTTCCATAACCTATAGCTCAGAATTCAAGTCCTAGATGGGGATTTGTAKTAGCACAAAGCACTGGCAGCTAAATCACATTGCTGCCTTAAACTCTGTGCCAGGGTTTTTCAGCATCGCCAATTAATAAACGTCTGAGATTTTTCTGCTGGAAACGCAGACCTCTGTGGACACTTCCCATAAGTTCCCTGTTGTATGGTATGTACGAATTTGCTTGCATTTGCTTGCAACCTTTCACAGTCCCCCAAAATCTACTGGGTGTTGGTCTAAAGCACAACCCAGCAGCCTGACTTGATGACAGAGGAAAACTGATTTATTGGTGAATGTTCCAGTGGCATCAATCCAGAACTCTCCTTTAGTTACTTTAAATATAGTTCTCAAAATGGATGAGTAGGAAGAGCGTGGACTGTAATGGGTGAGAAGGAAAAATTATTAGGATTTTGGGCAAAATTGTATTTGATACCATGTGAAGCACAAGCTTATTTGTTGCTGCTGCCCTGTTGAGGCATCCTCTGGGCAGCTGAAGATTAAAAGACTTGCTTCAGCCTCCCAGTGAGTAAGGCTTCACCAGGTGTCCCTGGAGAGACTTCCTTGGTGATACTGGGGTGACTAAATGGGCCATCACCATCCTTTGTATGATCATTGCAATGTTCAAGCTATAGAGTAGCTGGGCTGTGCAGAAAACCATTTACATTTAATCCTAAATGTCACAAATCACTGTAAAGCGAGAAGCCCCAAAGGAAAGGCAGCTGGAAAATTGCATAAACTGGACAGAAGTCCAGGATTTTCCTTTGTTGCCCATGTTCTTTTTCCTGACACTCCTCAGCCGGRTATTTTTAACACTGCCTTTGCAATCTGGGGCATGCCTCAGACATAAGATGGGCACTTCTCAATTTACGGTTTCTCAGTGAATTGCTACAAGGGAAGCAGTGTAGGTTTGTCTGACTGCAGCTAAATAGCCAGTGCCAGTCTCTCGAATCCCTGCAGGCAGTGAGTGAGCTGGGACAGGCCCTGTGGAGGGGAAGAGGTGGCTCTGCCAGGCACTGCCGGCTGTTTGGCCCCGCTCTCTGTTCCCGTTGGCTCTGCATGGGCACTTTCCTCATCTGACATCCCTCACTTTGGGAGCTAGCCCACCGAGGGCCAGGATTTCCCAATGTGGGACAAGCAATCTAGGAAATCACTGGTATTCTTAAGATAATAAACAAGCGAAAGAAGACACACGTCGGCACATTAAGCAGAATGTGCCTTCAGGCGTCGCATCTTAGCCAGAAGCAATATGGGGAGCGAGGGAGGGAGGGAGAGAGGGTATTACCTAGAAAAGCTGGTGGTCTCCCAGCCTGTGCCTAGCTATCACAGCTCTGCTAAATCGATATTTCCTCTGAGTCTTCCTTGCCATCTGCTCAATAARCTGTAGGGTTTAATGGCTTTGCCAATGCGCCAGCCTTCCCACTGTGACTTTTAACATCTAATGGCCCAAGGAAGGTGCCGCCTCCCTGTAAATCCAGTAGTGCTCTTTGAGGCTTCCGTCCTGCTCACGGTCTTTGGGTACAAGGTCCTCTGCATTGGTTCTCAGGTTTTCAGGTAGCGGCTTTGCTGTCACTTGCACTCAGGGCCCATGTCCCTCCTCAGGAAGGACTTTCTCAGACAGTAAGCGATGAAGCCATCTTCCAAACATACCCACCCAGTGCTGGGCCTCCCTGGCAAGAGTTATTTGTGACCATGTTATTTGTCTAAAGGACAGGCCGTCACCACCTAAACACTGAAGAGCTCTAGGGAACAGCTGTTGACTTAAGCTAGGATTAATGTTTGATGTACAAGTTACGGATTAATAGCTTGCTATTACCTTGCTAAGCCATTACTGGGCTTACTTTCTTAATTAAAAAAAATATTAACTAGAATGCTAAACACCTCGTATCTGTGCTCTGTTCAGGGCAGAGCAAGCCCAGCTCTCCAGTTCATTAACTAACCTCAGCAGTACCACCTAGGATTACTGTACRTGCCTGCTCGGGGCTTAAAGGAGGGAAGATGTATTGCCTTGAATGTGCCAGGAAACTCAGGATTGTCCCTGGAGCAAAGATTTCCTGGGAATAATAACCACTGAAGAACAAAGTGATATACAGCTTCAGCACCAAAGTATCTACCAGGCTCGAGCGATTCTGTGGTTCTAAAGCAAAGCCAGACCATATTTTCAGCCTCTGAATCACGTTACAAATAGAGCAGGGAGTCAGGACAGCAAGCAGTTAAGAGCCTATTCTGCAAGGCATAATGTGTCCGGCTGCTTTCAGAGGATGTCAGCAGATCTCAGCTCTTCCCCAAATACATTACGGTCATGCAGAACTGGAGCCTGTACAGGAGGGTCTAACTCGAGTCATTCCCGTGATTCCCAAAGAGCTTTGCTTTTACGGAGGGAGAACACCATCCTTTGTGGGGACTGTCTGCATGTTGAGGAAACAGCAGTGCCTTTCTTGGGCTGCAGAGTTCCTTGGTGGCAGCAGGCAGCCTCCTTGGCTGGAGGGTTGCTGCCAGGCAGGCAGATGCTGGGGAAAAGAAAGAGATTCTTTCATAGAAAATTGCTTTACAGATTTCTTTGGGCAATTGCCCAGATTGCTTTACAGAGCCCTCCTCTCCAAAAGACACGAGTGAGGAACAGGTTTTTAGAAGAGGAGAGGCTAGTGTGGKGAGAGAAAGAGAGGTGCAGTCTTGTAGACACCAATTCCAAAACAGGAAGGCTGTATTTGTCCCTGTTGTGACTCCACTGACATTTCTGGGGTTAAGTCACAGACCCATGATGTGTAGGGGCCCTCAAAAAACTGCTAAGCACTTTGCTTCCRTGCTTCCAGGCATAAGACAGAGTTTAGTTTTCCTTATAAAGCGGAACTGTGAGGTACGCACAATGATGCTTATCACTTCATCCTTTCTAGCTGTGGGAGAAAGTTTAAATAGGAAGGCTCAGGTTTTCAGAGCGGCTGCCAAGATTTTGGTTTTCGCTACCTTTTCATCACAATGGGAAGTGTTTGTTCATGTATCTGGAAGACATATGATTCAGTTAGCATAACTTTGCAAGCTACCATATAAGAGTTAAATAAAACCGCATTTCCCTGTGTTTATCACAAGGTAAGAGCACTGGCATGGCCTGTTAGTGCCGATACACAGTAACTTCCTAAAATGACCATGTTAATACTGTATTTCTGAGCTACTAGATCATCTCAGCATAACTGCCAACATGAATGAGACCAGAGGGTACTCTTGTGGCCRCAGACATTGTCCCATGAACCCAGAGGGGATGGCAGGAGACATTTGCAGCTTCAAATTATCCAGCCCAGCTCTGTGGTCTGAAATACAAGACCAAGATAATCTATTCACAAGGTTAATTTTTCGTCCACCCATGTCCATTAATACTGATTTGCACTGACATAAAGAAAAGCCACATTGGTTTCTTCGACTGCAAGCAGGAATCCTATGCTGACCATTCTAATTCCAGTCTCCAGTTTCAGTGAAATTTACGAGTAAAATATATGAATCACAGAATATAAACAGGATTTGAAATATTCTTTTCATTTTCAAACATCCTGTGTTTGTATTAGCTAATAGTTCTGGCAATGGAAATATCTTACCTTTGGACATGATGTGATTCAGTCATTCAGAAGCAGGTGCCACTTAAAAGCCAAGACCTAAGTGCTTGTGAGCTTTGTAGCTGACTGATCCTGAATTCTGGTCTGCACTACCTACTTCTAGTTGTATAAAAGCCAGAGCTGCAGAAAACAGGCAAAATTACTAAATTCATACTTGCATATTAAATCCGTTACTTGCATATATCTGCACATATGCATGTGTGCATATACACACATATACAGATGTAAAACCTAAATCAGTTTTACTTCACAGTTGAAGCAGGCTACGGACTTGGGCACAATAATAGAGTCATAAAATAGCTGAGGTGGGATGGGACCTCTGGAGGTCAGCTAGTCTGATCCCCTGCTAAAAAGTTATCTTCAAAGTTATCTCAGGTTGCTCAGGGCTGGGTCCAGTCAAGTTCTGAAAATCTCCAGTGATGGAGATTTCACAGCCTCTTTGGGCACCTGTTTTCAAGTGTTTGACTACCACCATTGTGACTTTTTTCCCCTTAATTCCRGTTGGACTTCACCTTGTGGCAGGTTGTGTCCGTTGCCTCTTGYCCTTTCGCTGTGTACCTCCAAGAGGATTCGGGCTCTGTTCTCCTCATAACACCTTTTCAGACAGAGGAATACTGCAGTTAGGTCCCCTCTTTGCCTTCTCTTCTCTCTCCAGACTTAACAAATGCAGCCTCACTGTGTGCATCCTATGCTCCAGCCCTGTAATGGTCTTGGTGATCCTCCACTAGACTCTTTCCGATTTGTCTATACCTCTCTCATGGACTGGACACAATACTTTAAATATGGCCCAAACAGAGGGAAATAATCACTTCCCTCAATCTTGGTGCTAATGGAACCAAGCAAGCAACTAGCCTTCCTCACTGTTCACTCATGGTCAAGTTGTTGCCCTCCAGGCTCCCAAAGTACTTCTGCAGAGCTGCTCCCAGCCAGCTGGGTCCCTGCCTGTAGTCATGCATGGGATTCTTCGGGCTTCTTTTGTTCCAGGTGCGGGACTTGTCATTTGTTTTTGTTGACCCTCCTCCACCTTGTCAAGATCCCTCTGAATGACAGTACCATCCTCCCCCATATCAGCTTGGTGTCACCCATGAACTTGATGAAGGTGTAGTCTGTCCTATTATCCGGACCACTGAGGAAGATGCTAAGCAGTAGAAAGCAGCCTCGCAGCAATATCAGCCCACACCCTCAGCACTTGGATGCAGCCCACCTAGTCCCACCTTCTGACTTTATTTAAATGGTCCATAACTGAATCTTCCAGGATGCTGAGGGAGTGAAGCATTTCTCTGACTCTGCCACTAGGTTAGGGACTTGGGAGATAGAGAGCAGACCTTGCCAGGAAAAGACCAAGGCAAAGAAGGCATAGAGTAACCAGTCTTCTCCATGCCCTGTGTCACTAAGTTGCCCACCCCATTCAGCAGCAGGCCAACAGCTTTCTTCAACTTTCTTTGCTGCTGATGTATCTACAGAAGTCCTTCTTGCTGACCTTCACATCTCTCACTTGTTTCAACTCCAGGTGAGCTTTGGCTTTCCTAACTCCATGCCTGCATGCCCAGGTCCTGCTCCTGTAATCTTCCTTGAGAGCCTGTCCCTTTCCACCTCCCACACACTCCCTTTTTGCATTTAAGTTCAACCAGGAGCTCCCTGCTCAGCCAAGCTGGGCTCTTTCCACCCCTGCTCATTTTCTTGTACAACAGGAAGTCCTCACTTATGTTCTTGTGCCTTGTCCATGAAAATCTACCAGGTCTCCTGGGCTCCTTTCCCCCTGAAGACAGCTTCCTGCAGGATCCTGCCTACCAGTTCCCTAAACAAGTCAACATCTCCTGAAGCCGATGGTCTCTAGTCTGCTGCTTGCCTTCCTTACTGCTCTCAGGTTCCGAAAATCCACTGTCTTCTGGTCACTGCTGCCAAAGCTGCCATTGACCTTCTCGTCTTCAACCGGTTCTGACTTTAGCAATCAGGCAGTCACTTACTAAGCTGCAGTAACGCAACCACTTGTAACGCTGTGACTGCAATGGGATGTGTAGTTAGGGACAGTATAGCATGCCCTATTCATGGAGGGGGAGTAAAGCTAGGATTTCAGAGCAGTTTAGATTCTGGTTTGAACTTTCTGGCTCTGCCCRGTCTCTGATAAAATCATATCCTTCTCAAGACAGATGCCTAGACTAAAACCTTTAAAACAGCTCACAAAGTTTATAGGTATGGGGACTTTCCAGGACATACATCCTGGCTGCAGGTAAAAGTACACCTAAATGTCTGGCTATGGTAGGTGCCAAGACCGTTGTACTCCATATGTAAATGATTCCCTATTCTCTTGACTATCAGATTTTACTCTCTCAGGAAAAAGATCTTGACATCTCTAGGGGTGGCTCACAAGATGTTGGTCCTCAGCAGCAGTCAAAGTAGGAGGCTGCATTGACACAAACACAGAGAACAACACGGAAAGTACTAGAACGGCATTGAACAGATTGGCAGCAGATCCTTGCTTTGAACGCAACATGTGGCTTCACTTATTTCAAGAAAAGCAGAAATAGCAAGGGTCCTACTGAGGGCAGCAAAACTTGTTAGGAGCTAGAGCTGAAACCTAAAACCAGAGCTGTACGTACTCAAGGGAATGTTTAAAAAGGTTCCCACCATGTCCACACAGCTCTGGCAGACAGGGACCCACTCCTCCTCTCGCATGCATCAGACTAACTCAAGAACTGTCTCTGCTGAGACAGCAAAATTACACAGATGTGAAAGAAGAATAAACAAGAGACTGAAGGTCTGATGCTGGAAATACTCCAGTACCTCCTAAAACGTTTATCATGTGTTAGGAAGCTGAGTGACTGGACAAGCGATAAAAAAGGTCTTGCTGACGGAGGCTGTCTACAGCAAGGCTCCCTCCATGCTAACATCTGCACTTCTGGCAGAGCCAAGTGAAGATGAGGCTAATGCAAGACATCTTGATATCATATGTCATGGCAAATTCACTGATGCTTGCAAGACTTCCATACAAATCAGAGGTCAGTGTGTGCTGTTTGTTTTTGAAACCAAGTTCGTAGCAACAAAGAGTTCCCAAGTTTCACTGAAGTTTACTTGGAGATTTTGAACTCCTTTGAAATCAAGACTCCAGTATATGTGGAAGTCCAAGGACAAAAACAGAGGAAAATATACCATCCTTTACAGAGGGAAGCTTCTGARGTTTGTTCATCCCTGGTAAAGTTGAGCAGAGGAATCATGCAGATGAGGAGAAAAGAAAAAGATCAGAGATAAAGATGGAGATGACTTATTAAGTCTCTCATTTCCTTGTAAGGCAAAAATAAAAAGGCACATGATGGAACTGAAAGATGATACTTTTAAATGAGAAAAAGTATGTATTTTTGTACAAAAGATGTGCTCATTTTGTGGAAGTGATGGCTGAGGGCACTGGCAGGAGCTCAGCCAGCAACAAAGATAATTAACAAAATAAGAACCAGATGTAAACCCATGCAGTAAAGTCATGAACTGATACAGACAGCTGGAAATAATATCTGAAAGGGGTAAACTGCCCTTGTTCAAGGAGTTTATATATCAGTTTTCTAAACTCTTCCACTGCTGAATAAATCATTCCAGAAATATGAATGCACAATGACTATGAAGATGATAAATTATCAAGTGTTAATACACTTCAGGGTAGTAACTGCTTTGTGGGCAAGGTTGGAGAGAACACCACTGTTTCCCTTCTCTTTCACCCTCGAGGCTTCTGCTCCAATGTAGCCTCACATTTAATTGGGACATGTTGTTTGGTGAGAGGACAACTTCACATTTGTTTCAAAGACACAAATGCAAGATGGCTCGCCCGTCTAAAATAAAAACATCAATCAGTGTTCATGCTGCAAAGCATCTGAACAGGGTAAATCCCTCCCTACCTAAGTTGTGCTCAGTTAAACATGCCTATGTTATATTACATATCCCTTAAAGTAGGGTGGCAGCTTTATAAACCAAGACGACTGACTATCTGGCTCGTGTTTCTGTTCTGCCAGAGCAAAATCCTCTGCAGTTTGGAGATGGCYGCTCTCCTAGGACGGGCAGTGCACAGGGCTAGTGGAGGTGTCGTTAACTCGTTCTGTCTTTTCCAGGGCAAGCGGATCGTCAGCGAGAAACGCACCGAGTGCTTCCCTGGCCCAGGCAGAGTGCCAGACCTGAGTGAAGAAGAGACAGACCATTTGGTGGCTTTCCGCCGGGGGAGGAGGATGCAGATTGCCATCACCATGGATAACAAGGAAAAAGTAAGTGCATTGTGAATGACTGGACTGCAAACTATCCGTGGCATCCACTTGTTCTGCTGGCATGWGAAAGGCCATGGAGACAGATTAGGAGCCAGCCCATGAGCGGGACATTGGGAGAGACTGTATGTTAATAGTGGGGAGCCCATCACCATAAAGCCTTCTGACTTCCATTACTGTGAAAGAGGAAAGGCTACAATCCTTCCCRTTCTCTGTGATCCTAGCTAGAGCTAGCAGGCTCTTAAACATACTGGGTYCATAAGAAATATCAGATGCTGTTTTGGGAGGATCGATGAAAGCACTGCCAGATAYGGGGCATGAATCTCACCTCCTGTCTCTTACCAACTTCTTTTTGGGGCCCTACAGCAGACGGAGTCAGGAGCGCTGTCCTCTTGACTCACTGCATGACTTAAAAGTTAACAGACCTGGGCAATATCTGCTTCTGAACCCAAGTCCTGCTGTGCCTGGCCATAACCTACTGGGTGAGCTGGCTGAACTTTGTTAATCTTTGAAACATATTTCAAATACTTCTTCGCAAATACCTTTCTCTTTACACACACAGAGGCATGTGATATTTTCCTATTTGAGAGTTTGCACAGATAAGTAAGAATGCCTGCAGCAAACAGGGTCAGCAAAGACTACGAAGGAAAACAACACCTAGTGTAGCTGCCAAACGCACCCCRGAACGCTGGGAGACCTGTGCAGCACCCTCTGTGGGACAGCAGCCAACCATCTGCTAACTGCCCACATTAATCTTCATCTTCTCCTCCTCCCCAGAGTTCACCTTAGGCTCTGAAAGCACATGTGCTCCTTGCTTATGGCTACCAAGCAGTTTTTTGAATGCCATAAACCTCATATAGGCTGCCTGATTGAGCCACTAGTAACTATCCGTTCGCCRGAGGTTCACGTGGCAGCTGTGGCCCCTTTCAGTGTAGGCATCACAAACACACCTAGACAGGATGGTAGGAGGGGAGCGACCTGACCATGCCTGTGCTGGAGCTATCCTGGAGGCTGTCAAATGTAATTCTGTGAYGTGCAGGGCAAGTGTCTCTGCTTCTGCTCTTGCTGGCCTTGTTTAAATACTTATCTCTGAGGTCATCAAGGCTGGGACTGTGCTAGGAGAGAGCAGCAGGAGGAGTGCCTAGATTTTGGYTTCAGATCCTGTGCCCTGGTTTAAGTGCGTGGACAGCCCTGGAAAATATAATATCTCATATGTTTTTGTTATGGAACATGAAATTTGAGGCTGAGGGTCCATGTACATGGTTTTGGCTATGCCTTGCTCATACTGGCCCCAAAGCAGCTAGATTCAGAGTGTGTATGAGAGCAGGCCTGCAGCTGTGCTAGCTTAAAGCCGTATCTGCCTACACCTTTTTATATGAACCACTGAAGATCTGATGCTTTGAATCGTAGGCTGTCAAAGAGGGTGTGAATTCCCTAATGCCTGGCAGATTTGATTTTGGTGATTCAGCAGAGGTTGGTGTCTTGACTCTTGCTCCTGCTAGTGGGGCAGCTCCCACTGTGCTGCCATTCATTTAAGCTCATTCATTTAAATTCATTCCCAATGAATGCAATTACCTCCATATAGCAGTGCAAGGAGCTCACATAACTCTGTGAACCCTCCTTTCCTCAATTGTACATAGCCACAGTGGTCTCCTTCACACAGCTTGGGCTAGAAGGTAATCCTGATAATCCCCAGGAATGCAAACAACTCGATGCTGCTCCTCCTCAGATACCAAAGTTCATTTAAAGTCTTCCCTTTTTTTTCCCCTTAATCCAAACCCAGTCGCTCAGTTGGCAGAGGGTCGGACTGAAGCTCAGGCACTCTTCTAGCAGCAGCGGGCTGCGAGGGAGGTGCTGGACGAGAGCCTGCTGGTGCTGATGTCCACAGGGAGAAGGATTGTGCAGAGCCATTTGATGCCTTCACGCCTTGGCTGAACAAGAGAAGGATCTCTGTCAGGAGCACAGGAAAGCCAAGGAGGCTTCACATAGCTCTAGCTATCAAACCACTGCTGAGAAGCAGCACATGCCCTCAGCCTTACTTAATACTGAAAAGAAAGATCAGTTTTGCTTGATCACCTGGTCTTCTGGCTGGACAGATAGCCTGGCTCAACAGCAGTCTTGGACTAACGTCGCTGGCAAYACCCATTTAGCGATAGCATCACGCTTCTTGCCGGCACAGAAAAGTTGTCCCCTGCTTTCTGTTGCTGAGCTTAGAAGCCTACCTCCCCCGGTCTCTGGGAAGCTCACAGAGAGCAGAGTGGGGGCTTGCAGCTCCCTGGAAGGCAGGGTGCTTCCAGGGGCCACGTGCTCTCCCAGCCTGCCCGGGAGGCGGGGAGCAAGCACAGGGGCTGCCACCTCCCAAGGCTGGGAAATGAAGGGGCTGGTAGTGCGTGTTAATGAGCTTATGTTAAAAATGGGGGTTCATGGCAGTATTTGTTGTTATTCCTTGGATTCCTCTTATCATTTAGAAAAAGATATAAAAGTGTTTGAAACTCTAGCTTCCAATACCTGTTACCAGCTGGATATGTTTCAGACTCCAGYTGAGCTCAGGAGATTTCCTCGTTCCCAGTGATTTCCCTAGACTGATCAGGCCCCGTTCCATCCCTAGTTAATGAAGATCTCTTCATATTGCCATTGYAGTTGTGTAACTTCAGACAACAGCTACAAAAACCAGCTCTCAGCAGGCAGGCACCTTACAACGTGACAAAAGGCTGTGGCTGTAAGAGAGTTAAATGGTTGGATTTCATGGTCACCTCTGCAGGCAACTTCCTTCCATCCGCACTTGGTCAACCTTTTCCCAGGATCGGTGACAGAAGCAGATGGGGCCTGAAGTGACAGGTCAAGTTGGCATCTCACACATCATGCCAGCTTGGGCTGGCTGAGTCAAGGGAGATTTGGTGTGGCCCACCCTGTCACTTCACCTGTTCCTAAGCTGTGTTAAGGATTAGTGTTTTAAACAAGTACTTCTTTTTTCTGATAGTGATAGTACTTGAAAAATTGAAACCAGGCAAGTCTGTCTCACATGCTGTGCCTCAGAGCGATGCGTTTCTCCAAGAGGCACTGGAAGACTGCAGTGCAGAGAGCAGATCAGAGTTAGTAATGCCAAAAGGTATAAAACCTCTATTAAATAGTTTTAGCCTGCAGAACTCAGTGTATGTCACAGGGATGTTGAATACAGCAATTCATTTTGGAAATGGAAGCCGAATCCCGCCAGCACTGGTGGGATCACAGCATTCACAAACCCTGGCAGCCCTGGGCTTCAGTTCCCCCCACGTGAACAGGGTCAGAGCATGCCTCTGCCTTCCTGGCCATGGTGAGGATAAGCGCGTAAGCGATGCTGAGTGGCTCAGCGCTGCATCGCTTCAGGAAAACTGGTAAAAAGGGAACCAGCTGGTAAACAGGGAAACCAGCCCTGGGGGGCTCTGCAACCCAGAGCCACCCCAGCACTGCAGGAGAGCTGGGACCTGCCCAGTGAGGGCCACGCGCTAACGGGGTGTTAGTGCAGCGGTGTTTGCGCTAACGGGGTGTTAGTGCAGCGGTGTTTGCGCTAACCCTAAGTGTTTGCAGCAGCAGCCAGCAGCACAACATCAGGGAAAGAGCAGAAGACCAGGGAAGCCTGCAGTCCTCCCTCCCCTCCTAGACTCGCCAGCCCCCAAGTTAGGGGCCTCCTCCACCAAGAACAGCATCTTTCTCCTTGACAGGCTTTTTCTTGCCTGAATTCTAATCTTTTTTTTTTTTTGAGTCCATCTAAACTTTATCCCCCGCAACATTTCCAGCCAGGAGCTGGAATGTTAAATGACATGCTGTGTTGAAACATGCATCTCTTACTTTTCTTCAGACTTGTCACCTAATAACTCCAGTTGCTGTTTCAGCGTCACAGGAAGCAGTGCATCCCCTGTTCACTTTCCCAAAGCAYAAACGATTTTATTGACCCATTTCACATCCCCCTTCAGCCATGTCTTCTGCAGGCTTAAGAGACTGACTCTATTTAGACATGTCTGGTGAGGAAGTAGTTCTATATTTTTGATCACTCTCATTGCCCTCGTTTGTGCCTTTGTTATTTTTACTATATTCTTTTTATACAAGAGGACCAGAACTGTACATGGTATTCAAGCTGCGGGCTCTTGCAGATGTACTCAGTGACAGAACAATGTTTCTGGCTTGTTCTCTATTCTTCTCCTAACAACTTTGCATTTTCTTTGCTTTTTTCCTAAATAATTGAGCTAACATTTTCAGAGAACTAGTCACAATAACACCAAAAATTTCATTCCCGACTGTTAATCATAGTTCAGGCTTCATTGCCCTGAGTGTATATATAAGAAGGGGCATTTTTCTCCATGTGAATTATTTTGTATTATTGATACTGAATTTCATCTGTAATTTTATGATGCAGGCATTCAATGTCAAGAGATCTTTTGCAGCTCTTTCCTGGCAAATTACGTTCTTTGCGCTGGATGATTTAGTATCATCAGCAAACTGTCATCCCTCTATTCAGCTCCTTTTCCAGACCATTTATGAGCATGTTGAGCAGCGCATGTTCCGCTGGCACACCCCTGCTAATCTTCTACCGTGGAAACTGGCATTTTCTTGCCACTTTTTGTTTTCTATCCTTTAATTAGTTGTTAATCCAAAAGAGAAACTTCATTTTCATCCCCAAATTGATCAGCTACTGGGAGAGCCTGATGGGGTATCAGTGTTGTCATCTGAGTAGCGGTGTGTTAGGACCTGAGCTGAGACCCCCGGTTCGGGCATTAGCTTTCAGCCTCCCTTATTACCCCAGCACGGTCCATCCTTTGGGGTTTCTCACCTCATGCCCCAGCTGGTTCCTTGCTCATTCTGGGTTATTTGTGTCCTCCCACAGAGGCCTGTGGTGCCTAGGAGAGAGGATCACATGCGTCACTCCCCCTTTGGTAACATCCCGTAGCGTGACCACTGTCAAATTTGCCTCCTTCTCTCTTCACTTGCCAAATTTATCCTATTAAAACATTTGATGGGCATCCTCGTTATCCTACATTTTTCTCTATTTTTATTCGTGAAATTCAATAAAAAGGAAAAAAAAAGACTCCCGTTCTTGCTACCCTTGGTGCTTCTAGCTAGCACCACATTGTCAGTCCCAGACCGCATCGCAGCTGGCAGCAGACAGCTGTGGCAGAGGCTGCCAAAGAGGAAATGCAAGAAAAAAAAGCTGTTCTCATTATTTTCTTTTCTGAAACAGCCCCAGTGCCTTATATTACCCTGCCATCTTGAAGCCTGTTTTTTCCTACCCAATGAAAGACTCTCTCACTCTCTGTTAGCAGAGAGGGCTGAGGGGACCAATTTATCCTGTCTCCTTGCAGACAGAATTACCCTGAGCACATCGCTCTACTGATGCAACTTCACGGCTTCCAGTGCTGCTGCCTGGCTGCCCCTAAATCTGCATCAGGGCTCTCCCTGCAAGCAGGGCCGGGGATAGTGCCTAATGTTGAGCACCAGTTTTCCTAAAAAGCCACTCCATGCTCTGGCAATGTTTCAGGATCATTAATACATTAAAGCTGCAAGCTGGCAGCCCAGGACCAGTGAAGCACAATGGTTAATTAGCAGGTTACAAATCATCTTTTAAATGGACAGTTGATAGGGCTTCAGGGCTTTTAAATTGTCCTTTTATTAACAGAGTTTCCCAGGATGGTATATCAGAAATGACTGTTTGTAATCAAGAGACACAGAAGCTGCTTTCACGGACTTAACGCCGACGAGTCTGACCCCCGTGCTTGCATGGGAGGGGAACCAAATCTGCGGCAGGAGAAACACTTGCTTTTACATTGCAGATGGGAGGGGAAGGTGGGCAGAAAGGGTGGCTGAAAAGTGTTTAGCTCCCTTCAGGCAGCACAATTAGTAGGCAGATTTTTCAAAAGAGTTAGAAAAAAAAAATCTTCTTATGTACTAGTTTCAAAAATCCTGCCCAGTGGGGGATCTGAGCACTGGAAAACCAGCTCCAAGCTCTTACAAAAATCTCCTCCTGCAGAAGAAATGTCAGTTTTGGTGCCAACACGTGCCTGGAGAAGTGGGTACCAAAAGGTTAATTTAACACATCTGTTGGTACTTATTTTTAAAATAAGAAGACAATGAAGTAGCCCGAAGACTTCCAAGCCTGTCAAAGCTTTTGGTATGGAGAACTGTTAGTACAAAACAATGCTTAACATGGCTGGATAATGGCATCAGCATCGTCACCCTTGCACATTAACATTAGCTGGGTATATGTACGTCGGGAGGTCAGACAAATCCAGACAGAAAGCATTTGGGATCCCAGGGCCATATCCTGGMTAGGAGCAGGCTCTGCCCCCCCTGCCCCGGACCATTCTGTGGCCGAGAAATTGAGAAATCCTTGCATAAATCAGGATAAACAAACGTAATCTTCTCTGTCTACTTTAGGTTTTTGTTCCCTCCTCACATCTCTTCCCCTGCTGTGCAGGAACAGTTAAACTATGAGAGGATAATGTCATTGTCATATTTCATAATTTTGGGGGCGGAGAGGAGGAAGGAGGAGAAAAACATGTTTTGCTTCCCCATGGCCTGGGTGTGTCATAACAGGCTAACAGCAGCTCTGGGGCAGCACAGAGCAAATGTGAAAATCTGCTCCTGAGCCAGTGCAAAAGCAAAGCTAACCACGTTTTCTTAACCGCACAGTTCAGACCTGCTTTCCTGATAGAAGAGAACCAGATTTTTTCTGGTCCTCYCTGTTTTCCACAGTGCCCTTTGAGAAGCAAAAATAGAAGCAGACTAAGGAAAAAGGCAGCCTGGGTTTGAGCGAGGGSTGTAAAAGGATGGAGAGTTGTACGGTGTCCCTGTGACAGAGCGATTTGTGGTGTGCACTGAAGAGCTGGTGCCCAAAACGGGACAGCCTCCGGGTTGCAGGTCTCCGGCGTTGGCCAACCACGCAGGAGCTGCGTCTTCTCCCGCGTCTCGCGAGCTGCAGCGCAGTCCCTCAGCCGGGCCGTCCCGGCGCATTTCCTGGGCGCAGGCTCGCTCTTCGCTTGGCAGAGGCAGGGCTGAAGTCAAGCTGCGCTGGGCTGCAGGCAGGCAGAGGCACACTGCTCCCCCCGCAGCTTACGCACACCCTGGCTCGGTGCTCCGGCTGTGCGGATGCTCTGGCTTTCCGGTTCCCGTCTTCTGGGACACAATCAGGCATTGTAAAGGCTCCAAACCGAATCATTCTTTGCATGAGCTTGCGTGAGAAATATGCAGACTCGGATGAAACAATAAGCACACCCGTGCAGCTCCCTGCCTCAGTTTCCCCATCAATTATGAGCTGTCTTTGGCATTTCCGAGGCAATCAGTGCTCCTTCTCTCCTGTCTCTCCTCCCACACAAGGTTTCCCCCAGGGACGGAGGGGCTCCAGCTCTTCTGCAGCAGCTGGCTCCTTTGCACTCTTTCTAAAATTTACAGCTGCTTTAAAGGCTAAACATCCATCTGCACCTTGCTCCCCAGCCAGCCTCCTCAAATAAGCAAAGTTTCCAGGTTTCTGCTGTTTAATCTCTCTATAAATGCAAGGTCTCAGTTTGGGGCTGCAGAGACCCGTTAGATCCCTCGCTACTAGAGTCTTTAAATGGGGCTGCACGAGCAGTTGACTTTGAGCCTGGAGGGAGCATTTTTATTACATAACTTTTTGCAGCAACCTTTTGAAATAAATACCCAGCATCATCTTTCACCATATCCTGGCCCGTTTCGCAACAGGGCAGGATATGGTGAGGGGTGGCTTCTCTGAGCATAGACCCCTCTGCATTTTTTCCCAAATCTTTGCCAAGAAATACTAGGACAATATAGCTAACATCTTCCTCATTATTTCCAAGGATCTGTTTACACAAGCTTCCACCTGTACTGGAGCTACACCAGCTTCACACCAGTCACGCCAGTGAAGCCGTCATGCAATGTCCTTGAGCACTGGCTATGTGGTCATACTTCCCACCTGCCTCAGATTTAGGACGTGCAGACAATCCCCAAAAAGGCTGCCCCCAGCTCGCTCCCTGCACGATCCCACCGGGGAGACGGGACCGGGCTGCAGCAGGGATCAGTTGTGTTACGAGGCTGGGCAGAGCCTGCAGGTGTTGAGACTGGTATCCCGAGTTTCCCACATCCAGCCCCGTAATTCTGTGGTAAACCTGGGGCAGRCAAATAGCTGGAATAAAAGTCCTGTCTCCAGCCTGGGTTGGACCTCACGGCACTGACGCTTTCTCGAACGGCTGACCTGGCAGTTTGTGCTGCGACTTTCCTCTTTGTGTTTCGGTTTTGCTTGGCGGTGCAAAATGTCAGCGTGATAATCTCAGCCCCACAGACTCCCCGGCCCCGTAGCGCGGTTCAGCAGGGAGGGGAATTTGGGGAATTTGGGGATGCCCCGGCTCCGCTGGGCGCGAGGGGGCCCGCTGGGCTGCAGCACGCGGGGGCCTCTCCACTCGTGGCTGCCTTTGTGCGAGGCAGCCCCAGGGCTGCCATGTACGGTTACAAAACGGGGGGCGGCAGCCGTGATAAATGCTGTGCCACCCGCCGTGCTGCAAATCACGTGCTATGGCAGCCCCCGGGTGGGAGTGGGAGCTGCTGGAGGAGGCGTGCGACCACCCCAGGGCAGAGCCCCGAGCCCTGAGGGGCTCAGCGGCGTGGGGGGCAGGCTGATACCCTGCCCTCATCTGCCCGGCACGTGCAATGGCAAGCAGCCTTCCCGGTGGCACCCCGACCATACTATCTAACCAGGGCAGAAAGCCTTTCTTGAAAGATATTTATGCTCTGCAGACTAGTTTGCTAAGACTGACTGTGATCCCACCCTGGCCTCTGACATGGCTGTGTCTGTATTATCAGTCCCACGTAGGGACAGAGAACTGCCTGGCCCGTGGCATGCCTCATGTTTAGTGTCTATAGTTCATTAAGACAGAGGGGCTAATTTTCACCTCCTGCCAGGCAGGGGGATATCGACACTAGAGCAGAACTTGCCAATCTGGTGGCAGCATGGCTAAACCCAGTGGAAGCAGGGATGGACCCCAGTAGAAGGGCACCATGTTTGACAGGGACAAAGATCACTCCCAACTTTACCGTGCTGGCTTACGGCTGCATCTTAGACAGGCTCCCCAGCTCTCGTACAGTTGAATMGTAAGCTGGGTCTTTGGCCCAAATCTGAAAAGGTACCCGAAAGTTGGTCTGCCTTGGAAAGAAATGGGACCATACAGGACACCTCTCTGCCTCTAGTTTGGGAGGAGGAGGGACCTGTGGGAACACACCCCTTTTTCTTGCTTTTGTCATACATCCCTTACTTTCTGASTTCTTTTTTTTCCACATCAGTTTGATTCAGGGCCCCAGAAACCAATCTTCTGATGACCTTTTCTGGGCAGTCTTACATGTCCTGGTAGGCACTGTGTCAGGCACTGAATCCCCTGCCAGGAGTCCTTGCTTAATCCTTGAAATAATTCCTGTGTCTATGCTCTTGCAGGCAGAGGAGAGGAGAACAGCAGAGAAGAGGAGATCAGACAGTGACAGAGGCCCAGAAAGCGAGCACAGCCGGAAGGTGAGTGGRACCCCATGTCCCTTTGGGGGGACCCTTGTCTTGGAAGAGGAAACCAGTAAGATGTGCCTCCCCATCAGTAAGAGTTGCCTCAGTCCTAAAGGAAGCAGCAATGTGCTCTGATGTGGTCCCCACTGTTCATCCCTCTCATCATCCAAAGCTTTGCTGAGCAGCTAACACCTGCTACCTRAAGCAAAGCAGCCCTGGAAAGAGAGGGGGGGACAGGGGACCTGCCCTTCACACCTTGTCGTGGCYGCTTAGGTCCCTAGCACAGCAGCAGGGATGTTACGAAGAGTAACACGTGCTCAGCCGTGTGGCAGCACAGCCCTAGCTGGTTTCTCTCCCAAAAACATTTGCTTGTGGATTGAAAGGCTCAGGCCATATTAGCTACAGCTCCTCACTTCAGCAGGAGCTGAGTAGGATGGAGGTAAATTAAAGCACAGGCACTGACTGTTTAATGCAAACCCTGGAGGACATGCTGGCTCCCCTGAGCCTGCAGGTGCTCTTAATTACACAAATTTAATAGCCCCACCTGAGTGTGATTCATTAGGAGGACATAGAAGGACTCTTAAACATTAACTCCAGCTGAGCCCCCCAGAGCGGAAAAGGGGAGCACAATAGCCCTGTGCTCCAGCTAACCGCAGGCATGCTGCAACTGAGGTGAGCCCCTGCTCGGGGACCAGCTTCTGCAGGCCCCACAGCCACCTCTGTATCTACCATGAGAGCGCATGGGCACCAGCCTCAGTCTTCTCCTCACTTTTGGCTTCCCCTTTGCTCAGGGTCAAGGTGATGGTGCAGGGCCCTTCCCATATCTGCCAGCTCTGGAGGCTGAGCCCTGCTCTCACCAGCTGTGTGCTGCTCAGCTCTTGCATGCTTCTCCTCTGCGGTCACATCGGGATCCGTTGTGGCAGGACCCACTGTGCCTTACCGTGCCGTGGGGCTGGAAGCTGTGGGGAGCATCTCCAGGCCTGTGCCCCACCCCAGGGACCAGTACTTGCCCTTGCTGTGCCCTCGTGTGCCTTTTCTTTCTGCGGACCTCATCTCTCCCTTCTGGGGGAGCAGTCTCAGATCCCCCAGCTCCTGCCAGCTAACGAATGGAGGAGCAATTACTGCCACCCCATCTCTGGCCCATGCAGGTGGGTCTCCTTGGTAACAGGGCTTTCAGTCACTCCTTCCCCGCTGCTCTGCTTTTATCAGCACTGCGATGCTGAGGAGTTAATTCCTGTCTGGGGACGGGGTGAGGGTGGCTGGCGTGGAAGGGCACGTGTATGAAGTGATGAATTATCCGCTGGTAATTAGCACCCCAGGACTCGGCTCTGCACTAAGCTGTTCACTCTGCAGTGTTGCTTGACAACACACCATGGCCACTTGGCTCCTGTTTCCACCACGTCCATTAAGCTGACAGCTGGGTTACCCACCTCCCCTGCTTCACATGCTCAATCAGTTCTGAACTAGCTTTTCATTAAGCTTTAAATTTTTGAACAGTGGCAGACCTTACCTASTCTATCATGAGGGGGGGTGATAAACCAAGAGGCTGAAATCAATGAAGGTGAAGAGCCCCTTTGCTCCRAGAATGCTGCTCTTGGCACTCTCGGTACCGCTTGCCCTGGGCACAGGGTTAGCCCCAGCCCTGTGTCTGTGGGCTCCAGTGGATGTCTGGTGGTCACAGAAGGCTGTCTTCCTTCTCGACCCTGTCAGCGTGAAGGATTTCRTAGGCATAACTTTGATTTAAGTGTCCCAAAGTCTTCAGGTGGGGGGATTCATTAGCCTGGTGCATCTTCTATGAGAGTTCAGCCTCTCAAACTCTGTTGGGAGATGTTGCAAGCACTCCAGGAACTAACTATATGCCATAAGTAAACCTTAGCAAAATGCCTCTTCCAGGAAAAATTGAGAACGTTTGGTTTTAAAACTTTTGGGTGAGCAGGAACACAGTAGGTGAAAGCCACTGTCTAATTTATGCCTGCAATCAAAGTGACTGCAAGTACAAAGGGGGCGAATCAATTCTGTTGCCATTTGCACAGAGAATTACAGGGGCACGCTTTAAAAGTTTGTAATCAGGTACTGAATATCTAGAATGAAAAACTACATCTTATGGCCGCTGCTTCACAGATCAGGAGGTTAGATATAGCTGCAGGAACCAAAGAAACATTGCAGTTCAGGTTAGGGAAACAGCAGTGAAGCCCCATCTCATTAAGGCAAGAGGAATGTATCCAGATGGCAACATCCAGGGGTTTAGGTGGAAGCAATTTTAATCCTTTGAAATGTAACACTATTCATGTAGTCTGGATCAAGTGGAACAACTTTTCAGAAATACGTTGCCACAAATTATCATTATCGTTGTTGAATATCCCTGGGAGGGAATGGTTGCTTGTTCTGATTTGGCTATAGTATTACAATGTGACTCCAAGCAAGCCATGTAACTTCTTCCTGCCTCAGTTCCCCTTTCTGTAAAGTCAGCCAGCCCCGGGACCAGTATATTTAGGCTGTGGGTAAAGCAGAGCCCTTCTGTGTGCACATCACTTTCGAGAGAGAAGCTGACCTTGCTCCAAGTTATTTTCAAATATTACTGAGCATTTCTGGTGGTAACAGTACAAAGTACACTGAATGCAGATGTGTCAGACATTTTTATTAACAAGAMGCTCTTTTGCCTCCACTAGGACGGTGGGAAGTCAATGCAGAAGAGCCCCGGAGACCTGAGTTTCCCCATGACTGGACGGGAACGCTCGGAGTACATACGCTGGAAGAGGGAGCGAGATCAGATTGACCTGGAGCGACTGGCACGTCACAAGAACGCGAAGGGCGAGTGGCGACGGGCTTGGGACGTGGAGAAGTCTGAGCACATGTAGGTCCTCCAGTGTCCTGGGGTGGTTTGTCTGCAGCAGGTCATCTAAAGCCAGCGATGAGATCTTGTGCAGATATTTATTGCTGATCAAATCCCATGCTTTCATGTGCCTCTCCCTGACCAAATCCACATCACTGTCTCTTTCTCTTCCTGACCATGTCTATCAGTGGGACCAGATATCAGAGTGATTCTTGTATTTTCTTTCTGACATGAGGTCTCCTACCCTGATAGGAGATATTGTGTGCTGACAAAGATTGCCTGCCTTTGGTCCCACCAGGACATGGACTGTGGGAGGGAGGGGAGCGTGAATCACTGCTCAGTCTACATCTGGAGGGTCTTCTCCATCTCCACATGGACAAATCCAATGGCAGGAGGGTGCAGGTGTTCTTCTAGAAACAGGGATGGACAAACTCACATTGCTAGTCCACAGGTTTTCTCACTGCCCTGCTTGTTTCTCCTTTTCAATCACAGGACGGGCCAATGTGCCTAAATCCTCCACACCTCAAACTCRGCCCATTCAGGCACTGCAGTGTGAGGGGATCGCTTCAAAGGGCCACCTATATGATAGGGGGGAAATGCTGGGGACAGCAATGGGGGAGAGCTCTTAATGGGGTCTGACACTTCCCTGCTTTAAACGCTGTCYCTCCAACTGTGCTTGTCCAGCTGGGTCACACCAGCTAGAAAGCTTTGGAGGATGACTTAGCACCTGCAGCAAGATAACGTTTTGATAGGGTGTGGAGTTAGGGGACATTACATGGGTTTGCTGATAAAAGAGTTTGTACAGGGCAGATAGATGGGACAATCTTTTGGCTGAGGAATGGGACCAAATACATAGATTTTCAGTCACCGAAACCTCAATAATTAGAGGTGAATTGACTTCAGTGGGTGCTGACTGTTGCTGGCAAGACAGCTCTGAGCCCTACTGTTCTCCTGTATATCCAATTTTAAGAGAAAAGCCATTATACAAAACAAGCAGGATTAGAAACCAACCAAACAAGTCTGATTGACAGGTCTGATCTGAGAAGACAAGTCCTGAAGTTACTTCAGATTGTGTTTAGAAGCTTGGGAAGCTGCATTTGAGCCTTGTACAGTTACGCTACATCTATAGGGTTCATGGACATTCACAGAATTAAATATATACATATATATGTATATGGGTACTGATGTAGAGGTTTTAGAGGTTCTCCTTTGGGGTAGAATTGCCTCACAGCCTCATTTCTCTTGGTTGGTGCATGCGGTTTCAGCTCCTGCTGATAAACCTGCACGTATTTGCCAGTGGGCAGGTGCAGGAGGGCCAAAGGCTGGAGCCTGCGTCGTCTTGAGGTCTCCTGCCCATGCTTTTGCACACTGGAGGAGAACGGTCAGGTCTGACAATGCCTGTTTTTAACCTGCAGGTTTGAAGAGGACTTTGTTAAGGATGGGGAGCCAGCCTTGGATAATCCCAGCAATAAGAAAGGTTGGCAAGGGACACCTAGACTCTGTCCTGACGCTAGTGAATGCTGATCGTGCGAATCCCAGTGCCACAGCAGCTGTCCTGGCTGTCAGCTGTGAAACTCCGCTTTCCTGGGCAAACGCCTCTGAGCGCAGTGTTGGGGTCTCAGCCCTCTCTGCTTTGCAGAGTGCTCAGGGGATGGGATTTGAGCGTCTGGGTGCTAGTGCTTTTTACCTTCCCAGGGAGAGCAGTGGCACAGTTTCTGTAACCTTGTATGACACGATACGGAGGCTCAGCACTGCCTCCTTYCCCAAACACTGGTTTGAGAGGCAATCCTATTCCGGAGCACATCATCTCTGATCCCTGTGGCACATGCTGGCTTCTTTACTAGCATAAGTCCATCATGACTCCTGTTTCTCAGGAGATGGACTGGCAGAACAAAGCTTTCCCTTGTGACACCCTATCTGAACGTCAGGCTTTCTGCTGCGTGTCCAATACAGAATCTCACTCACTTCTGTGCATGCTTTGCTTTGTCCTTTCAGGGGGAAGAAACGCAAGGAAATTCCAGCACAGGTCCTTTCCTCCCGACGGGAGAGGTGAGTAAACCACACGACTCGGTTGCGTCACCCCACTAAACGTCAGCACCTCTGATACGCCCTCACGGAGAGAGTTCTCTCCAGGCACTCTCGCAGATTTGGAGTGCCTTTTGGGGACATAGCAAGTGGCTGCTCTCATAGCTGTGAGGTACGGTCTGTGCTGTTTGGCAAGGGAGAACAAGAACAAGTCTTCTAAGAACAGCACAAGAGAGACTGTATCCAAGGAATAAGATTTAAAGCTATAAATTGGAATTTGGAATTAAAAATGCAGAAGAAATACCCCTAAATTCTCAATTTGTATTTATTACTTTAGAAAATATACGTACAGTATGCATACAGCTTCAGAGGCTTCCCCCTCCAGAGGTACATCCCAGTGATACAAGGAAGTTGGCCCCTTCAGTGGTCCATCAGCCGGTTCTGCCTGCTCTTGCATGGCATTTCCAACCTGTCTTCTAGGTGGAGGACAGCATGGAGTGAATGTGAGCGATCCTGGTCYGAAAGCAGTACCTGCTGTGAGCAGCCGAGCCAAAGGAAAGGACAGACTGACCGGCAGAGCCAGGAGGTAAGGAGGCCGGCAGCAGTGCCGCGAGCTAGTGGTTGTGATAGGCATGTCCAGGTCTCATTCCTTGCCTGATTGTGAAGAGGGACAGACAAAAAGAGATATTGTTGCACAACGACATCTCTTCAGATGAGTTCACGTTGGCTGGGACCACGTCTGGCAGGACTTCACTTAGTGGGGTTTGTGGTACTTGTGGGGTGCCCCATYGCTGTACTGACCCGCTGCAGAACAGCTCAGGGGGCTCAGGGTTACTCTGTGACCAGATTTGGGTAGCACCGGCACATGCCCCAGCAAGCTCTTGAACACATCTTATCTGACTTCCAGGCACTGCTGATATAGAGGAGCAGCCTCCAAAGATAGTTCCCAACTGAACCAATAGTAATTAGGATTGATGCTGTGGTACAGATGCCTTTTCTTCTTAAACAACTGTTCTTAAARATATGAGGAGGGAAGTGGCCTGGTCCTGCCGGTTGTGGGCAGCACACAGCAATATAGTAATTTGCACAGAAGTGATTTCAGAATATCAGCAAACCTAAGTGCATTTTACAGGTTCGCCCACATCCTCCCAGGGSCCCCCCCTCCCCTGCTGCTCTCCATAATTAAATTTCAGTGCAGTCTCCAGTTTCCTGGAGCCACACTGACGGTTTAATAACAGTAATCATCTTCACTGCCATGCCCTTTAGCRGGCAACAAAAGGATGAAGAGTTGATTGCATACCCCAAGCCTCTTCATTTATCCAGATCACAAAACCACTCCAGTAGCTTTTAATGTTAGTATTCTTCAACCATCCAGGTCAGTTATGACCATGCATAAAGAGATACGTGCTTCACAGGGGTACTTGCAGCGCTACCCAGAAGAAATTAGTTAAGAGGTCAGCTGCTGCTTGCTGTTCCTTGGCTGAAATCAAGATTGTTAGGCAGGGTCTGTGTGTGCAGGATTCTGCTGTGTCAGGACAGTAGTAGGTTTAATATGCACAGCCTGGCACTGTATTAAGCCTGGAGATTTTTTAATATTGCTTTTGTTTCCAGTGGCTGTGCTTTGAGGAAATGCACCTGAGCAGCCATAACTCTCAGCTGGTTAAGCTGTGGACTGGGAATCTACTTACAGCATAAAGATGGGTTATCTTCTGTCTTTCTAAGCCCTGTTAGTTAATCATACTTTTTAAAATTAAATTTCATTCTGATAAATTGATGAAGAATAGGATCAACAGCATGCAAATAATCAAGTTAGCTTTGTTTTTAAGTTACATTCCACCCCTTTCCATTCTTCAGCTCCATCCCCAATAAAATGTACTTGGGAAAGAAAAGCTGATGAGCTGTGGTCATGCTTGCTCTCCCCCAGCCACTGACTGCGGCACCGGAGAATTACAGCCGTTCCCAGAGGATGTGCAGGATGGGCACGCCAATAGATTTGCTTTATGTTGTTACTGTCTGTGAATACCTTAGAAGGCTTTAGACTCCAGGCTGAACGTTGCTGTTCAAACCTATGAAAGGTGCAGTGATTACACACAATTCTGCCCTGCCTGAAGATGCCAACCCCTCAGGGCCAAACCACACTCCCAGACCTCAACAGCTACCCTCAGGAGTAAGTGTGGTTCTGCTTCTGAGGTTTGCCACTGAAATTTGGTTATTTGTGATAGTAAAAAGAGGGACAGGGAGCTGGCCAGAGAGGGACGCAGAAATAAAATTTAAAATCAACAGGCTACAGGGCAGAGAGAGAAGAATTAAAAAACAGAGACAAGGAGCTGGACAGAGGGAGACAAGAAAAAAATTTAGAAAGTGACAGACTACAAGGCAGTAGTCCCCCACTAAAAAATGGGGACAGGGAGGTGGACAGAGGGAGACATAGAAAGAACATTTATGCACAGGAATTACTTCAACAGCTGCWCTGGAGAAGAGAAACAGAAGGAAAAAATATATCCACCTGCTACTATATGTAAGAAGTTAAAACACAGGTAGCTGTTGGGCAGACACTACTACCCCCACACTGGTAGTAAGATTTTTAACAGCCACAAATGACCTGACTTTAGGTTATCATCTTTTCTAAAAGATAGTACTTCTTACGGAATACAGCTTTCCTAGGATCACACATTGGTTTTGGGCTAAACTGGATTCAAGGGGAAGGCTACTGATGCAGCGTTGCTGTCTCTACTTCCCTCTGAACGTAACTGGATCAGTTATTATTAGTTGTCTAGGTCTCCTCCAAGCTAATCAGAGAACACTGTTTCCTGAGACATCTTTCCTTTGGACTTTGATCCATCTGTTCCTTTAAAATGCACATCTAGTGCCATCCCCTCTGCTTTGAGAAGGGTTCATGGGACATGAAGGGTTCATCTGCAGAGCAGATTGTGTCTCACTGCGGGAGAGATGCTCAGTGCTCCCAAGGGCTGGAAGAAATTGCACAGAACAAGCAACTCATGGTTTCTGTCAGTGTTTGCCCAGAACATGAGTTATACCCACTGCAAAGATCATTTTCTTCCTTTCTCTCTCCTTCCTACTGGAGACTTTTGTCTCCCTGCACTTCAGGGCCTGGGGAGGTCCCTGGGAGCTTCATGTGGTGGTACGTCTGGTTTATTCTGGTCACGTCTTCAGCTGTTGGCCATGCCCACCTTGTCGCACCATGAGAGCTGGGGTGCGTCTCAGGGCCCTTCGGGGAGGATCAGGTGTATAAGGCGTGGGGTCGGCAACTTAACTCATCCAGGTGTGGCCCACCCCTGTCCTTCCTCCCAAGCAGCAAAACATAAGGAAAGACTTCAGAAAATAATGATGATGATAGAAGGACCTGATGACATGATAAATGTCATGCTTTCCAGTGTTTAATCTTAAAGWTTAATCCTAATGCAGTCATTCTTTTCTGCTCTGTGGACATTTTAGCTGTACAATTTAGATGCATATGGCTGGTTAAACGTGTGCTGGGAGTAGACTGTAAGCGAAAGTGTTGATTTTGAGCRGCTTCTTGGAATGGACAAAGAGTTCGTTGCTTCCCTTTTATAGGCAGAGCAGACAGATGGATCACGCTGTGATCTGCTCCCTCCATGCCACAGCCCAKGGGTCAAACACCAGCGCTCAGGTCCTGCCTCGGGCTCCATCTCTGCCCTGGGCAGACCCAGGGGAAGGGATGAGAGCCTGCCCACTCCCCTGTATCCATCTCTTCTCTTCCTCCTCGGCAAAGGTTGACTTATGCCCCAAAGCATGCCTGTGACAGGCAGATGCTGACTAGTTTCCAGAAATCATAACAGGGTCTTGAGCCGTTTCTTTTTCCTTCTATGCTGAGCGCTCAGAGCCRTGCCCAGAAGGAGTGCCTTGGCTAGCTGTCTTATGGCAGACATTCAAAGACATAATGTTGGGCTGTGGGATTTAATGTTTTGTACAGACTGCCTCAGAGCCTCTGACTGGCCAGCTTGGAGCACTGTTTGATGACATCTCATTGAGCTGCACCTCATTAGTGGCCCTCGGAGTCCCTTCCTGCAGTGGTCTCTGTTTGCCTCTTCTGCTCCAGAGCTTGGAGAGGTCACTGAAGGCAGCCTCCTCTCTGCCAGYGGCTAGGACAGCCAGCATAATTTCATACTGACTAGGGTGATACCTGGGTATCAGCACCTTTACCTGCTGTAATTTATAGTATTATTCCCTTGCTTTTCTCGCCTCCCCTCATTAGCAGGAGATTTATGCACTGGGTCCAGCAGACTTAAGATCCCTTGTGCCTTGGACATGCCTCCTTGAAGCACATCAGAGTCAAAGCACGCCAGCAAGGTCAACCAGTTCAAAGTGACAATTGTTTCTGGGACGCGTTCTTTATCTGGGGAGAGGGGAAGGTCAGCTAGCCAGATTACACAGCGAGGTTTAGCACCTTCTGTTGGGAGGCCCAGAGGATGTGTTGCAGGGAGGGTATGTCGCAGAGAGGATGCCTGGCTTGTCATGGGCTTCCACAGCCTGTTTCTTTTCTCACAACAAACCAAGGTAGGTTTTCCAGTACATGTTTGTGCCTCCAGTACAGAGGCTTGGAGGCTTTTTAGCGCATCTAACTCCTCTAGGGCTGCTGGGTTSAATCGGGATATTATTCATATCTGTTTAAAGGCTTTAAGGCCCCAAAATGGCAGGTGCTAGAATCCTGTTTAGATGCCTAAATTCTCTTGCTGATGAAATTGTAAAATCTTATATACTGTTGTCTTCACAGAGGCATTATTTATTCTTGTTCTTTTTATTTTTTCTSATTTTATCTCACAGTGAAACAATACATCGTACTCCTCCCTGAACATCCTCCATTAGAAATGGGTCTAGAAGGTGTCTTGATTTATTTTTTTTCATTGTTGTTTGCTGTACTTTGTGTTTATCAGCTACTAGGATGGAAAATTATGGTTCATTTAAAACTGCAAAGAAGTATCTTAAACACTACTGATGTGAGTAGCTGGAACATGAAGTCATGCCATAAAGTCCTCGCCTTCACCTGTGGACCTGGGAAAATCAGGGGAAATGAGGAAGCCAAACACTTGTCTGCTGCAGCRTGGACACCTCCCTCAGCACCATCCCACTGCCCCATCCTGCCAGAATCACTTTAGAATAGCTCTYCTTCTGGCCATCTATCTCACCTCATGGACTTTTATTTTTCTTATCTCCATTGCATCTTCTGTGTCCTCTGTTGATCTAGAAGGGATCCTGTGACTCTCTGGTCATGTAATCTTGTCTCTGAAGCTGGAAGAGCATCCTTTGCTCCACTGCTTCTCTTTGGCAAGAGCTGTTCCTGAAGCTTTTCCTATAATTTCACACCTCAGCTCAGGGAGCCTCTGGGGTGCTGAATATTCCTTCCCTTCGCTTGTATCTGCCCTTTACCACTTAGAGACTCCTCTCCCATTTAAGTCCACGCAACCCAACAACAGTGGTAAGACCCATCTGGAGCATCTGGCGGTGACTTCCAGCAGCATCTTACCCCATAAAGAATTTGGCACCAAGTTCCCACATGAGCATCTATCRTGGGACAGCACTAGCCATGCTAGGGAATGCGCTGAGTATTTTCATTGCATGTTAGTGATTAATAACACACTGGTGTGTTAGCAGTAGTGATGGGGAGGAGGAACATGTCAGGCGGAGATGCTGAATATTTCAAAATTGCTGTCTAGCTAGTTTTGGCTATCTTTAGACCTGCGGGGGTGGTCTGTTCTGGGCTGGCTCTGCAGGAGCCATGCAGTAGTAGAGTAGACAGAGCAGGGAGAGGCAGAAACCTGCAGCCAGCAAGTCATTCCTCTGTTTTTAGATATCTGTCTGGGGAAAGCAGTCATCAGTCCCACCAGCATCAATGCTGAGTGCAGAGGGGAATTAACACTGTTGACTGTGTATGATGAGCTCTACCCATACAGCCTGACTGTCAGAGCTCTTGCAGGGCACCACTGAAAATACAACCCCAGTGGTGGGGGCTACTTCCAAGAAAAGGGGCCCTTTTGCGGTTTGAGCTGGCACAGCCAGTGGCGGGGACCTACCTTGTGTTCAGGACAAGACCTCACTGGCTGTGGTTTGGGTGCTGGATCAGTCTCTAGGCCCTACAGGACKGCTCCGAGCTGCTTCGCCCTCTGGCTTAAGGACACCGTACCCAGYTCCACGCTCTGAGAGCACCCTGGGGTGCTTGCAAATGCAATTTGCTCCTGCCCTAAGGACTTTGCTAGACAAAAAGACAGTCTGAAGCAGCTTAATGTGATTGCATGGTGGAGCTTGTCATGGTAATTCCCACACAATTTTCTCAAGGGCACATGGGGTCACTGTAGCACATTTGCTTCTGGAAATGCCTGACTGCCGTCACCTCAATGTGCATTTTCATTTTTTGTATCTTGGCTCAAATTTGCCAAATGAAGAGGCCAGTAAGCCCAGCAGAGCCTGTCTAGAGAAGAGTTTTAAGAGTATGGGGCAGGGAGAAATATCTGTATATTATATATATGTGTATATATATAAAAAATGTTTGTGTGATATACTCACCAGGCACACATATGAGAAGGTAAGGGTTACTAAGACCCCTCCCTGCCCAGTAGCACTGCATGGACAAATTCAGATTTATGTTCACCCTGGCAAATTCAAACAAGCAAAAGAAAGCAGTTTGTCGTGCAGCCTTTAACTAAGCTGTGGCCCTCTTTGGCRCAGGATGTTGTAGCTGCTGCAAATTTATTATGGGGTCAAAATGCACTTACAGAAATCCTTGGAGGAGACTGTCTACTAAGCATGACTCAACATAGAGATACCATCTCAGGCTCAGGAAATCCCAGAGCTGCACATTTCTGGAAGCTGGGTAGGGTACAGGGGAGGTGTTAAACGCATTTGCCCTCTTTCCAAATTCTACCCTAAGCATCTGCTAGTGATGCTGAGGGGAAAAGAGCCTGGGCTAGCTGGACCTTCAGTCTGGTCCTTAAGGCCATTCTTGCAGTCTGCTTGCACATGTCCGCGTCTCCAATCTCCCAAGCTTCTTCAAAGCACTTTTATCCTTCACCATCTGCCTCTATGTCTGCTGTTGTGGAGATCTGGGACACTTGGGCAGTGTCAGGCAAGCAGGACAAGACTGCGGCAGACATTGGCATAAGCAAACCATATATCTTACTAGTATAACAACAAATGTCTGTTCTGGCAATTGGATTTTATGTTTTTGTTACATTTAGAATTATAACAACCAGTTCATTAAGATTTAGTGGTCTCAGATGAGTGTCTCTGGATGGGCTGAGTGCTTTGCAGGTGCCAGAAGGAACTGGACCAGTTATGTCTGCCACCTTTATCTCTTGTTGCCTSGTCAAGGGGCTCAGACAAGGAATGCATGGCCCTGGTAGAAATTCCTCCCCAGGTGTCAGGCAGGGAGAGTGGCTTTGCCATATGAGAACTTCAAGGCCTAAATTCTGAATTTTTTTTTCTTGACAGATGGGATGCAAAAGAAGGCGAGGACATGTCTTTTCTGAAGGATGACCTTGACGGCCAGGTGAGTTCATCAGTCAAGGCTAGCTGCTGAGTTTTCTCAAAACATGCACTGTCAGGAAAGTTGGAGGCTCTTGGCCAGTGCAGAGTTGGGAGATYTCTGTGTTGGGGTAAATGTACCCCTTGTTAGCGCTCTCCAGATGGCACGATGTGAGAGCAACTTCACTTCTTGCATTGACCCTCTGTCAGCGCAACCCCACTTATTCTGGTCCCTGAACACTTCTCCACCTACATCCTTTTATTTCCTTTAATGGCCTCTGCAAATTTTTCCCCAAGTTTTGGGAACCGTCATAGACAAGGAATACCATATACTAATATTTTAATAAGCTGAACTAAATATCTCCTTTTCTCAGAGGAGCCTTGGTATGGACAAGCGGAAGAGCAGAGGTGAGGAGGGGGTGGAAGAGAATTGCACAGCTGAGCTGGAGGAGAAGGTGAAACAGCCAAGCCTCCAAGAACATGGGGCCTCCTCATCACAAAGGCTACGAAGTGGAAAGGTCCACTCTGCCCACAATGGCCAGAAGGAGGAGCGGAGAGGAGCGAAGGGCTTCAGCATGGAGGCCAGCACAGGTGACTCGGAGCCAGGGCCCAAGCCAAGTCAGGAAGGCGCTGGGGAAGATGCCAATGGGAAGCCTGGCACTGCTGACAACTCTCAGGAGAGGGAGAGCACTAACAGCGCTGCTTCACAGAGCAGCCTTCCAAGCACTGTGCAAGCCACCCGGCACGGCAGTGAGGAGACCTTGTCATTGCCCATGGGAGCGAATTCAGATGGAGATGGCTTAGAGAAAAACACAGCTTCAGAACAGGAGTCCACTGAGGACTCTTCAAACGGCCACGGCGGAAAGCTTGACACAACAGCGGGAGACAGACTGGATGCAGGTCAAGGACAGCTGGTGAGCAAAAGAGGGGAGAAGGTGACCCCAGACACTGCCCTTCAGGGGCAAACACTTGCACTGAAAGGAGGTGAAGATGCTGAAGGCAGTGAACACAGAGGAGAGCCTTTGCCCCCAAGGAAAGCCAACTCTGACAAGACTGTTGTGTCTGAGCAGGACACAGCAAAATCACAGTCCAGGGAAGGGGACCAGCCTGAGGATTGCAAGGACAAAGACAGTGGGGACACTCTCAACTAGCAAAGATTGTACCGGCTTGCCTGAGACAGAAGGTGAGTCCCTGACCCCGCTCCCGGTGGTGTGTTTGTTATCCTGTTAACACTCCCAGTCGTAGTACAGATCCACAACTCCATTTTCTGTGGCCGTAATGGCATCATACCAAATAACTATACAAAAGTGTTAATTAACGGTGATATGGATCCCTCAGGTAGTCTAAATCTGTGCATCACAAAGACCTGCCCTGGAGTGGATGGGGAAACAATGGAAAGTCAGACAGGAAAATTTGGACAGAAAACTGGACTTCTGAGTCCGGTTGATGACATGGATTAGTTAGGGAACAAACTGAAACTATTCCTGGGAAGGGATAACCTCAGAAAGGCTAGCAGGATTAATTTATTTCTGTCTCTGGGGTGATCACAACTAGAATAACTTGAGGTCAGCATGGTCCCTTTCCCAAAGCACTTGCAAAACTATAGAGGCCCACCTTGTGTACAGTAGTTTAAAGAAGTTCAACTGCACGTGGGATTCTCTTCCCAGTACAAGATCTGTGAATGCTACTCTGAATGATACATGTGATAATACTAATGTGCAAGGCAGTGTATAAATACCAAGTGAGTGAGATGGTTCCTGTTGAAAAGTTCTATGAACTGAACCGAAGAGGAAGAACAGATCTGGTTACATAGCAATGCTCCAGGTTTTACTCAAGCAAAGAAGTTTCTTCCAGAAAGGCAAATGCAGAACAAGAAAAGCCAGGAGAAAGGACAAACTATGATAGGCAGAAAAATAAGGTAGAAATTAGGAGGAAGGGGCAAGGAGAGAGTGTAGAGGCTCTTTGACAGTTACCTTTGCAAGACGTGTTTTTTCCAGGCAATGTCACACACAGATCAGGATATCACACCCACAGGTGCTAGATCAGACGAATAAGTTGGGATGGGAGTCTATCACCAGGTTAGTTAGTAAGGTTGCAATTCACTYCACCTAACTCAGGCCGAGCACAGAGGCACCTAACTTAAGATCTGGGCTTTGTTTCTCTTCAAAGGAGAGACATGAGCGCTTCCAGAATGCAGTCCAGCTTGCCTAACACCTGAATTGCTCTCAGGATACTCCTGCCTCTATCCTTTAAGTAGAGAGGCAGCAGCTATATTCTGTAAGTGGGCACTTCAGGCAATTAGCTGCTGGAAGCTAGGCAGGCGGATCGTCCCCACCAAGCGCCTTTCTCTGATTCCAGCAGGCTTTTCTTCAGACCCCGACCCAGCAGCTTGCCACCGGGTATTGCTCAGTATTCATGCCAGAGGCACAAATGAGCTTAGGGATGAAGTGGTTAAGCTGCTAACAAAAAGACTTTCACTATAATCCAATACTATACAAAAGGCATGGAGAAGCRCAAGCGTTACAGCTGTTTAAAAAAGACAAACCACCAGGAACCAGCAGGAGCTGGTTCTGTGCTTGAACTAGAATTCCTTCAAGTGAGGGAAATTAATTCCACCAGCATTTAGGAAAATGTTAAGAGACACCTGGATGCACATAGCAGAAGTTTACTGTCCAGGCCATGCCTCTCCAATCTACCAAAAATCCCCCCAGAGCAGAGGATGAAGGAATTAATGACTACTTTTCTCACTCAGGATAACTTTAATTAGACACTAACTAAGAGGAAACAATAAATTACAGTAGTCCACTTTCATCTCAGCAGTGGAGATTCCTAGGGTTTGATAATAGGGCCCTAAGTCCATTYCAGCATGGCTCTTTACTCCACCACTCCTCACTGAATTCATTACGGCAGGCTTAATTACAAACATAGCCTTATGTCTTGGAGAAGAGAAGGCGACTTAACCTGGTGTTTGCACTTAAGCACTCACATACCTGCTCGGCTAAGCTGGAACTTGAGACCGATATTGCTCTCTGAAAATATTTATTGCTTGGGAAACACCAAATGTAGTGACACTGGGGGAAAATGAGGGGTTAACTGGTGCCCCAGTTACCCTCTACCAGTTCATCCTGCCTGCCTTCCCATCTGCAATGCTCATTTTCCCTTTCCTGATAAGCCCCCACAAGACAGCATGCTCCTGCCTCACTTCCCTCTCTTTCCCAAACAGTTTGAGTTTCCAGGTGTGCCTAAACTGTGCACTCAGCATCACATACCACCTTCTGATGTAGCCAAATTAAAGCAAGATGCTTTCCTTGTCTGATATTTCCTGTAATTTAGGAGATGCTTCAGATTTCAGGGGAGCCCTGTGCAGGATATGGATGGCAGGTCACTTGGGGAGAGTCGGCMTTTAACCAAAAGTGGCAGTGCTGACCTGTGTTAGGATCACCRGAATAGGCACAGCTACATCAAATCTTACACCAAGAGAATGCATTTCCATCCTTTTTAGTCTTTAGAGCAATCACCAATCACTAATTCACAGCAAAGACATAATGACTTATCCTCTCTGAGCACACCGGTCTGTGAGTGTTTCACCTGAAGGTTTCTTGCACGYTCCTCTGTAGCCTCTGACTTTCTCACTGGCCGGGCACCCATGGAGGTGCCAGGGTGAGCCAGTGCAGCGGTTTCTGTGTTCCCCATCTCAGCAAGGGGTTTCTCCTGTTTCTTTTTTTTTTTTTTCCATTCCATCGACTGCAAGAGCATTTAGAGAATGAGTGCATGAGTGCTGCTTGGCTCTTAGTCTTTAATGATGTTCTAGRGCATCATTGTCACCTCCTATCTGCTGAAGTCACCACAAAGCAATTTGACCTCTCCCTTTGCACCAGTGACAGGCCACCATGAGGGTTGGCTTTCCCAGACAAGATCATTTGCAGACAGAGTGAATTCTGCCCTGGTTTATTTGTAGCAGGGAGAAGAGCCAAGAGGAAGACAGAGGGACCTGTCTTTAACTGTCTGCTCCCTGTGTCCAATCTGTCAGGAACATCCCTTTGCAGACAAAAAAAATGCAAGACCTGGATTTCTCTAGCCCTAGCTCAGCACAACCAGAACAGTTCATCTGCATGGCTTGACAGCAGGGCTCCTAGGAGCAACAAAATAGCAACAACAACCACCACCACCACCGCAAAAGCAAAAGCTCATTTGGCTCAAGTCGGTTAAGTTGTCAGTGTGTTTGGAGCGAAAAGGTCTCATGTCTATTCCTGCTGTTGCTTTGAAGTTCCCAAATCAACATGACAGGCTGCATAATGACACAGATGGCAGTCATAAATAACCACCGGCTGGCAACAGTCACTTCCCTGCTCCCTTGGCTTCCGTTTCCTAGTGCTCTACAGACAGGTTAGTTTTAGACCACGGTACATATAAAAAGCTGCAAAGCTCTGCTTTGTTTTCATGTCATTCTCCCTGAAGTGTTATTTCACAGCAGTTCTTTGGAACCAGATCCCTCAGGATTGCCCCCATTTGAGGTGCGTTTGAATCCTTGGCAGGGTTTTCCTATTTGGGTTTTTGAGCCTGATGCCTGCAGCTGACTCCAGCTGATGCTTTAGGGCAAGGATTGCCCAAAATGCAACCCATAGGAAACCTGCGTTCAGCAAAGCTGTTGCATGTGGCCCGCAAAGGGCCTTGATAGGTGTGGCCATCCTCGAGGGAAACGTCACTACATCCGCTGGAGTCCCTTCACGAATGTAACCACGTGTGGCAGGCCAMGGAGTCTGCCTTTTTCAGCCTATCATCTAATAAAAAGTGCAGCATTATCGGGCAGAGCTAGGTTTAACAAGAACCAGGAAAAGAGCATCATTCGGGAAGCTGAAAGAGCAATAAGATCAAGCATTAAACAAAGACCTGCACTTTTTTGTTAGAATGCAAAATTAAAAGTTTGTTTATTCCTTTTGTGTCTAGTACCATGAATTCAGGTGCTCAAACCACCTTACTTACTTGCTTCCTCTCACTACTTGAGTATAATCTTTAAGGAACCGGTAGTCCTGAGTGAATGGCCCATAATCCAGTTTCGAGGCTGTGGGCTGGTGGCTAGCGTATAGTTTTTAACAGTTGATGCTCACACTGAATTTCAGTGCCTAACTGTATTGATCTGACATCAGGCCAACACAATTACAAGATTACYCCATTGCAGCAGGGGAAGGAAGGGGTGTTTTTCACCCTGTGGTATGAACAATGGTAACACAAGTTCTCTGTGGATGAAGGACTTCATGTGGCAAGGTAAATGGGTTGTTGTTGTGCAAGCCTCCAGGAGGTACTGAGCTCTGTCGTGGTAAATCCAGGCCAGCTGGAAACCTCTACTGCGTTCTGTGTCCATGTAACCAGCGGACATTATACCAGGGAATGCCCTGAAGTGCCTGGCAGAAAACACGAGAAGTCTGTGCTGAGAATCCAAATTATACAGAGTCTGCATGACTACTGTCTTGGAGAACAGAGAGTTCGTAGCAAAAAAGGAAGATGATTATTGTAACCGGGACCCGGGACCCACGTGAGATATGACCAGCCTTAAGGAGAAGCATCTGGAGGGATGCGCCATCATGGGTTATCAGGACTGGTTAATAATTTCCTGCCAGGAGGTAGCAGGTAACCTCCCAATGAGATTTTTTTTTTCTGTGAAAAATACAGATTTGACAAATGCCATGCATGTACCAGAAATGTGTCTGCTTCAACATTTCATATTGAAGTCGGAGCCCTCATTAAACCAAACTGGAGCCCTCATTAAACCTTTTCAAAACAGAAAATTTTAATGTTATGTTTTTAAATACTGATGATTCAGTTTTGATACGGTGCAATTTTTGGAAAATCAGCATGGAAACAGATGGTACGATTTTGAAAAATACAACCTCTCAACCCCAAAAGAAATGCAAAAATATCATTCCATTAAAAAGTTTATATTGTGGAATTTCCATCGAGTAGAAAATCTGTACCAGGTCACTTCACCTGATGTCAGGGACATGGCCTCTGTTCACGGATCTCACACGTCCCAAGGCACAGCAGGTATCTGTAGCAGCAGCAGACATCAGTAATCAGTGATAACAATACGCTGTCCACCTGCCCTGCTCCTGGGCTTTGTGTGGCCCACGTCCCACACACGTTAATGTGCAGATTTCACTCCCCACCGCAGATGCTGCTCATCCATTTCTGCAGAGCGGCAGCTCCTTGCAGCAATCGGCCACCATGTGGGTTTCACAGCTTCCACTGTTAATGTCTATTTATGGCACTAAAAATCTCCATCACCTTCAAACCAGTTGGAGATGCACTGCAGAGAGTGTGGTGGGGCTTTCATCCTTTGCTTCAAATAACAAGGAATAAATATTTACCCGAAGTGCAGGACTGGAATCCCTGGAGAATGTCCAACAAGTCCCAGAGAAGTAAACGATACACAAAAACCACAGAAGCTTTTCCCTGAATTCTCTTGAGAAAATTAATCTTAACATCTTTAGAGAAAATGCAGCTGGGAGGAGATTTCCAGAGCAGCTCCAGGGATCTGACCTTGCAGCTCTGGCTGACGTAAACAGGAGTGGGGCTGGCAGGGCCTGTGTGCTGCAGGACTGAGGAGGTCAGAAGAGGTCAGCTTTCTGATGCAAACCCGTGCTAAAGGTTGGTGCAGGAAGCAGTACAAGCAGAAACCAACACTTCTCAATATAGTTACGGAGCTACTGAAGAACATACCCGTTTCCTCAAGGTTGAAGAGACAAGAATATACCATCTGCTGTTACGGCTTGGAAATTGGCCTAGGATTGGCAGGCTGAGGTCTCAAGGGCTTGATTTGAATAGCATCGGCCTCRCTGGTCCTTCCTGCAGCCCACACCACCTTCTGGAGCCCACCATCATGCTATGGGCATTTCAAATTCCCAGAGCACATCTTAGCACCACGTACCACCAAAGCGGAGAGTTTAGTCTTCGTGCAGAATTAGGGAGCGGTATGGCTTAATACAGGACTGGATGCAGTTACCTTCATACTTCTGGAGTGACGGGAAGCCTTTCCCGTGGCACAACATGGGAAAATACTATTAGCATTGGAAAACACAGGGATTATGTGAGAATAGTTCAACAGAAATGTACTTGGACTGAAGAAACACAGGGAAGGACTCCAGGGGCGTTCAGGGAACGGTTGTTTAGTCTAGCAAAAGGAAGGCATAAAGTGATCTCTATAAATACAGTGGGGTGTTTACTACTGTGAAGGAGAAGAAACATTCAAGCCCGAAAACAATGCTGGTGCGAGAATCAATGTATCGAAGAAGCCCATGAATAAATATGGGAAAATTAGAAAAAGGTTACTACTTGTCAGAGGACAGATGACTTGGAAGCATGCCATGGCTGAACTCTTGTCACCTTCCAGGCTGGCCTGACCAGCATGCTTTGGCAGGGACTAGGTAACGTGCTGCTTGTGACAGCAACAGGATGAACTTGATGACAAAGTKGTGTATGCTCCTGTCAAAGTTGGTGACCACTGTCAAAGCAGATGCTTTCACTGACACCCAAAAGAATTAGCGTACACATCCCATCTGGAAATGTAGRCTCTTTACTCCTAAATCTCTCTGGCACTTTGCAAGAGCTTCTGTCTCTTCTTTGGTTTGTCAGGGTGACTTGAGGAGAGGAGGAACTATTAGAAGCTGTTAATGCGTTGAAAGTCACAGACCAAAGCTAGTGATTGGAGCACCTATACTTCCTTACGGCTACCTACTGAAGCTTAACAAGTCTAAACATAATTTAGGGCTTTGACAGGCAAGCTGTTGCTGTCCTGAACATTGAAAAYGGAGCTGCTCTTGTAGCCTGCAGTCGTTGCTGTTATCGCAGAGCTGGCAGAAGGGAGCACGTGCCCATAGCTCAGCCACCTGTGTTAACCCTCTTAATGTAAACCCCAGATGAAAAGGACTTAGAGATAAATGTACCACGTTGTGGTCTGCCATGCAAGGGGCACAGGCACATCTTCCTTTCTGCCAGCTCTGCTGTTGAGAAGGAACAGACAGACTGTAGAGAATGAGAATATCTTAAACCACTCCAACAGGAATCTCCACCAAAGATTGTCTATACGTATTTAAGCTCATCAAGGGTTGAAGTGATAATTTTTCTACCAGTGGCAAATCTAGACAGGATTAGGATATTTTTTTCCCCTTAAAGAAATCAGTTCTAATTCAAATGGGAATTAATTCAGGGATGTCCAATGGCCTGTGCTAGGTAGAAGATGTCTCATGATCTTACTGGTCTTTTTTCTGGCCTTACAGTATATGTTGGAACAGCTGAGATACATATCCATTTAAAAAAAGCTAAGTGAGAAAATCTGGTATAATGATGTCTAACAGATGGTCCTTACGCGTCATGTCTGAGTTTGCCTTGTGGTATTTCACGAGACTGTCTGAGTGGTCCACTAAGAACAAAATTGTCTCTGGGAACTCTGGACCTGCCCCAGGAGAGGCCCAACAAAATTATGTCTTCCAACTCAAGCAGAGGATGGATAGTGCTAATCTCAGCTGAAGGAAGAAGGGCCAAATTGCCAGACTTCATCAGCCAAATTCAGCTGCAGTCTTCAGGGACCTCATGTACATCCACCCCGTGACATGAGATTTAACCGGTAGGTCCTACAAGGGACTGTTGTTGGCTTGGCTGTGAGTGTCATCCCAGTGATGTCCCACATCCAGCCAGGCTCTGTCAGGCTGGGAAATGTGAGGCAGACCATCAGCGATCTGCATTCATCCTCTCACGTGACAGTGACACACGGAGCGAAATTTGGCACTGCATCCCCTTGCTGCTGATGGCAGAGTCAAAGGCAGCACACAGCCGCATCGCTCTCCCGAGCCCCGACTCACAACAGTCATGCCAGCACAGAGCTTGCTAAATCTCCGACCGGCCCTTGAGTTATGCATGGAAAAGAGGATACAGTGTGAAATGAGAAATGCTAATCACTATGTCTAATTACTAAGAGAAGTAATGACTTTAAAACCCACCAGTGTCTTGGCTGTAGAGACTCACTCATGCACAGAAAAAAGGTGTCTGTATTGAAAGGATAATAYTGCAAAATAGGAAAGAGAATTGTCTACCAGCACTAATAGCACAGGGCTGTCAAAGAGACTTTTGAAACCATTAATAGTGAAATAGATGAGCAATAAACAGAGCTAGCTCTGGAGTCAGTTCAGACTTGTAAAGCAGATTACAATATTTGGACCACCAAGCGCAACTCTGAAAATCTGCTTCCYGGCCCTTCCCAATAGTGTTAAATCCCAGAAGTGTGCTGCTGCAGCATTGAGCACCCCCTCGGCAGCAGGATACGGCCAACCCCATCTGTTGCACATACCAGACAATGAAAACTGTCTCCAGCAACAGTCTTAGAATCTCCTCTCAGCTGTACATAGCATCAATTATTTCAGTACCTCAGGTATGATTTCAGTGCAGTTCCTTATTAGATATCCGTGGTTGTGTCCTTAAATGATTCCTTTAGAGGCTTYCTTTTTATGCCAGCCAAACTTACTGTCGCCTCTCCTGTCTTCATGGTATTTCATCTGTTTTTCTTTTTACACCCTCCCTCTGCCCTTTCTTGGGAGCTTTGGGTGCTGAAATCTGCATCAGCAAAAGGCATGGATGCAGGAAAATGCCAGGTCAGCAATTCTGAGCAGCACCCAAGCATCTGGGAACTGGAGGAAAAAAAAAAAGTCTGCCTTTCCCAATTAAATTAACGTATCTAGGTCTGGAGGCAGCAACAGGACAGCAGGCTTCATTTACAGGTTAGTGTTTTCACTGAAGAAAAGCTTTAGGTACTGCGAACCTTGGCGAACACAAGTGCTGCAACCCCAGGCCAGGTTTCACAGGAGAGGGACACAAAGCCTTACCCAAAATCAGCCCCTCCTCTTGTTGCTCCAGGTGCTGCACAAGCACACACAAAAACATGTAGAGATTCTTGTTCTTGAGACAAAAGGAGAGAGTGAAGCAGTCTTATCTAACCCAGAGGAGGACTGGGAGTGTGTTTCATCCAGACTCATACATTCAGTTCATCCCCTGGGCTGCGGAGCCCTCCCATTGCTCCCATCGGATTTGGCAGGTAGGTGGTGGTACCCCCCAAGCAGCCCCAGCCGTGCAGGAAGGTCAGGCTGAAACTCAGCAGACGTTTTTAATTTACTGCTCAGCAGTTCCCTGAAGACTGATAGTCCCACTGCTGTCTCTGCTCTTGTTTCACAGAATAACGTGCTGAAGGTGGTGGACGAGAAGAGAAGAGGAGCACAAGCTTGTCCTCACTCTTTGACCTTCTATGAAATCAGCTTTCAGCACCTGCCCTGTGCCCTTCAGCACCCATTCACAACACGTGAGGCCCCCGTCACCACCCCCCACTCCCTGCCCACAGTTTCGGCATCACCCTTTCCTATCCGTATGCCAAAGGACAGGGAACGCTACACACACTCCCAACCTACAAAGAAAACACCGTCACTTTTCTTTTGTATTTGTTTTGCCTATATTGCAGCTGTGTGGCAAGCCAATGAAATGTCTACTGGATGCACTTTATTTTATTTAATAACTAATTCTGTTTAAAGTTAAGATTTAGGTTTCTGAGCACTCCACCCTTCTCCTCCCCCAGAGGCTGGCAGGGAACTGCACGTGCCGGGAGGACGGCAGGGGCCGTGCGAGCTCTCCCTCGCCGTTGGGCAGGGAGCAGGGGACTGACAGAGCATTAGSAGACAGGGTGAGAGGTGTTCCGTTGTAGTTCAGTAGGTGGATGAAAAACTAGTGTTCAGAGGAGCTCTCGTACTAGAGGTTTGTATGTGGTTGAAGTGTTGGCAGAGACGTGCGGTAGTTGCATGGGTCGTGGGGCGCAAAGGGGACGGAGCATTCTTGAGTTACACTGTGGTGTGCAGGTGCTTTTGACAAGCACGCATCAGCCACAGCATCTCGTCCTTTAAAAGCTTGCTTTCCTCCTCCTGTTAGATGTGGTAGGGCGCAAACAGCAGAGGCGGAATCAGCACGTCGGGAGACTCTGCTTTTTTCTAAGGAAGGTGGCTGCTAGGTTGAGCAGGTACGCATATGCAGCTCAGCAAAACACTGTGCACGCTTCGTAAGCCCAGGAAGGCTACAGTAACTGGGGAGACGTGCAGCTCTATGTGCCACGCAGGGCAAGGAGGAGGACAGCACAAATACAATAACCTTCCTTCTCCGCCACACTGCACAAAGGAGTCRGCAGCAGAACCCAGGCCAAATTGGAGCTGAAGGTCTAAGGCTTCCTATGAAATCCTTTCACCTTCCTGGTTGTGCCTTTCGTAGCCTTGTGCTTGAGTGAGAGGGCAGCACTTCCCCTGGAAGCTGCCGTGCAGACATTTTGACGTGGCCTTAAAAGACACCTTTCAAATCAAGGATTTGGATGAGCATTTATAAGCATAAATGAGCAAGAATGCCAGCTGCTTGGATTTCCWAGCAGCTAAGAGAGTCACAGCAAACTAGGACCTAGCTAAAATAYGGCTACCAATTAAGGAAAAGGCAGAAAGCAGGCACAAGGAATAACACAATATAATTTCTGACTTCTGAATGACAGCAGAAAGGGTATCACCCTCATTTTGAAACGCTGCTCTAAAACTTGATGCAGGAGTAAATGTACATGCAGAYACATATGCGTGGAGATTTACTGGATTTCACTGCAGAATGCATTCGCTAACCAAAATGGCAGACAGCCTTGGTGATAAGGTTGGCATGTGTGGACTGAAATACTGTACGCTGTTTTAATAAACTAATATTTGCACAGATAAAAATTTTGTTTTTCCACATAACTTAGATCCACAGTACCTATCTCATGAAGGACAAGCCTGGGAATTTCCTCTACGTGCCAAATTCAGGAGAGTTTACTGGCTTCAGACCAGGCGTTAGCCAGAAACAGAGTGTGCAGCTTTCATGTTTTACTAGTAGAAACGTCTTCACCCCACCAAAGCCTAGACTGGGATTGTTTGGACTTATCCAACAGATAAAAGAACAGATAGATAAAAACCAGACTGTAAAACAGATAAAAGAACAGATAGATAAAAACCAGACTGGAAAACTGCTCCAGGTCCTGGAGATTCTCCGTCATTCTAAAAGGCTGATTTTCTTTATCTGACCAGCTCAAAAACTTGCTTACAATTGTTTAATTTTTTAACGTATTATTATTTTTTACATCAGGTCACTGACCTCAATCTTTGCCCAGTCAGACTCAGTCATTACCCGCACATACCAGGAACTGGCTTGCCTCGCGGTCCACGCAAAAAGCMGTCTCGGATCAAGAGCCTGTTGCAGCCCAGCAGCAGCCAGGCGGACAGAAACTTTTACATTGCCCCTGGTCCAGCACTTAGTCCTAGAGATAAAAAACCCAACTGCAATTGTTGCTATATCTTATCACCCTAGACTCCTTTTTGAAAGGAAAACTGACACTTTCCCCCCATTCCCCTCTTCTTTTTCTCCTGCAAATCCAAGTAACTTTGCATTTAATGATGCCTAGGGAGGACTGAGTCTGTACCAAGCTCCTCGGATGGGACTGTACAGATAGTGCCTGTTCTAAGTGTAATTTTTTTCCTGCTCATTAACACTTTGCTCGAATGCACTTTGGTTGGTGCCTGGATTGCAATTTTTCAGAAAACTGTGGCTAGTTGTTTCTTCTTTACAGTGAGAGAAAAGACTGAAAAGTTGAAAAATCTGATGTAGAGGGATTATTTATATGAAATAAAAGTTGTAATGAGGAAAACGCTCCAGTTTCTTAGTGTTTCTCAGTCCCAGATGTAGAGTTTTCTGAATTGAATCAGTAATCTTTGCTTTTTAGAGCAACAGCTCCAATTCAGATTCCCCTTAGGAAAACGCTTAACTCTTGGTCTAGGTCAGCTAACTCACCCGAAAAGCTCACTGCAGTGATGACAGCCTGCGTCGCAACACAAGGCTCACTTTCTCATAGAGGCATCAAAGCCTTCTCATTGCCACAGCACTTTTCTCGCAAGTAAATGTGATGGCAGCTTGCAGAGTGCAAATTCATCTGCCTGTAGAGGTACCTGTTTCCTCCCAGCAGTGCTTGGTAGCTCAGGGATCTTGTGAAAGTTATTCTAGCTCTTCCAGACAACAGGAAAGCAGCAGTGACTCTCAGGCAGAAAACCTCTTTTTCTTTAAACCAAAGAACAGCTTGCTGCTAGACAYTCTTCTGGTTGGCAAAATTTACCATCAGTTTCAACACCGCAAAACTCTGTAGCTAGAACTGATACCAAAATTGATTTCAGACTAGTGAATCAACTCTTGTATAGAGATCAATTTAAAAAACCTGGAGCCAAGGACAAAAATACATCTGGATAAAGTTGGAGGTACTTCAGTTTCCACAGCTTTACCAAGCCAATTCCTGCAGGAGACAACAACATAAAATCTTGAGAGCAGTTCCAGCTCTCCATTCCTATCTGAACAAGTCTAATACCTAAGCAGAAGCATACCGCACAGATTACTAACAAGTAAAGCCCTAGACAGGGTTTAGAAGTAGAAATAACAGAAACATTCACTGATTTTCCACACCAGTTCCCCTCCAGATAAATTGGTTGCAAATGGCACAGGAGCCTGAAGCTAAATTGGCATTTAGTCAGAAATTTTTGTATTTAGTGTGTAATACAGTAGTTAGTTAGTGCTTTTTAAGTTATGTGGAAAGCTTTTTAAGTCAATTAGAGGCACAGAGCAGGAGCAGGGTACAGCACTGCTGTGAAGTTCAGAACACTGCCTGCTGCCTTCACCTGGAACGGTTGTACGACAACAGCTCGACCAGTTCACAGGCTCGCAGACTCAGCAGCTACCGGCAGGCAAAGCCAACGCATCGGGAATTCCGCTGCCGTTTCCTGATCACACCAGCTTACTGCAGCGACACAACAGCTGACCAGATACGAGGCTCTCCCAAAACTGCCTCCGAACGCACGCGGAATAGCCAGAAGTCAAGCTTCACCTCCTTAGCTTTATGCTCCAGCTCGGGTACGACTGTCTCTTACAACATTCCCCTCTCCACACACTTCAGCACCTCCAGGACTTGCAGCCAGCCATCAGAAACACACACACCCGTGCATAACCCTTTCCACAGCGCCCCACTGAGTAGTTTTGACTTCTGTGAAGGAGATCCCCGATGCCCAGAAGCAGCCACTGATTTTGTTACCAACGCTACACCACAATACTGCTTTTCAGCTACATTCGTGAATTAAGTCAAGATCTGGAGTAAAAATACCACCACCTTCCTTGTCAGAAATACAGCCCAGTCCCAGGAACCTGGGATTAAGATGGTATGCATTACATGAGCTGAGAGCACGAGAGAACATGCATGGGGAAAAGGTAGCTTTTAGAAGATGAAAATGTGAGCTAGCTGCTGGAGGAGATTACATGCTCCAGTAACTYTTTTCCCAGCTATTTCCCTTCTTTCTGTTCCCTCTGCACATGAGTCACATCTGTGCACTCTCCTTGAACAAATTGAGCTCAATGGGACAAGACCAGTGTGTACAGGCAGAGGGCAAGTAGTATGTCAATAAATAGGTGTAAGYCCAAAGGCATCTACATGCAAGGAAGGAACCAAGAAGGTTCAAGAAAACATCCTCTGATCTAGATACACCTTTGACTGGACATTATTAATAATTCTTCACTTATTACTCCTCCTTTTAGGGAGCACTTCCATTCGACAGAGCTTGCAGTTCAAATCCTTCTGTAAGGATGCAAGCAGAGGCAGCGTTACACAGTGCTGGAGGGTCACCATTGTCATGTGAGAGTTGGCAGTATTGGCAGAAATTTTCTCACAAGAAGTCCAATTCCTCCCTCATGAGACTCTTCTCAGTCAGAAAGGAAAAGCAGAACACGACCTGGTCTTCTCTCCATCCTCTTAAGCAATTACTGTGATTAGGAACTGGAAAAATCAAAGCTACCATGGTATTTACCTTCCCTTGACAACGATGCATTCTGTCACCACGTTTCAGAACTAAGTTGCACCTGAAGCACAAATATACGGCCACTTCTGTTCTCTGCGCCACAATTTTTTAAAGGCTTTTAGAGGACAAAAATCTGGAACTCAGGCCCTAAATTATACAGAGACTCAAAGCCTGGAGGAAAATTAGCATGTTTAATCAATAAAAAACTGAAGTAAAAAAATAGAAGCAGAGACGCCACTATTCCAACCATATCCTTACTGCCATCATGTTTTAAAGGAGCATCCCACAGTCCGAAGTTTTGAGACTCTTGTTAACTTCCTTATATCACTAAAGCAAAGGGCCTAAGACCCGACATTTCACTTGTGTTTGATCATCTTCTTCGTCCAAACTGACGTTCAGACAACTCCTTTCACACAGATCTGCACACACTGGAAATATGACACGGTTCTGTTGCAAGTAACATGCAGGACAGCATTTGTGTGAAGGGAATAACCCTTACCAGCAATTCCAAGGAAATAACATTACAAATCATGAGGTTACAGCGATTTCTATCTAGGAAGCAACACAAAAGCCTGTGCCTTATCTCGCCTGATACAATTACACTGAGTGAACCGATCTTTTTTTTTTTTTTTTGAGAAGCAATGAAGGGGAAGACTGAATTGGAGCTGAAGTAATACAACAGATAACAAGACAGGCTGCCTTTTAAACCTCAGGTTTACCCGAGACYGGTGACCGCACCATTTTAGGGCACTGAAAAATTATGTTCAGATGCAGGTAACTGTCTCAGTACAAAGATGGCAACATAATGCAAAAATTCACAGCCCAAGATGACAATCCAGCTGTTATCTGTTGCAGCCAACCTACTTCCCAAGAAATCCCTAGTTCCCTGAATTTTAAAAAGTTAGTTTATACCTAGAAACCAGTCCAGACAAACCATTTTTGTTACTAAAATTATTTGCAAAGTGAACTTAGTCACCGATTTCTTGGACAGTCTGCCACAAAGAGAGTAACAAGCACAGAGACTGGCTCGTCGCAGGCTGAAAACAGTAGTATCTCAAGGGGAACGTATTTTCCTCTGGAGGACTATGATTCCTGGCTAGGGAAAGGATGTAGAAGAGATTTTAGCTGCAGAATCTAGGTCCAAAAGGGCTTTGGAAAACAAGGCTGTTCAAATCACGAAAGCTCCCTGACCGTTAGGCCGGCAGTCCGCAATCCTTCTGCATCTTTACAAGCTGAAGTTTCCCTCCTCGTTGCACGCTTAGCGCAACAGTAGTGAAGTAACAGGATGCTCCAAAGCCAGTTGTAACAGGTACAGAAACAGAAGTGTTTCACTTAAATCTCAGTTTGTCAGCAGAGAAGATGCAAAAACACAGTCTGGGAACTCAAGCCTGCACTTTCACACAGGAATGAAGACAGCCACAACCATCTTAGTACTGGCTCATCAACTATTTTTAGCACCAGAAAGGGAGGCAACCATCAGCAATGGGTCTGTTCCCTTTGATAAAGCGGATCTGAACACTGTCGCTGTCCCAAAGATCCTTTGCCACCAAAACCACAAACCAGGTGAAGAGCTTTAAGTTGTTCCTGTTCCTGAATATGAGGCATCTCTCCGCAGTTACATGACAGGTTGGAAGAGGGCCACGCAGCCCATTTAATTCAATTCACTTCCTCTTCCATCTGCTCTACGCAGCCATGCTCTATTAGTCTTCTGAGAGCAATTGTATTTAAAGTGAAAAATGCCAGGAGTCCATGTACATCCAGCATACCTTGGACGTACTGTTCAAACCCACTGTAGATGCACCAGTTCTGAGCTGCAGGCCAGGACCAGAGAAGTCCCAGCATCTGTGTAATTCCACCCAGCTTTTATTTATCTTCAAAGGTTTTAAACATTAAGCACAAGCTCCCTCCCAGAGACGCTTCCCAACTGGTTCTGCATTTAGCAGCAGAGTCACGAAACAGACTAAACTCAACTGGCACCAAGCAATGAGCCTGTTTTGTTTCTCTTTTACGCATTCCTGCCTTAGAGAGCTGCAGAAAGCCTCTCCCCCTACAGCCAGAGGTGTACAGCAAGGAGAGCAAACAGCATCAGTATCACCAGGACCCGGAGCTACTGCACGTGTGTGGCGGCCCCACGAACAGGTATCAACATGCTGCAGGCTGCCAAGGGAACAAAATCACCCGCTGCTACGGAACGGACACACACAGGGCTAAACCCAGCCACCCACCCGGCCAAAGCTATGAGCCGGTGCTGCTGCCAGCATACCATCAGTCCTGCCACCACGGCGGGTAAATCGGAAGACTTTAGAAGCAGCTTAGGATGTGACAGGGCAGCCGCCTGCTACAGCGGCAGCTTTGGGCTTTCAGCTCCTTCACCAGCTCTTCTACCTGCCCCGCAGCAAGGTGGCAACGATCACATGCCTGCTTTCGGCTAACATGACTAAGCGTGATCTTCTTCCTTGCCACCAGCTAGCCGCCTTTATTAGCGCGTTAACAGCATGCACACTTTCCTGCATGCTCTCCAGAAAATGGAAAAGGAGGGTGGAAGATCACACCCAAACCACCCCCTCCTTTTACCTCATTTCTTTCTGGAAGCCCCCTGCTCCTGGTTTCTACCTTTAACAGATGCTGTAAGGGAAATGCCCAGCTGACACAGGCTTAACGCAGTACCCCCAGGCCAAAGCATACTGATTTAGGCATGAAACGGCTATTCCCCCCCCAACTTTAAAAAAGTCAAGTGCCGTATTTTACAATACCTTCGTGATTTGCACAACTGAAATACGTAACACCCCATCAGAGCACATTTTTATCCCTCAGCAGAGGAAATCTGAACTCCAGGGATCATTTTACAGGGACACGGAATAGCCTGGCAGCCTCACAGTTAAGGCATTCAACAGAAACCATCAATCTGAAAAGCAGCTGCTCAGAATGACACAGGTCTTCGTTTCCCAGTTGACAGCGCACATCCCACAGTCATTAAAGGCCAGCCTTTTCACACTGCTCACCAACGAATAGGGCCGCGCAGAACATTTCTGAAGACTACGGGGCAGGAAGACATCAAGCTGGGAGGAGAGCCTGCCCAGGTCACATCGAGCTGGCGGGCACAGACCTACCTCCTGACGGCACCGGCTCCAGGGTGCCACCGAGGTGCCATGATGGTCTGTAAGCTCAGCCATCCCACGCAGGCAAGAGCACGGGCGTACGAGCCACGACGCACCCCGCTGCGCCGCACGCCGCCGCAGAGAGCGCCCACCGYGAGAGCTCCACCTGCTTCTGTCGGGAAAGATCAAACCTTCTTTCATCACCAGTGCTTAGTTGCCGTGATTAGCGGGAGTTAGGTATGGAGGTTTCTCCAGCCTCACCTAAGGAGACCAATGACAAATGAATCAACGTTATGCCACAGTTGCCCAYCACAGCAGGCAAACCATTTTTGCTACCCAGAGTCCTTCCAGTTCGGCATTCCGCCCAAATCCTCCTCCCACCRCCACAGAGAACATACTGTATTACAGAGACTTTCATATTGGGAAAATATTTTAATATAGTAAACAAGTCAATTTACCTTTCACATGTTTTTAAATAAGTTTATGCTCATTGTTAAACAAAACTGTTTTTACTTAAACAATGGATTACAGCCTCTAAATTCATATTGTTCCCAGCTGATCCTGTAAATAGTGAGGAATTTTGGACACCGATATCCTTTTATAGGTAACAGACGGGCATAAATAGCGCAGGACTTCAATGCAGGTTCTAAGGGAGAAGCTAAGCCCTGGTGAAGGAAAAAACGAAGCCACAAAATTCCCTTTTGAGGAAAAACGGGGGAAAAAAAAGATACCGCAGTTCTACCGAGTAAAAATACTTCCTTCCCCCGCCGACCGCCGGGCCGGGCCAGTCTCCAGCCGAAGCTCTCCGGGGCTCCTCCGCGCCGGGGGTCGCGGTGCTGCCGCCCCAGCGCCAAGCGCGGCCGGCGCGCAGGGGCGAGCGAGCGATCGCACCTCGGGCAGCCGCGCCGCCGGCCTCCATCCTCCGCCGAGCCCAGCCGCCGCATCCCCCTCCTCCCGGCCTCGGCGGAGAGCCCCCCGGGGCGGCGCCGGCCTCCCGGGCTGAAGCGCGGCCGCCCCCCGCAGTCCGCCGGGCCCCTCGTCCCAGCCGGCCGGGCGGTGACCGCTGACGGCCGCCTCAGGGGCTCCCGCGCAGCG
>JASVER010000159.1:1057748-1348116 GCA_030449065.1 Oceanodroma leucorhoa
GGCGGCGCGGCGCGGGGCTGCGAGGTGGCGGCGGCGGCGGGGCCGGAGCCGGAGCCGCCGCCGCCGCGCACCGGCTGCCAGATGAGGCTGTAGTAGACGGCGAGGACGATGGCGGCCAGCGAGACGGAGAGGACGTAGGCCAGCACGGTGGCCAGGCGCACCCACTTCTTGTTGGTCTTGGCCGCCATGCGCGCCTTCTTGTCCCCGGTGTAAGTGGCGGGCTTGCCCCGCTCCGCCCCCGCCTCCTTCTCCTTCATGGGGGCCCGGCCCTTGGCCCGCTGCTCCACCGACCCCTCCGTGGTGGGGCCCGGCTCGGCTCCGCGCCGCCGCCCGCTCGCCTCAGGACATGCCGCTGCCCGCCCGCCGCCGCCTTCGTGCCGCTGCCCGCTGCCCGCGCTGCTCCGGCGGCTCCGCCGGCCGCGGGCGGGGGCGAGGGGCGGGGCTTAAAGGGGCAACACCTCCCGGCGCGGGTTGTGTTTAAAGGGGCGATGTCCCCCTCCATGCCGCGAGCGGGGTGTGGTCGCTGCGCGTGCGCGGCCGTTGGGCGCTCCTGAGGGGATGCGCGCGGCGGCCTGTCGGGCGCCTGTGTGTGTGAGGGGGGGGATGGCGGCCGGGCGGGGGGCCGCTGCCTGGCCGGGGGGCCGGCTCCATGCCGGCCCCATTGCCCCGCCGGGTCTGCCCGCCTGCCGGAGCCCGCTGCCGCCGTGCGCGGGTCAGCTCCGGGCGGAGGGCGGTTGGTAGGTACGCGGCTGAGGGCGCCTTAGGGCTCTGCCCGCCGCCGCGGGTGGCCCCCGGGGCCTGCAGGGCGGGCGGCATCCCACCGAGCCAGGCCGAAATGAAGGCTTGCTCTTAGGGCTCCGTGAGCACGGGGAGCGCTGCGAGGGGCGGGGGGTGCGAGGAAGGCTCCTGGCAGGGGCCTGGTGCGGGAGGAGCGGGTCAGAAGTCTCCCCTCTGCTTTCTCGGTGAAAGTTGCTCCTTGGTGCCTCCCTGCCTGCAGGTATGTGATGCTGCCTGCAGCTTTTGTGAAGCTCGAGGGATGCCCTGGCTAAGCAGCAACTTTTGGAGAGAGGCTGGTTTTGTTCCCTTTAAATTGGGCTGATCCCAAACCTGCAGAGAGAGTCTAAAGCTGTGCTGTTGCTATTAGGATTTGATTGGCCTTACTCCCCATATATTAGTCCCCCACAAAAGTGTTACATTGGCTTATTCAGAAGACAGCTGAAACACTGTTCTAGGGTATGGATTAGCCTTTTCTTTATGGTGCAAGATGTTTACTTTTGAGAATGATTTAATTGCTCCTTTTACAATTATTTGCTTTTCCTCCCTCCCTTAAATCTTAGGCCAGTCAGGTGTGTTTCAGCAGAAAACCTCCTGTTTATAAGGAGCTGCAGTTCTGAAAGAGGCTGACAGCAGCTGGAGAAATGGATGTCACCCAGAAAGGCATCAGAGGAAGTGAGTGATTGAGTTTTGAGTTAACAGTAGAGTTTTATTTTTAATCTCAATAGCAGGAAAAATGTGGAGGGTTGGGAGAGAAAGGGAAAACCTTGTGAGTTTTTGCAGGAAGAAGTATGGAACTTGCAGCTCTGAGGACTACTGGGGCAGAAAATATGTTAGGGAATAAAATGGAATAACTTCAAAATAACTGTAATTCTTGGCAAAAGGTGGATTGTGTTGACTAAAAGCTCTGGCTGATTGTTCTTACAAGGGCAAAGGAATTTTGGGGACTAAACTTTTTTTGGGAGAGAGCAGTTATGCAGACCTGCGATGTTCTGTATCCAGATCCTGCTTTTGCCTGGATGGAAGGGCTAAAGGGTGTGCCATCGTGCTGCCAGCTGCCTTTGGAGATCCTCTGCCTTTTGGCCTCCGCACAAATCTCATCTATATTAATAAAAATCATGGCTAGGCAGTGTAGATGCAGGAGTGAGTGGGTCCCACTGTGGCTGCCTTGGCAGTACTGGCAGTGAGCAGAGGGGGCTTATTGCCCAAGGCGGGGGGATTGGACTACATGGCCTTTAAAGGTCCCTTCCCACCCAAGTGACTCTGTGACTCATTCTGAACTACAGCTGATGACATGCTCTATCCTCCTGAAATATTTAATTTTCATGAAATGTTGCTGTAACCTGGTATGTGTAGGAAACATTTGTTAGCAGGTATTACGACCTTTCGATGGGCCCCTTCTCTCTTTTGCCCTAATTTATTTCACCTGACTGCATTCTTCTCATTGAAGTTAAATTTCATACACCTGAATAGCATGAGCTGATGRCGTCCTACTGACAAAGTTTTCCTGAGTCATAGAAATGTATCTTCTGTGTTGTTCTATAGATTCTATGCACAAATTCCCTTGGGCTGTATATGTTTAAGTTAAATAGTATATGTGGATTTGCAGCAATTACTACAAAATTAGTAGAAAATGGATTAGTAGTAGAAAATGGATTTTCTACTAATTTTTCAGGCTGTTTTCTCTTGGTGATGGGTTTGCTCCAACCCCTTCTCCTCTTGCTTCTCATATTTCATTCAGCAGCTGCCTGCTGCTCCAACTTTGTGTTTAAAAGAAAAATTCTGTAACTTGATTGTGACTTGAGCACACCTTTCCTCTGCTTTACATATGTCACTGAGCTATTTATTTTGAGGTCAGAGACTTTTCATTTCTGTGCTACAGAGTATTTTAAGATTGAGTTTGGACCTTTGTTGTCTAGGATAATTTCTTAGATCTTCAGCTTGTTTTTTAATCCACCCTCTCAGCTGCCGGTCTGTACTCAYGTTCTTGCTGGTCTTTGTCTTCCTGCTGTTGAGTGCTGCAAAGACGGGCAGAGGCAGAGCCTCACTGGGCTGCTGTCTGTGTCCACTCTCAGCTCTTCCTCAAACGATCTGTGCGGAAATCGGTTCATTCCAAACCCTTATGCTGTCTGTGATCTCTGTTGCCACTGATGCAATTTATCATTGCCTCTGGTGAAAGGATGATGAATTACTACCTCCCACAAGTCCTTTCCCTATGCTCTTCCTTAGTTCCAGTTCTGGAATTTTGGGGGAGATGATTGACATATACAGGCAGTTCCTCTGGGGCTGAATGAGACCTTGACAGTTCTTGCCTGATGCTTGTCTAGTCCATGTTGTCTTCCTGCATTTTAAGTCCGTCCTTGGAAATGCTACATCCTCTTTTATTGCTTAACTCGACCCTGTTGTAGTGTCCAGAAGCTGGTAGACAAAAATGAGCCCTGGTGTTGCTAGGTATTCAAATGTGTGTTGTGTTGAGTTTGATAAAGATGTTTAAAAGAGTCAGCAGGTTGATACAGGAAGTAGGCACAGAAGGTAACAGTGAGGTGGTAGGTATCAGYGTAATAAAAAGCAGTTACAGCTGCATAGCTGAGTCCTATGTCCCCCAGATCAGCTTCCTCACTCCTGGGAAGGAAACCAATCCTTCTTAATCTCTGTGCAAATGGTTGCTGCTCTTTCACTGSTGCTGCTTTTCTCTTCTGCTCACCAAAACTCTTGTTTATGAATCCGACAGTTAATAGCACTCCTTTTCCATCAGTGGCGGTCTTGGCAGACTGGGTTGGCTAAGGACATGCAGTGGAGTCATAGACGCASTCCCAGCAAAGGTAGTGAGTGCGGTGTGGCTGAGATCCCACTACACCTCCTATCGTTTGAATGGAGATTCTAGGAGCAACTAAASCTGCTCCAGCTAGAAAATGTGGCAATAGATAATTCAACATGAGTTACGCTCCTYCCTGCCTTCCCAGTTCTCTTGCTCCCCTCCCCTTTGCTCCTCAGGACTACAGCTCTGTAGTTGTCTTAAAACTAAACTGTGTCATTCTAGAGGCATTCTACCTCCCGCCTAGCATCTTCATCTCCCTGTTGCGCTTACTCATTGCTTATTGGGGCTGCAGTGTAGACTTACCCTTCATAGAAGATAACAGTTCTACCACATTATTAAAGAAATTCAGTGTTCTTAAGGCTCTCTCCTCTGTGCCAAACCCTCTGCTGTCTCAGCTTTGAATAAGACAAGACTTGCCTTCGTTAAAYGCTAAGTCTTGTTGGCTTTTGCCAAAGTCAGGTGTAAGCTTTTCTTTTTACTGTGAACAAATAAATGGGTGTGAGTTTCTCTCCAGGTGCTTTTGTTCAAGTGCAGGCAGCTGCCAGAGGGCGTGTGCCTTCTGTTCCTAAACTTAGTTCCTTGCTAACCACCACCYGTAAAGGCAAATGAGAGCCAGGAAGCCAGAGCTGCAATAATGATACTTTCTTTTTGTCCTCTGGGTTTTAGCAGGAATACCAAGCTATGCGTTGAGCAGGTTCCTGTGGTGTAGAAGGAGTTCTGGGGTGCAGAGCTCAGAGGTCTTGTAAAGTCAGTGAATGYGTCAGACACTAGACAAAGCTTGCAAATCAGTCTTCTCTGAGATTTTTGCCTAAAGAACATGAAAGAGATCACTCACCCGAGACAAACAGTCAAAGGCACATGGTGCACGCTGGGATTGGACCTGCCCCCAAAGGAGAGCTGTATAGCCCTCGAACATCCAGCCTTTCTCCCACGGCAGTCCAAAGACCGTACTCTTCAGGGTCCTATTGTTTATAAGCTTCTCTAATCTTTTAGTTCTCTTGTCTGAGGGTCCACTAGGAAACTTGCTTACTTACTGCCTTACACCTGTATTTAGCTGAAAACCAAAGTGCTGAGACAGATTGGTGAAGACTTGGTGTTCCACCTACCCAACTGAACAGCATTGCTTGAATTCTGCTGCTACCTGTTGCAATGGGATGTTTGTTTGCTCTCCCAGGGCCCCTGAAGGATGTAGCTAAATAAACTTGTATTATTGATTTCCCATGTTCACAGTCAGTGGATAGTATCTAGTGCTTCAGGACAGAGAAGACTTAATTAAGGGAAGATTATTGGCCAAAGATATTACCTCTGCACAGACCTTGCTTCTGAGAGTAGTGAAGCACTGGTTTGGATTGCCTGGGAGGTGGTTGAGTTTCCACTGTTATCAGAGGCCTCCTGAAGCTGTCTGAACTAATGTCTGTCGGAGCTGATCGATGTTGCAGCTGATCCTGCCTTRGGACAAGGGACAGGCTGGATGGCTTCCCGCGGTCCCGTTGCTCCTGTGCTTTTGATTCAGCAATGGCAACTACTCTGCCTTTCCTTCCTGTGCCCTGTCATTAGGAGGCAATCTGATGTGACACCTTACAAAAGATCAGCTTATTCCGTGAGGTGTGCAGCTTGATTACTCCACTTAGGTTAGCTTGTGTAACTCTAAAATCATAATTCACTACCATGATGTTACACACTCCCTTGTCGGAACTCTGGCCCTGGTTTTTGTTCTTGGTGTCTGCCTCCGGCAGTGTGACTTCTACAGGCAGATTATAGACTTCATAAAGAATTGTAACTTTTTTAGTGGCTGTAAGTGTGTGTTGCTTTTCAAACTATTCTGTCTCCTTGGTCATATTTGTGAGCTGGGGAGGGGAGAGATGGATGAGGCCTTCCTACTTGCTTCCTAATGTTTAAAAGAGGGAATAGGTATGTTTAAATTCATCTCTCTTTCTTGGCTGAAGTCCTTGAACTTTTCTAGGCTTGAACCTTCTGTCATAGAGAATGTCTCTGCCATTGACAGGGGACAGTCCCTCAAGCTCTGCTGTCCGCTCTTCTGAAGGAAGTACGCCTTATTTCACACTGTTGTTCCAGTCTCCCATTTGGAGCCTGCAGGGAATCAGATTCTGTTCCCCTCTGGCATTTTCCTCTCACTTTGAAATCTTCTCTGTCTTACGTGGGAAGGTGTTGTCTCTTGTTAATCCAATACCAGATGGGGGGAGGTTGGGGATCGTCTTTTAATTCCTTCAGCTTCTGATTTAGCTGCTGTAAGTGAAGTTTGCACAACCCACTGTCTTGCGCTGATTTGGAAAGTGATCTGAGGTTATAGGATGGGTGGGGAAGACACTAAAAGCAATGCTGAATTTGGGATATAACAGCAAGAGGTCTGGTTTTGCTCAGGATAGAGGCCKTGGGCAGAAAGCTGGTAGCTCGAGGTAGTGATGCATCAGCAGCTTCAACCTTGTATCATCACTTTGGTGAGACCCATTTTGAGCCACTTTATTATCCTGTGACCCACCTGCACAGTACAAAGAGTATGTCCTSCTTGCAGGAGAGCCTTGGACAGTGAATGTTTCCTTGGTAGGAAAACTGAAGAGTGAACAGTATGCCTGAAAAGGATTTATTGTTTTGTTTTTAATGTTTAGAAGCTTCTGTAAGTAGATGATGGTTCAGACTCTGGAGTGGGGAGAGCCACTTGCCTAGCTTTATAGCAGAGGTATTCACAACATTTCGGAAGCTCTGCTTTTATTTGGTGTAATCTGAGGTTCGGTGTACTGTTGAGTGGAGAGAGATCTCAAGTCAGCTTTCTGGAGGCAGGGAGTTCTCCCAGATAACATGAATTGTCTTTGGCCTGTTGTTTCCAAGACTCATTTCTGAAACCGAGAAAAGGCTGACAAGGGCGGCTTGACAGTGCCCTGGGCAGTCACTGAAATAAGAAACCTTGCCATTTGCTGGAATTCGAGGCTCCAGTCCCAGGGGTTCCCAGTGCTCTGAGCTGTAGGTTTCACACATCAGAGGAGAGGAGAGGAAAGTTACCCTCGTTTCACTAGGTGCAGGACGCCAAGAGGGTGAATGTTGGGTTTTTTTAAAATAAAAAAAGTTTCTATTTGTGTGTGAACCTGTGCTGTCTGTGTTGGTTGTGACTCTAAACACAGTCTCTGTGCAGGAATCTGGAGTCAAAAATTAGTGCTACAGTGTTCATTTTGCAAGGAGGAAATGTGTGTGTATGTGCACCCACGCACACTTAACATCCAAACGCACTTCTGAGGGCTGTATTTCAAAAATAACTACCACTTTTCAAGCAGTAGGACAGTGATGATTAATGGCCACGTAATCTGACTGTGCATCTCTGCCTCTGGTTTTCATTGTCTGAAGAAGCTGAACTCACCCACCTTTGTGTGGAGAACGAATGCGTATGAGTTGTGCTTCTCCCTGATGCACACAGATAAACACACACACATATATATAGTATTTGCTCACGTGTGTGTGTGGGAGAGCACTGACATAGTTTGTCTGAAAATACARCCTATAATGTTTGCAGAATGACAACATTTATTCCGAGTTGCACCAATTTGTGATTGCCCCTGCAAGCACTGGAACTGGCTTTYCTTGGAAAGCCTTATCCACAAACTCATGACGCAGCCCTGAAGCTCAAGTGATCCTGGTTTAGCCTGGGTTACTGCTGTTTCGGTCTGGGATAGTTTGGGGGTTTTTTCCCAGGATGGAGAAGGGTGGTTTTTTTTGGTAGTTCATTTGTGCATGATTGCTCCAGCCCTCTTTGGGGCCAGCTCTTAATGCAGCCAAGCTCTTGGCTAGACCAAACAGCTTGTCCATTCTTCAAAGTCAGCTTGACTTAGCTTAACTTTGGGTGCTTGCTGAGTTACACTAAGGCAACATGAATTTTTAACTGCTTTTAAAGATCCAAATAGATTATTTTATATGCGGGGTTAACATGGGTTTTCACCCTAGTTAAAATAATGTACTTTAAATGTGATAATGCTCCCTGATCTCTCAGTAGTTTGTCCTTGCAGAAAAAATCAAAAGCGGCTGTTACTTTTTGACCTTCTCCATTTCTGTGTGCTTGGCTTTGGTAGCTGAGTAAGGAAAATGTGCTGGACTCATGTTGATAACCCTGTGGAAGGGAGGGTTATTTAACWGAATTAAAATAGCAGCCTGAAACCTCTCCCAGTTTTGCTGGAGCTGATTCTTACTTGTTAATCTTACTGCTTTCACACTTCTGCCATCCTGGTTCAGGCTGCGGCTGGAAATGGAACTGTAAAGTCCTAGGAGAGAGGCTGTTCTGATGCTTCCAGGAGCAGAAAGCATGGAAAATGTCAGCAGAAAATTCAGTCCTGCTACATTGTACACCTGTGAAAAGGGGCAAGATTTGTTGGCTATGAGCTTAAGTGGGATTCTTTGTTAATGCTGTGTTGTTTTCAGATGAATCTTGTATTACAAGCCACTGGCCATTCTGCTCAGGAAAATATTTCTTCCAAATCCAGTAGTTTGATAATCATCCACTCTTCTGGATTTTCATGTTCCCAGCAGAGGTGTCCAAATGATTTCAATTATGTAACAGTAGTATTCCTCAATTTTCTGTGTACCACGGTTCATGCATCACTGTCAGCTGAAAAATACTGTGGAGGTCATGTGAGCCTGGGGACCAGCTGCGGCTTGTTTGCYGGGATCTTAAAGACCACAAATTGTGAACTGCAGAATGGAATCAAACCTGACACCTGACCCGGCTGTGTGTGCCAGGAGTGCTAAGAAGGTGGCATGTGTCGGAGCTGGTGTTTATATCTGGGAAGCTGCGCTGCTTTTTGCGAACATGCCTCATTAGACAGAAGCCTCCTCTGATACACCACCTTGAGCCTTCACTGTTCCCACCAGTACACCCAGCCTTGTGTTTGTCAGTGTAGCTCAGGAACATGCTACTGCCTCTGGCCATTCATACACCCTGGATGCCACAGAATGACCTAGTAACAGACCTTCCCTTATGCTCTGATAGTGATTTCCATTCCACTTGCTGCTTTTTCTGTTCCCATGTTTATCTGACTGTTCCAAACAAAGCGTGGCTGGAGTTGCACGCAGTGTTAAATGTTTCCTAGAGAGCTCTTTTCCAAGAAATCTGTAGTCATTCTGTGTGTTTGCCTGTTGTTTGTTCCCTGCTTGATGATGTGATGAAATAAAAAATAATTTTCAAGATGTAATTTTGACCTCTAGAAAGACAGGAGATGACCGAAATACGTTGCACTGACTGCACTCATTTGGGCTAGAAAAGCTATGTAAAACGTATGAATAACGATAAAGAAGGTAAAAAGAAGGGCATTTGCTGCTAAGGCAGGGGGATGAGCCTCTTGGAGAGCGGCAATGGAAAGAAGCGATGGCCACGCCATGTGTGCGTGTTCATGTGCGTGAACGGCACGGGGCTGAGGCAGCGCCCTGCCTGCGCACACAGCAGTACTGCGGGCAGCAGTGATGTGTCGAGAGAGCAAACCTTGCTGCAAAAGTGAACAAACCCRGCTTTCATCATCTCTTTAGGATCTGATGTAAAACCCTTGTCCCAGCCACAGGTGATTATCAAAGGACAGTGCCTGGATRAGGTCTTGCCCCTTTAGTTTCGGAYACCTTTAGCTGCATTTTACAGTTGCTGGGGATATCAGCTGGTGTAAATCAGCTTCATTTGATGGCTTCTGTAGCTGTGGGGCCATTGTCCCTTTTGAGATTCCCGCCCCGAACAGCTTCAATGATCTAGGTGGAGGTTAGTCAGAAACTTGTGGGAGCTGAAAGTGGTCCTTAGGCTGAAAATTTCRTGAATCTCTGATTTTGCACTATTCACTTAAAACAGTGGAGGCTGTAGACCTACCTGCAAACCTACCTGATTTTCTTTTGYAGCCTCTGATGGAAAATGCATTCTTTCCTGCAGGACTAAACTCAAATACGTCATTGCTTCACAAGCACATTTCACCTCAATGAGGTGAAGAATTTGGAATATAGCGTGCAAAGGCCTTTGCAGTGAGGAGGGGAAYAGTGGAAGGTTGAGGCTGGATATTACTAAAGCAGATTTTTTGGTCTGGCACAYGGAGAGCTGAAGTTTATGGAAGGGCCAGGGAAGACCATGGCKGAAACCTATTCAGCTCCATTAGCTGAGTAGGCAGAGTGGTTCTTGGGTAGCAGTCTGAGGCTGCTTTAACTTGGAATCAGCTGGTAGGGGCAGTGCAAAGAAGGTTTATAACCTTTTTTTTTTTATATTGTTCTTTCATCCCTGACTCTGGATAGCGCTGCACGGGGGGTAGTCTGGAATGGGAGYCTCTGTCTCTTGAATAGGATTCATTAGGGTTATTTGCCTTTCAAAGTCAGTGCATTGRGGCTTACGCATACGGACACAGTTGTCTAAATTCATGTAGAAAACTCGGTGCATTTGTGCAGACAAAAAGCCATCCGTGGGCTGAAGGCCACCTTACTTACCTTAGCTTGATGCTGGAACCGAGCTGATCCCCTTTGCTTCCCAGCCAAAGAACTCTCATCTTTCTGGACCCGCACATGCGGACATGTGTGTGTGCATCAGGGAAGCAGGGATTCAGTCCTGCCCTGAAGGCTGGACTGATCTGCAGCCTTACCCTGAAATCTGCCGTAAGAGGCTGCCTCAGAGCTCTCTGAAGGGGAAGAGTCAAAGCGTGCTCAGTACCTGAGCCTGCGCCCAGGGTCTTGGTTGGGCACTTGCCTGTCTGGGGCAAGAAGTGTGTCTCTTTCCAGTGGATCTTGGTTCTTCCTACACCCTGAATGCTTTGAGCAGAAGCTGTTGTGTATCAGAGAGCTCACTCTTCRTTCTTTATTTCACAATGAAGACTGATGCTTCAGGAATAATAGTTTTTCTCAACTGAGAATGAGCACATTGACCTTAAAATCATGTAATTTCTCCCATTCCTAAAGCCATTAGGTTTGTGTCTTGCCCYGGGTACTACCTTCCCGGTATAAGAAGTTGACCTTGATCTTCAAAACCTCCTGCTGAGATAATGTCTTGTCCTCTGTGACCTGCTCAAGGGAACTGTGTTCTTCTGGACTTGACTCGTGTGGGCAGACGCAGTTACTGTGGCAGCTGGTTTGCTGCTTTGGACCTTCCATAGGAGACTGCACTTGTAAAATGTGCTTTGGGATCTGACCTTCTCACAAGTGGAAGAAATTATGCTGAACCAAGGGAAGTAGAGTGAGTAAAGTCCAGGTTGTARAACTAATTGACTGTGAAAAGCAGAAGCAGTGAGGATGTGAGTACGGCAGAAGTACTACAGCAATACTACGGTCTCAACCAGGATTGGGAATCTGCTGCGGCAGGCCGCAAATGCATCCACAGAAAGAGGCAGCTTGCAGTTGAAATAAGTCAGGCTGGTAGAGTCGGAAGAAAAAGTTGATGAGCTCAAGAGCAAAATGGGTCGTCTTCCCCCAGTATCCTGATTTCTAGGTCAGTATTTTATACTGTAGGTAAACAAAGTGGGGCAATTAGGTGGATTCATCTCCAGATTTGGTAGAATTTGCTTTCCTGTTCTTGCTGCTCCCTTACTGCAAGGTAACAAGAGACGGGCACATTGTCTGGTGTGCTGCTGCTCTTCATCCTCCTTCCTCTTCTGTTAATGACCTGTCTTGGACATTTTCATTCTTTTGCTAGCAATTAGGAATTGCGTGGTTCAGTCATCCCTGTGCAGTGATTATTTTTGTACTGCAGTAGCGTACAGGATGTTTAAAAAGTGTGTGAACCTGCTTSTATCACTCAGCTGTGCAGTTTGGAAATACGCGGAAAGCTGTCAGAGTGCTGTAAGCATAACATACTCCTGCTGCATATTCCTGCCCAGTGAATGGTTAATTATGGACCTAACAATGTCTCGGTGGTTGGTCAGACTGTGTTTTGGTTTCTTTTTTTACACAAGACCTCACTGCTTTTATGGTATTGTGGCATCTGTGGCCACTTGTCTTTCTGTGCCATAGCCCACTGCCCTCTGACTTTTGCAGATCAAGTTGAAGAGTCATGCTGTCAGCTGGGAGCTGTCATGAATCCTTGGCCTTTGTGGTTTGGGCTCAATGTAGGACACAAAATATGCCCCAGCRCACACACTCAGCAGTTCTCCTCTCSAGGGGGGGTGAGAAAACATTGGCCTTTGTGGTCCTAATAGTGTCGCTAATCCTTTCAGGATTGCAAGAGCTCAGAGGGCAGAATAGAAAAAGGAGCAGCAGGATGAACTTGGTTTTGCTTAGCTGTGAATTTATTACTTTGAAGGCAATGCTAAAGGCTGTGTGTGCAATATCATAGCTGTTCACTAGAGGACAGTATTAYACATTGCAAAGTATAATTATAATGGCACAATGCTGAAAGAGATTTCTTACAGATTTTGTGTGTGCTAGGAATAGGTTGGGGTTGAGGTTACAAAATAATTTGCTAGAACTTGGGAGCCATCCAGTCAAGGTGGTTTAATAGACAGCATGGCTTAAATCACTGTCTACAGACCCTATCTTGTAAAATCTCTGAAGGGTAATGCTGACTACCTTGCTTCTGCAGGCACTTTGTGGGAGGTAGAGGCTGCTGAATAGGTAGAACAGGGAGATAAGGAAGAGTCTCCAGAGGGGRAARAAAAAAAAAAAAARGGGGGTGGGTGTGAATTTTTGCATATCAAAACTCTTGTAGTGGGTGGCGGGGTGCACAGCRGTGAAGGTAAGGGGTGCAAGCGAAGGAGGCATGGGGCCCCGAACGAGGGGTTATAGGATTAGTATACAGTGGGTGATGTGCCTTGCAGGAGAAAGAAAATAAAGGGCAGTTGGAATAAATACTGCTCAAAGTGCTGCTGCTTCTGCCTGCTCCGATATCAGAGCTTTCAGCAGAGGGCAGGACTGTTGCTTTATTCTATCGCTGTTCCACCAGCCATCTCTTCATGCAGGGGACAGAAGCTCCCACATAGAGCAAGGAGTGTGAAATGAAAGATAAGGAGGCTGGGTTATGCAAAAGGAAGAGAGCTTCAGCTTTTGTGCCCATCTTTATGCAAGCGGGGATCTTAGCAGCTGATGTTCTGCAGCGCCATGCAGCCTCACAGGACAGATGCTAGCTTGGTCGCTGCTCTTCATGTTGTGTGGGGTTGGKTTTTTTTTGTTTTTTAATTTATTGTTTTATCCCTTAGGGAAAGCTGACCTTGAGTGACAAGCAAGTAAAGCTGTAGCAGGATTCTTGCTTACTTCAGGTTTGTTGATGAGATAGAGAAAGCTGTTGAATATCCAGGTCTGAGAGAATGCAGGACAGAAGCAGCCTTTCCGTGAGGGCCTGGTTCTGGCAGGAAGCAGACGTGGCTCACAAAGCTATGATAACTGTGGGAAATACCAGATGGGCCACTGGAACCAGTAGCTGTGACTGTCTGATGTCCCTCTGTGCTTGGCAGTACCAGGTGGCAGACCTCATCCCAGCTTTCACTTCTTCACAGCTGTGACCTCCAAGGCCTTCCTTCAGTGCTTTCTGTGTTGCAGAGGATGGGAGGACTGCAGCACTTCTGAGCAAGATCGATGCTCTTTATMCTTTCGCAGCTGCTCCCTAAGTTAAAGTTAAGCAGCCCTGAAACTGCTCTGGCCTTGCAGAAGGGATCAGGTGAGGGTAGAGAAAACTTTCACGCCTCACTGCAGCCTCCTGTGCTCCCGTGGCCTTTCTCTATATGTACCTAGGCCTCAGGATCTGTTCCTAAGCCACTTACAAGAGCCCAGAGAACAAAACCCGCCCAGCAGTGCCTGGCATTTCACTGGTGTTTACGCCAGGTCCCAGGCTGTTGCTGACATCCTGAGCACTTCCAGCTCAGCTTTTGCGATCTGGGCAGACACTGTCATCTGCTGCTTCGCTGCTTGGGAGTAGCAACGTCCTCTGAGTGGGGGGTCCTGATGATGCTGCCTTGGCTGGGCCTGGAGTACCCCAGTGCTCTGTCAGTTGRCTGCCTGAGAAGCACGTGTCACTTTGACACGCATGCAGAGGAAGCTTAATACCATGAGTGTGGCTCGGTTATGAGACCGGAGGTGATGGATTCCCATGTCCTTAGTCCCAGCCCTGACACTGAGCTACCACAGCTATGGGTAAGCCACCTCCGTTCGCTGCCCTAATAAAATAGAGCTAACAGCCTTAGCYTGGATAGCCAATTCTTGGAAAGTATGGCGCCTTGCAAAGTATGTTAGTAAATGCAGAAAACCTGATGGCAGTTGGAAATGTAGAAGCTCTCTTATTCCCAGTTTGTCAGGCAGATAAACCCTTGAAAGAAATGTACAAAGAAGGTTAGGTTTGCTCAGGGTTCTCTGTTTCTGCAGCAGGCATCTCTCTGATAATTGCTGCCACCTTTGGTTTTTTACAGCTGGAGCACTGGCTCCACTTAATGTCTCCTGCCTCGTGCCACTAACATCTGAGAATGCCCTTAGGATTCCTTCAGTCAGCCTTCCCCCGGCTCTCCCATCTGCTTTAACGTGCTGCCCTTGTCAAGCTGGGTAAGTCAGGGGTGGGAAAGGAGCAACAAAACCACSCAGCTGGCCCACTTTGCACAGTGGGAGTTTCTTTGTCCACCCTTCTCAAAGAATCTGTGCTACTTTTGACAGTATCTTGTCCCTCTTGAGCAATGGCAAGTGCCACACCTTGGCTTTCRTAGGGGACATCAAGGATGAAATCCCACCGTGTGGCTGGGAATCCTGTTATAGCAAGTGTAGGACAGTTATYGCCACTTCTAATTAGTTGTGGGGCTCTGCCTTTTTGACTAAAATTAACCTTGCCCATGCCAGTCCTTTTCACAAGCCACTCTCCTGGTTAGCCAGTGCACGTCTGCCACCAGCAGCTCCTTTTCTCCTCTGCTGTCCACGTCATTCCTTCGTTCTGAGGTGGGAGCAGGGACTCATTTTTGCCCTGTTTGCCATTAACCTCTGTCCTGCTTTCCGTCACTTCCCTGCAGCTTCATCATGATAATCCCCACTTTACACATCTCTCCCATTCTGTGTTCCCACGGTATCTACAGTAGACCCAAGTGGACCTGGAGGATCTTGCAGTTCCTAGGGACTCTTGCGAATGTTTTATTTCATCTGTCTGTGGAATTTCCATCTGYTCTGCTGGTCTGTCTCACTTTTCAGGTTGACATTCAGAAGAACCCATAAGAGAGAGGAAAAAAAGTTAAAGACTGGACAGTGCAGCAAGTGGCSGCAGAAATGGAGTCTCTACAGAGCAAAGAATAAGTTTATTTTACGTGATATTTGGCCCGTCGCATGAAGGGGGCAGTCTGCTTGTAGCCAAAGCCTGAGCTGTTCTGTAACCACATCTGCTGAAATAGTTTGAGTGTCGGCTGGCAATGCCTGCACTTCGTCAAAGAGAAATTTAAGGAAGTTCAGTTGCGGAAGCGCTACGAACCGTGCGGTTCACAAGTACAACTCCGAGGAGTAGGTCCCTCCTGGAGAGATGGCGTGTGTGCGTGACTGCCCACGCGGGCATCTCAGCCCATCGCAAGCTTTCCTCTAGGTGACCTTGGGCTGAGCTCCGCGTGCTTGCTTGGAGAGCTGTTGATTTACAATGCAGATTCATCGGCCCTTGCTTGCCTGCCCCTGCCCCTCCTAAATTTGGCTGGGATATAAGAGGCTGTTTGCTTTCTGATGCCAACAGTGGCAATGGCAGAGCGCCCTGCCATGTGAGAGGCAGAGATAGAGGAGAGGGGGCCGAGGAGGAGGAAACTGTGCAGCTGCTCTTGCTTCTGGTAGCCGAGGAGCACATCTGCGGGACAGAATGTCAATGCTTACCCCTGTCCTGCAGCCCCCGGAGGTGAAGGAGTATCTGTCCAAGGGTGAGCGCTTCATCAAATGGGATGATGTGAGTACCAGGGTTTTTGCTTCGCTAGCTTGTATTCATGGTGCCGGGGCAGGTGCCGTGTTTTGGTCAGGGTTTGTGGGGAGCCTGGGAGCGTGTATGAACTGGGGGGATGGGATGTGTCGTACCCGAGAGCAGTGATGTCTGGATAGGGAGAGTGAACTGAGAAGAACAGGAGAGCTGAGGGCTAAAAACAAAGGGCGCGTGTGTTAGGGGTTGGCGATGTGGTTTCTGCACCCCTTGTTATCGCGGAGGATGGAAGGAAATGGAGTGTGGCACTGGGTCTGTGTGCTCAGCTTCTCTGGGGTAGGACCCCGGGGCCCTGCCTCTGGTTGGGAAGCAGCCCTCAGGAGGGCAGTCACTGCTGGGAGCCTCCTTGGGGCGAGAGGCACACGCTGCATTCGGACATGTGCGGAGGAGCGTGAGGGGTAGGATTTACTCCGGAGCTGAGCGGACTCTCCGTGCTTTGCAGATAGAGGGGAAATCRGGCTCCAAGTTGCTTCCTCTTATGGCCGTGTTGCTGGAGTGGATCAGAGGGTGAGCCATCTCCTCCCACGCCTGCCCCGCTTGTGGGTCTGTGAGCTACCAAGTGCGCAGCGGCCGAGCAGCAAGGGGCCTGGCTTTAACAGTGCCRGAGCCTCGGAGGGTGCTGCAAAAAGCTGCTTCTCTCTCCAACTCGGTGTCCTCTTGTATCTTGAAAACAGCTGGTTTGCGGTCTCTGTTTGCCTTTCATTGTGAGGGGAAGAAAGTGTGGRACAGCAGAAGTTAATTTGAATGTAATAGTCCCTGTCCTCACTTTCTAAGAAGACAAAAGAGTATTTCCCTTAATACCCACATACCTGAGCAAGGGGACAGCAGCTGCCCATCCATTTTGTCTGGAGTATGAATTGTCTGCTATTGAGCATGAATGTTGATAAAACRGGGGGCAGGCCAGGTTATGATTATTCACCAAGATCTGGGGGAAACATTTGATGTGGTATTGCAAATGAGACGCATTAGAAGGAGCCTCCAGCAGCAACGCAGGAGGGATTAGCGCTCACTTTTGTGGGCGTAAAGCTGGAATAGAGTTTTAAATCCCAAGGCAGTGTGTGCGGGGGAGGCAGATCACTTGTGTGCAGCATAAGCAGGGGTGGTCCAGCGGCACTGAGAAACGAGAATGCAATGTAATATACAGCTGACAGAAAAGATGGATGCTGAGGAATGCAGGTTGGAATATCACTGGGCAGTTATTCCACTAGCTGTACATAAACAGGAGGATGACACTAGGGTATGGTGGAAAGCGCAGCCTTCCCTTTCTTTCCAGTGGGGCCACTGCCTGAAGAATGCTCTTGTGGCTTCTTTGAATTTTAACAGGGATTTGGTTTCTGAGAATAGCAGTAGCCAAACTTGTCTAAAATAGCTGCTGACTTTCTATGCTCAGTCCTTGGGGACCACTTTCCCAAAAACTTGAAGCTGTTAAGAACTTCACTGGGAATTCCTGGGATAGTTAGGCTCCCTTGAAACCCAGGGTGAGTCAAGTTGGGCTTCCAAGACCCACCAAGTGTTTATTTGCTGCTGCAACCATAGGAATTGGGGAGCTCAAGCCCTGTGTGGATTTTTCCCTAAGGTTTACAGATTTGTAAACATTCCTAAAAGGTTGCCTCTAGCTACTAAGTAGTTTACAGACTTGACCTCCAACAGTAATGAAAGCCCTCTCCACAAATGGGCTGTTCTGGTCATGTTGCTCCATCTCATCGTGCTTTCCCACTCCACAGTTAGAGCAGGCTGCAAAGGATGATGGCAAGAGCTCCAGGCTGCAGGATTGCTAGTGGAGGGTCAGGATAAAAGCAGCTCTTCAGAGGTCATGGGCCTGCGTTTTTTTGTCTCACTCTTTGAATTGACCTGGCCATACTGTTGGTAATGGTTTTGAACTCCTTCCACGATATTTGAGGCAAAGGAATGAGGGTAGATCAGATTGGCTCCTTACATCCCTGTATAGTTTGGGGCTGGACTGGAGCCTTCACTGTACCCAACAGTTTCTTGAGTAAAGCAAACCCACGCTTTTTCTATAGTTCCTACACCTTGTCCAGCATTTGTAATGTATTCTCTAGAGGAAAGTGCAGTAGGATCTCTGACAGGCAGGAGTGTTCTGACCTGTCCCACTGAGTTAGTTACAACATCGTGGGGTAAGGAGCAACTCTCCGCTGTGCTTTGTTTAGCATCCAGCAAGCTGGGGCTGCCAACCAGGCTAAGGAGGTTAAGTCCTACTACACGGGTGACAGTTTATTTCAAGAACTGGCTTGGGAACCCTTTCAAGGCCTCAGGTAGGGCACAGTGTAGTACCTGACCTCTTAAGCCGAGCAGATGTTTATGGATTTGGCTCTATGCTGACTCTTAGCCCTCTCAGTGCAAGGAAGAGTGTTTTCTATCCTTGAAAGACTGTATTACAGGATTTTACCAGACAACGCTTGCTTTCTGCCCTAGAGTTGAACTCCACAGTGTAAGCAGCAGCCAGCTTGGCTGTCAGACCATCTTCTGTGGAATTTGCCATCTCCTTTGTTGCAAGGAGCCATCCCTTAGGAAAGTCTCCCTGCACCCCACGGCCRCCCACGTCCCTGACCAGGAGGCCAGCTGTCAGCGGTCCTTATTGCAGCCTCAGCTAGCTTTCAAGAAAGCTGCTTCGTAGGAGATAAAGTTAATCTAGAAACATGGCACCATACTCAGCAGCACTACAGTGCCTGTTCTGCTCCTCGTGGCTTGTGGCCATGTGTTCAGGGAGCTGACCAAGAGCTCTGGGAACATGGGCAGGATGCTGTGCAGATCAGCATTGTCCCTAGTACAGTCTGAGAAAGGCAGTAATGAGTAGAAGGAGAACATACGATGCACTGTGGCATGGGCAGTTTACCGTAACGAAGAATACTGACTCTGGAAATGGAGGTCCCTGGAAATACAAATACACTCTGGAGTGAAGTATGAGTTCAATAACAGGCTGAAGAACCCAAGGTCAAGTGACAAATACAACTTTCAGATTCCATTACTGGCATCATCTCAGCGGCTGGGTATTTCAACTTCCTGAATTGAAGTTGAAGCCTTCCTGGAAATGGCTGATAGGCCTTATGATCCTATCTTCTGTGACACCAGAGGTCAAATGCAGTCAGGAGTCATGCAGACTGAATGAGCAGATGGGCTGGGGCCCAAGCAGAGGCACCAAACATTCTTCATCTCTGTCTCCAGAGAGTTCATGCTAATTCAACTGTTAGCACAGGCTTGCGTGTGAGGTGGGAATGGATGATGTCTTGAAAATGTCTGTGAAGTTGCCCTTAACTGAAAATGCAGAAGCAGTGTAATTATTCAGAGGCAAAGTACACAACCTCACAGCAGCCCGTGTCCCCTTTGCAGCATATGCTTTGGTTGTGATCTGGAGGGCCCCCCTGTTACATGGGGTTCAGGATCAGCCCCAGATAATTTAATCCAATTTTGTGCCTGTAGTGTGGGTGTTTAAATAGCTGCTGCTTTTTATGGTCTGTGTAGAGCTAGTCCATGGAGTTTAAGAATCACCACCTAAAGCAGACTCGTCTGCTGTGTTAGATGGACCGCTCCTTGAACTCTTCCGGACTAGGCCTCGTTCTCTTTATAGAGAGCCCAAATAACCAGCATGAGCACCTAGATGGTAGATGCCAGGGGTGAATGCTATCTCTACTTGGCCTAGGCTCCTTCTGGAGCTCGTAGAACGAAGTAAGTGCCTTGGAGGGAAGGCAGTTCAAATGAAACAATTAATTGCACCTACAGGTAGTTTCTTCTCTTAATTCATTTATAGAAAGCTCCAAGAGAGCTAAATGCATAGTGTTAGGTGAGACTCAGGCTTCAGCAGAGATCAGCTTCCATAGCCTCACACTGTTACTCTGGAGATGTACTAAAATCATCTGGTTCATTTCCATAAATCACAGAGGATGATTCACCCGACTGGGTCTATATTTGAACTGGGAACCTTACGTCCCATGATGGGTTCTTCAAGTCACGTAAGGTGCTAACCTCCTTTCTTCTATTTTTTTTTGTCAGGAAACAGCAAGTGCTGCTCCTGTGATTCTTCGGGTGGATCCAAAGGGCTTTTACTTATACTGGACCTATCAGAATAAGGTAAGTGCTCAGACTTCACAGCTTGGTCTCCAAATAGCCAGTTCACATTCGTGCGAGACTAAAACACCATAGGTGCTTGAGTTCTGCACTCAGGAGCAAACTACCGCACTCATTCCACTTAGCAGGAAACCCCCAACAAAGGACCTGGGAGTCTTGTGCTTATTCAATGGCAGATTTGACTTCAGAGTTCCGGAAAAGAGCAGGAAATTAAGCTGCAGACGTGCCAGAGAGATGAGCATAGCCTTTTTGTGCTTGTCACGCTGGCATTTTATACCTGCAAAGTTCGTTAGATGTTCTTCAAAGAACTTCACAGGGAACAGTAGTATTGATATCCCTGTTACCCTGCATCCTAAAGGATTCTCCCAACCAGTACAATGGTGCAGTTGGAAAGAAAATGGCTAGACGTATGCAGTTAAATGTATGCAGCTTCAGCTAATGTGTACCTCATGTGCAGCCTGTGTTGTAATTAACTGACTTGTTGGTGTGTTAGAAAGTTTACTTAAAAAAAAAAAAAAAAGGTAGTGACTGTAGTGATGTAGAGACTACATCAAGTCTGGAGAGTGAGTTGTGCTGCTCAGGCCAGGGTGGTGCGTACACACTGCCAGAGGTAAACCACGGGATACTGGCTGCTGGAGGGGAGAGAGAGGGGCAACAAATTCAGGAAAGAGAATTCAGTTCCTTGCTGATGGGTAGCAGCGACGGGTGGAGAGATCTGGCTGACTGGAGGTGGAAGGCTGGGCTTACTTCTGCTTTCCAGAGCAGAGCTGTGGTTCAGCTCTACTTCCTCCTCGTGACCCACATGCTGAAGAAGCATGGTAGATAAAGAGACAGAGACCATGGTCCTGCACGGTGCCCTGCCCAAGAGACCTGACGTGTGTTGGTGAGCTCTGCCTTCTCGGAGGTTGTGCCCCGGTGCCAGTGGGGGCAAGGCACTGCCCCGCAGCTGTACCCTCTGAGAACACAGTGTCACGAGGCTGGGGACCGCCCCGTCCCTCCAGAAGCTGTGCTCTCCTTTCAGCTGTCYCTGGCACTCTCATTCCCCTTTCACGGTCTGCTCCTGGCGGTAGAATTTTTGCTGTAAGGGTTCCAGCCAGACAGCAGGAAGCAGTGGTAGCACTGGCGGAGGTGCACAAAATGGGGCAAGGGGAGCTGTTGTCACCCATCAAAAGTGAGATATTTCACTGGGTTAGTGGTACGAGGAATTTAATTACCTGGGAAAGGGGCTGAGGTAAGGAAGCATAGCTGACACGAGGAAACCCAGCCCGGGGGGGGGGGGAGGGGCATTTCATATTCCTGGAAAATGCCATTGATTAGCACCTAAAATAAACTGTAAACAAATTTGAGAGCCACAATGGAGCAGCAGCCTGTTTTATGTCCTTGGGGAAGCACTTCTCTGGCATCTTTCCTATTCTCTGCAGACAGTCTGTGCTAGCAAGAAGGGTGGTGGGCAAATGCTGGCTGTCAGAGGGAGCTGGGGCAGGCTTGGGAAGGTCATGTGCAGGGTGGCGTGAGCACAGAGACCAGGGACAAGAGATGGGCTGATACAGAGCATGGTGTGGTATGGTCAATAGTTTGTCTGTTGCATTCATGTGGCTTATTAATCTTTGGCTGACTCTCCTCTTTTGCAACACTCCTCTTAAGATCTACTTGTCATGAACAGCACCGCTTTTGCACTAGGGATTCAGAAAGTAGGAGTAAAATTTCCATCCTGCTTGACAATAAAGTAGGATACAGCCAGAAGACATGGTATCCACATTGTTCCTTATTGTGATCTTGGAAAATAATATTATCTGCTGCAACAAGTATAATTTGTTCTCCAGATCCACGGTGAGCAGACAAATTAGTAACAGAGGAAGGAAATTCAGGTTGGATATTAAAAGAACAAACAAAATAAACATGACAACTAGCCAGTAGTGAGGACGTGGAGTAGGCTGCCTAGGGAAGGTTGTGGAATGTCCTCTGTGGTGTTGTGGTTTAACCCCAGTTGGCAACTAAGCACCACAAGCCGCTGCCTCACTCCCCCCCTACAGTGGCACTGGAGAAACAGAAGAGTAAAAGTAAGAACATTCGTGGGTTGAGATCAGAACAGTTTAATACTTGAAATAAAATAATAATAAATTGTAATGAAAAGTAAAGAGAGAGAGGAACAAAACCCAGGGAAAAAACCACAAGTGATGCAACTGCTCACCACCCACCGACCGATGCCCAGCCAGTCCCCGAGCAGCGATCGCTGCCCCCTGGCCGATTCCCCCCAGTTTATATACTGAGCATGATGTCATACGGTACGGAATACCCCATTGGCCAGTTGGGTCAGCTGGCCTGGCTGTGCTCCCTCCCAGCTTCTTGTGCACCTGGCAGAGCATGGGAAGCTGAAAAGTCCTTGACTAGTGTAAGCACTGCTTAGCAACAATTAAAACATCAGTGTGTTACCAACATTATTCTCAGCCTAAATCCAAAACACAGCACTATACCAGCTACTAGGAAGAAAATTAACTCTATCCCAGCTGAAACCAGGACACATGGGAATTGCTTCAGAACAGATTAGGTGAAGGTCTGCTGGGAGTGACCTGGGAAGAGGTGGTCCTGCCTGCCTTCCAGTTCAGCTCTTCCATGTTGGATGCGTGGAGGCAAAAGACAGGCTGAGAACATTAGTGGGTCGTATTAACACATGGACTGTAACTCAGCAGAGCTTCCCCGTGTAAACCTGTACGCATGTCATACGCTCCCTCTCGTGGTAATCCACACCGAGCCTCTGGCCTCACCCTGAAGGCGACGGTGCTGCAGACCACCGCCACCTCGGCCCTAGCCAGCCCACCAGCTTGGCGTATCGGCCCCTGGGGTTTCCCTGCCTGTGTGGTTCCTGGTGGGAGGGCTCTTCCCCAGCGAAGGGCACAGGCTGAGACCTGCTTTGCAGCTTCTGGGGGCTCTGTAATGGATTTCTTTCCTTCTTCCTTTGTCTTTCTTCATCTTCCTTGTCCTTATTCTGTTGTAGGAAATGGAAATTTTGGATATAACCAGCATCCGAGATACCCGAGTAGGGCGATTTGCCAAAATCCCCAAGGTGAGTGCATAGCTTCATTTCTGCTGGTTGTTCATATGGGAAAGGCAAGGCTGCCTGGGGCTTTGGCATAAACTCAGGCAGTTTACCTTGGCTTTCTGTTACAAGAAGGTGGAGGGGACCTTGTCTCCTTACATCACAGCCGCATAAATACGGAAAAGCCATCTTTATTCTTGAGTTCAGGACCCCTGAACTCCTCCGCAGGGGTCCTCTGTGCACCTAAAAGAAAGGCACGTCCAGACTAGTGTATATGAGCTTGTTGGAAGGAATATGCCAGAATGCTGGGAAAACGACGATTCTCCTTCCAAGTGCCTGCCAAAAGACTCGTTTTCTGTTGTGCGCAGCGGCTGTGTTCTCCCCCCTGCCATGCATCTGGCTGGCTTTAATCTTGGCCCGGCCTTTACATTCGCTGAGCTGCACTGGGGAGTCCTGCAGGAGACTCGTGGTGCTTCTGTGCTGAGTCACCAGAGCTGCTCTCTTGTGCAGAGATGCACAGGCTGGGTCGAGGCAGCTGCAAACCTGTAGTTACAGTCAGATTCCAACGCAGTGTGTGGTGGCGGGTTTTTTCCCTTTAAAGGGAAGAAAATGTAGTTTCAGAAAAACTAGTGTTTCTTTTTCTCCCCCCCGCCCCAAGAATTTAGTTGTCTGCTTGCAGGGTGGCAAACTAAGGGATGCACACGATTATGGCTTTGTTCTTGGTTTCAATTATAATTTAAGCTTTCTGCAGCAAAGTTGTCCTTGTTAGGACTTTTTTCTGGGTCTGTGTTTTGTTTTTAACTTCTCTGTGTATAGAAAAGGCAAGCAGAAAATTGAAGTACAGCTAGAAAGTGAAAAGGAAACAAAGGAGTAAAAATAAAGGCTCCATATGGTAACACAGGTGATTCTCAGTCTAACGCAAAAGGGGAAGATTTTGTAATATGTACTGAGAGACTCGAGCAGCCTCTTTGCGTAAGTAGTATGCCTGTTTTCTTAATACTGCTCTGAAAATGTCTATTCAGAGCTCCCTGAGACTGATGTTTCTCAAAAGACTGTAATGAGTTGGGTGCTAAAAGCACAGCAGAGCTCAAGAACAGTACCCATCTTACACAATTCTTAAAAATCATAATTCCTTCTGAGAAACTGCATTTCTTCTTGAAAATTCATTAGAATGAAACATATATTTGTTTTCAACAAGCCTAAAACTTTGTCTGCAAATTGTTTTGTGGGAGTGATGTTTGAAAAAAAGCTCTCAGAAGTTTTTTGTTTTTTTTTCATTTGAGGGAATAAAATATTTGGAGCTGGTAGAGCTAGGTGCTAGACTCCAGACAGAATGCAGTAAGGAAAAGGCCAACTTAAAGGAGAGGTATGAGATACTATTTTCTAGGGTGTTAAACTTTCAGGAATAACCTGTTTACAAAATGAATTCAGCTTTGATATAGATTATAAATTGATGGTGTAAGTACTGAGGCCGTAGGTGGATGTCTTCCTGGTGGCAGCAGCCAGGCTGGAGAAAAATGTCCTAGATCTTAGCAATATATTTAAGGAAGACTGATTGGAAACTACCAGGAGAAACATGCTGGCACAAGCGCAGTGTCAGAGTTGCCTCTAGACAGAAGGAATTTCTACTCAAACAGGATCTTTCTGTAACGGGCTCTTACTCACAAACAAGATGCTCTGAGTTGACTATTGCTACTCAGAAACAAGATCTGGAAGGTATGGTAAATCTGTAAAAATATCAACTTAGTGTTCAGTAGTATTTGGTCAAAAAAGTAAGTTGTGTGTTAGGAATTATAAGGAAAGAATTAGGAAATCATGCCACTGTGTACACCYTGAATGCACCCATGTTTCCGTGCATTTCTAATGTCCTCATCTCAAAGGCGACAAAGAACTGGAAAAGGTAGAGAAGAGCAGTAAGATGAATAAAAGAATGAAATGGCTACTGTAGGAAGAGCATCTGAGTAGGCAGGGGCTATAGTCTGGCAAAAAAAAAAAGGTGAGGGGGATGTGGAGGAGTATTGTGGAGTGCTGTAAAATCAGGAGCTGAATGGAGAAGGTGAGCACGAAGCGGTTACTCAGTGTTTCTTCCAGTGTGAGAACTACGCATCAGCTGGAATTTTCCAAAGGCAGGTTCAGCACAAGCAGGAGGAGGTGCTGCTGTTGGACACCTCGTGTCGCTGCGCTGTGGGATGCCTTCCTGCACCAGTCATGAAAATGTACGCGAGTTTAAAAAGTCAGGGCAAGAAGGAAATGCCCTTTGAGGGTTATTAAATGCAAGATAATGCCTCTGGTTTAGGAAGTTGCTGAATCATAAATTGCTGGAAGCTGCAGAAATGTGTAAGGGAAGTATCATTGCATTTGCCCTGTTCTTATACTTTTCCCCAGGCATCTGGATGGGTCTGTGGGCTGACCTGGTGTGGCTCTTGTATTCTAGCTATTGTAATGGGCCAGAGACAGTATTTTACAGTCCTGGGAATTGGCTACAGCTCATTTTTTACAAACAAAGAAACAAAGGTCAAGCACCAAGTGATTTATTTAGTATTCTCAACAGGCAGAAGTGATGCACTTAGYGACAAACTCTGCTGTGAAAATCCCAAGTGCTTTTTGAATTCTGCATTTCACAGAGACCCATTTAAATTAAGTCCCCTTTTTATTTTAGGGAATTTTCTGGCATTTCTGTGACAACATGTAGTAAAACGCACCAGGCTGGCTCCTTATCCACCTTTCTCTTACGGGATGATGCGAGGTCTCGTGTGGGCACTGAAATGGCCACTGAACCAAAATGGTGGGAGAGATGTGCCATCCAGTCCTGGAAATTTCTTATTTACACATGGCTGTACTATCCACAATGCTTCTGCAGGGCTTGCTTAAAGCCCTCAGTTGTGTATTCAGTCGGCTTTCCTGAGAACAGAATTTGCTCAAAGGAATGCAGAAAGCAGTGAAAATTTCTTAACATGAATCACCACACCCTCCACGTAGGGCAGCTCTGTCTGGTGCATCATTACAAAAAGGTATAAATATGAAAAACTGGTGTGATGAAGCAAACAAAGATCTGTTAGAGGTGAAGGGCGGACGAATGAAAAAGGGTGCTGTCTCCCCTGTTACAAAACAATGGCTTGGAATGGTCCTGGGATATAACTGCTGAAATTAATACAAACGGTTAATTGTTTCATTGGCTAAAAGTGGAGGAGAAGGGGCTAATGGATGATATTTGAGACAAGGAGAACAAGATCACAGCTGTTGGAAGAGCTTTGGATAGTACCAATAACAAAACAAGCATCCTTTTCCCCTCCTCTCCCCTCCCTTGCAAGTGACGCCACAGTAAATCCACAGCCTCTGTGAGGCAAAGCTTGGGATCTGGTTTTCCTGCTGAATTGTGGCTGAAGGAATTTCCAAGGAAGGAAGGTGCTTTATGGAGAGCATCTGCACTATTGCTTTCCTCTGCGAGGTGCTGTGCACTTTTGGCTGCGTGAGGGTGGAACATGCCCTGAGCTTTTCAGACCGACGTAGGTGAAACGAGTCCCTGCTAGCGGGTGGTTGTACTGTGGATGTTGGGAGTTACCTGCTTCCAGTAACACTTTCCCGCTGCTGCTAAGCAAGACGTTTGGCGTTTTTTCTTTGTAACCTCTCTACACACAGCAAGAAGAATAACACCAAAGAGCCCACGCAGAAAACCGCTTCTGAAAAGACCTGCCGTCGTCCGCCCTCCCTCGCCAGTGCAGGCCGCAGCATCGTCCCTGCGAGCTGGGAGGCAGGGAGTGGTGGGACCCCCGTCCCGGCACTGCGCCTGTTCGGGGAGCAGATAGTCAGCCCGTGGTGCCCAGCAGAGCAAGCGTGGCACTGAGAAAGGGACAAGTCGCTAAGGGCTGGCAGCAACAGGAGCCACCTCCACGTGAGAAGGGCCAGTGCTGTTTGCCCCAGAAGGAAGTTCCTGGCCCTGGAGCTGCCTGAAGGTGAGGGACAGCCAGAGGCTCTCCTCTCTCCTCCTGCCCCCTCCGGAGCCCTCGCCTCCTGGCGTGTTAGCCCACAAGCACGCACACAGCCCCCCAGTCCTCCCACGACCTCTTCTGTGCGTGTGCTTCCCCTTCTCGCCCCCTTTGCTTTATTTTCTTTGACAGCTACTCAGTGTTCTGCAGTGGTTTTTCTCCATGGAAATTTTTTTTGAGAGACAGGGCAGAATGAACTTTGGCGCATGTTCAAGAGTAATAAAGATAAGAATTAGCAGGGACTTTGAACATAAATGAGACAAGATAAAAAGCTATTGAATGTAGTTCAGCAGCATGCCGAAGCAGATCAAGATGTTATTTACAATGCAATTCTGTGTTTTCCTTTGAGTAACAGGGAACAATAACGGCTGCTCCTTTTTTTCTGATGCACCAAGACTCCAGAATACTGACAGAGAATGTAACAATTAGGACCRAAATACATGATGTTTTAGGCCAGACTGCTGGGCTGTTGGCTTCATCTTGGGTTTTGTTTAGACATTTCAGCAAGCATTGGCTTTGAAACAAGCATAATTTTTCATAAAAACAGAAGTTGTATTTTCTGACTAACTGTCATGGTTATAAAACAGTTTCATCCTCCATATGCATTTTGTTGTTATTAAACCCAGAGATGCGGACTCTGAACCGAACATCTAGGGAGAAAATTGTACCGAGGTATTTCACGCGTCGTATTTTGAGATGGTGAAGTAGGAGCAAGTAATGTTTAGAAACCACCAGTGCCGGGAGCGCTCACGTTGCRCGCGGGGCTGAGCCGAGGGCTGAGCCCTGGGGCCATAAACACGTTGTGGGTGGTCAGTCGTCGTGCTGCATCGCAGGGGGAAGGTGGCAGCTCTGTGGCTTGAGCATCGTCTCAGCGCTGTGGGTTCAGCCATGTGCGTGAGCACAGGATGGAGCTAAACAAAGTGTGATGTTCAGGCCTCCAACTAAAAGAGTGATCACGAGAAGCCGTATGGGGACAAACTGATATCTGTGCGTGCAAGAGAAGAGCGGGCAGAAGCCTGTGGCTTGCAAAGGATTTATAAATAGTGGAGCAGGGGCCGAGCAAAGAAACAGTTGCATCTGAATAATGGCCTTTTGCCATGCTGGGCCCTTTTTCTGCCTCTTCCATCTTTCCGCAGTGTGAGCTTTTAGACCACAGGGACAGAAGTTACTGAGGATGCACGCTCTGCATCTCTCCCTCGCAGTCTGTTCCTGCTCGATTCCAGAATGCCATGGGTTATTTCGTGCTGTGTGAATCTGTGTGCTGCTGCATTTTCCGCTTCCTTTAGATAAGACAGCAGTGAGAGCTGAGAGTGCTTCGTCTGCATGGGTTTTTTCTGCCTCGTCGCACGGAGGTGCTTGGCCGGGCTGGCCCTCGCAGTGCAGCCGGTGGCAGGGCAGCCCGCCCTGCTCCACAGCCATCGCGCTCGCTGCTGAATCCGTGATGGAGCCGTGCTGCTAACGAGGACACGAGCACTGCCTGCGGAGCCAAAGGCATTTAAATAATCTTGGTGCTCCCTTTCCCTTCTGGCAACCAAACAAGACCTTTCTTCTCCAAAAGAGAAGATTTGTTGTCACGTCCTGTGTTCTAATACCAGAAGCACTGCATCATGTAGTGCCTTTCATGAAGGTACAAGATGGTCAGGGTGCAGCGAGCGCGTGCAGCTGTGGCAGATCCCGGCTATCATGCGGCTGTATCCCGCTTCAAGTAGAGAAGGGACTCTCTCTCTCTCTCTCTCTCTCTTGCATTAGGCCTGGCTCTTTGTTTATATTTGCATGAGAATTTGCTTTTCTCTGGACTATGAATCTGGTTTATACAGATGAGGATTTTAGGGAAATCAGGAGGGTGGGAAGTGAAATGCAAACTGAATCTGTATTTCAGCCACTGCTGGTGGGTTGTTTTCTGTTTGTTTGGGTTTTTTTTAAGTGGGTTTGCTAAGCATGTTTCCCTTCCTCTGGTTTGCACGGCTAATGTGGTTGTCCTGCTTTTCGTGTAGCAATTCCTATTTTTCCTTTATGGCGACCTGCAATRTGACGCTAAGTAATTACGTAGTGAAGCTGCAGCACAAGGTGCTAAAGGAGTACAGGCTATGAAAGAGCCAGGACGTGGCATCAGGTTCAGTGCTCTTGGACACAGTCTCTGGTCCCCTCTCACCATCTTCATTCGTGTTACGCCAACGTCCCTGCGCTCATCCCGTGCGGGAGACAGTCCCCATGGAAAGGAGGCAGCACAGGGCGAGTGAGCGACTCCCCTAAGGGCAGGCAGTCAGTCGCTGGGAAAATATGACCCAATTTAGACCCCTAACAGGATGGCCCTCTCCCCGCTGCAGCTTGCTTCTCATAAATGAAGCTATTGACTTCACCGAGGCGTTAGGAGGTGTTGGAAGTTAATGCTGATAAACTAGTTAATGCTACGGACGTAGCGTGAACAGAAGCGTCTGCTGGAGAGCCAAGCGACACCAGCTTGCAGAGAAGGAAGGGCTGGGAGGAGCCGATTTGTAACAAATACAGGAAATGAGTTCAGCATAAACCACAAGTTCTCTATTGTCTTAACTTCGTATAATTTACAACGCTAGAGGTAAGGAAGCTGAGCAAATGCTAGTGGGTTTGCAAGATGAGGATCAATCTGAAGTTAAAATCCTAATGCTTTGCCACTTGTAATGAAAAGTTAAGCTCCATCAAGAAGTTGCTGTCAGTGCGGAAAGGAGGTGTGGGTATGCGGGTGCTGCTCACTTCTGCGAAGGAAAATTGCTCACAAAGCAAAAATGAGGCATTTTAGAAATTCCCTAACTATTAGAAAATAGGCAAATCTTCTGGGTGGCTGACTGCTTTCCCCCTTCTTTCCCCCCAGATGCTTTTGGATTWTACAGGTTTCAGAGTTACCCCTGCGGAGAGTTGCCTTTATGAAGTGAGAGGCAGCAGTCAGGTGATCTTGAATTATACTCCAGGCCATCCTGTTTTTCCTAAAGAAGTCTGTTTGCTGCAGATATGTCAAAATTGCAAATGCTCCAGAAATTTGGAAAAATGCAGTGGAAAAAATCTGCAGAGCTCCTTATAAAATATATATGCCGCTGTGTTTGTGACGTGGTGCAGAGACATAAGAATGCCTGAAGCTGAGCTGTTTCGGAGATTCTGCTATTACAGTCCAAATGTAAAGAGAAAATTCTGTGGCAGAGAATGGAATTGCTGCCATTTGAGTCACAAAGGGATGCAAACAGATGGTTGCTTATAGGGGTTTAGAGGTGGTTTGGGCTAAACTGAGATCCATGGGAGTCTAAGATCAGGGAGTTTGCTTTCTTCAACCTGCAAAGGTTCAGACATTGTCCAGTTAATAGCAGCTTAACAAGTCACTGAACATGAGCTGAACTGCAGCGGCTGACTTTGTACGGTGCTCTAAGTTTATAACGAACACAAAGGTAAAGTCATTTAGCTAAAACCTCTTTTGCTGAAGTCAGTGTGATTTTCTAATGTGTTAAGGTGTTACTGATGTTTTAAATTGTTGAAACACCGTAACGCAGCCATATGTCTAACTGTAGGTTTGTGCATAGAGCGAGAGCTCAAGATTCCAGCTCCAGTTAAACTTCTGAGTCTGACCTGCTCTGCTAACCACCCCAGATCATGAATTTTGCCCTTAGTTYCTGAAGTAGCAGGTGCCCTGACAGCCTCCCTGTTTGCTTTGATATGGATTTGTCCTGCACTTGAGATAATGAATTGCTGTGCTTTATTCCAGGACATGGGAATTTTATCCTTTCATTATAAATAGCGACCGTCAGTACAACTCCAGGGTACCTTGGCTTAGTGATGCCTTATGTAGGAATGCAGAAAATGCTAAATAATTTAAAGGGGTTCTATAAATACTTTCATATGGTGATGAAATCCAAGTATGACTAATCGGATGAGCCTTATATTTAACAAAACAAATCTCTGGTGAGCCATGGCTGTAGGATACTGCAATTGCTATGGAAACAAACACTTCTAGCAACTGACAATTAGCAGAAAATGTGACTTGGAGGAAGAGAGCCCATCTCTCCAGTGACCAGGTCTAAAGCTGGTAGGTCTTCTGGGTCCCRAACAACATCTTTCTTGTGGTGGAGGGAGGTTACAGCACACTAATCTAAATGACTGACTTATCGTGTGTTTTGACAAATGGCTGTCTGCAATAACCTGGTTATGCACCTCTGGTGTGAGCAGGCCAAACACTTCTCTGCTTGTCTGCAAGGTCAGGCTGAAGTTTCAGAAGGAATTTCTTTAAGAGCAGTCTCCAACTTTTACTCTTTCAGACCAAAACAGCRTGTTTGTGCAGTGCAGGCTCCAGAATAAAGATGAAAAATAAGGAAAGGCAAGGCAAGGAAGATCACATTAAACAATTATGCAACCCTTGAAAAGCTTGCTGTGAATTTGGGTCAGTGTTTGGATTGGGTCCTGATTTTCTCAAGTACAGTTTGCCTCATTCTCCCTTCATCCTTCATCCCTATCTGTTCTGTTTCTTCTGCAGTGCCAGAAGCTCCGAGAGGTTTTTAACTTGGATTACCCTCACAGCACCTTCCTGCTGAAGACCCTGACTATTGTATCTGGCCCTGACATGGTGGACCTCACTTTCCATAACTTTGTATCCTACAAGGAGAATGTTGGCAAGGTATCGGGTCCGGAGGGCAAGGAAGCATTGGGAAACACTAAGGATTGGGGCACTAGGGGGGGAGCAGGAAAGGAGAGGGGAAGGCAGGGAACCGAACCCTGTCAATGTTACTGGGAAAGTTATAAACAAGCAGGCTTATGTTCCAGTAAGATGTGGTATCTCCATAGTTCTAGAAATTTCTGCCCTGCATGGAGAAGGACCAGTGGAAGAAATTTAGTATGTCATTTTTGTCCTTCATGTGCTTTGTATGGATAAACAGACAGCTGAGAAGACTCAGTGGAGAAGTTCCAGCTGCTGGTATATATAGGCAGTAGGAAGGTGATATAGCCAAGCCCAGGGCACACTTGTTGGGATTTGTAGCCCAGCGGTATCAGGACGGGCCCATGCCCTTTCAACGTTTGTTGCTGTGTACTTCTTGGTACAGTTCCATAATGCCCAACTGCCTCTGTCTTGTGTGTGTGTTTGTTCCCAGAGCTGGGCTGAGGATATCATGGCCATCGTTCGGAATCCCCTCACATACAACGCTTCTCGGTACACCTTCCTAGAGAAAATGTAAGTGATTTCTGACAAACCTTGTTCTCTGAAACATCCCTGTACTGCCTTTTCTGTCTGTACTAGAAAGAAAAGGCTTCTTAGCATCCAGGTCCTTTGGCAGCCTCCAAACAAGTCGTGTGTCAGCTCAGGAGCCCCAGGGCACAGGTAGGGGGTTGGTAGTTGGGCCGTATGTTGCGTGACAACTGACAGGTACAAAAGTGCTTGAGCCAGTCAGACACACACGTGGTGTTAGACAAACTGAAATTCTGAGCCTCAAATGTGTCTCCCACTGCAGTCACAGCACTCACCCCACGGAGTGCTGCCTCTTTTTCTTGGCTCTGTAATACTGTTCGGTTGGCAACCTGGGATCACTGAGGAACGCTGAATGATAAGGGATATCATTATCTCCTATCTATATCATATGTTTCAGAGGAATCTTTCTGATATCTAAGCTCTTATAATTTGCCTGTTTCTGCTTCCCAAGAAACAGGAACAGGTTCTGTCTGAGGTTAAACTGACGGTCTGTAGGACCCTGATTTTCAGTTAACTATTAGATTGTTTTCCCAATGGCGTATTTTTTCTTTCTCCGTACTTAATAGGACCTCTAAGATTGTCCAAGTGCATTTTCCTAATCTTGGTTCTTTTCACAGCCTGGTGAAGCTGAAGATGCAGCTTAATGCAGAGGGAAAGATTCCTGTCAGGAAGTGAGTACGGATATTTGTTTAACTGTGTGTTCAGTCAGACTAAAGGCAGAGCAGCTAGTAAGAGAACGGTTGCCCAATGGCTTCAGCTGCCTGCTCTTTCTGCACCTAGGAGGTAGAGATCGTTCCCTCTGGATTCAGGCCCTGAAAGGACTCCTGCTGCACCTGGGTTCCTCCCAAGGAAGCGCCTGGGACATAATTTGGGTCTGGAAMGGAGACCTTTTGTGGCCTTCATCTACAGCAAGAAATTGCCTTAAACAGCCATGGATTTCACTTCCTGGCTCTTGCCAAGAAATAACCAACAAAACCAAGCAACTTCAGTAAAATTCTGATCACAGATTGTTTTGCAAACCTGAGTTGAAAGGTGGATGAGGCRTAGGACTTATTTTACCTTTCATATAAGGAGTTCTGTATTTGGAGAAGTTTTTGCTTGACTCTCCAGCTACCTGAAGTAGGGGTCCATTGCTTTCGCTTCTCTCCTTTCTTCATGTGTGACCCCTACAGCCGTTCTCCACTGGTGTAATTCCGCTGCCCTCAGTCTTTACTCTGGATGTGCATGAGGGGGAAACAGCCTTTGAGGGCAGGCCTCTGCGTCAATGCTGATGCTGGTTCAGGTACAGAACAGTGGAGATTTGCACTTCGCTGACCCAGGGTTGGCTTGGTGCATCAGGGTAGGACTGCCATTAGAATAAGCCGAGGCTGCTTTGCTGAAGCAAAGACCAGCTTATTACTTCTCCCCTGCACTGCATGGCACAAATCTAGAATTGATTTTGTGCCATTCAGTGTCTTCCCTAGTAAAATCACTCCATAGCTGATCCTATGGCTCCTCCATGTTGATTCAACTCATGAATGAGTGACAAAAGGCTGCGCTGCCATGTTGAATTCCCTTTTGGGTGCATAAATTATCTCTTTTTTTTAAGAATAAGGACCTGCAGATAGTGCATTTGTGGGTATTGAGTGGGAAGTTTTGAACCACTCTGCTTCTAGGTTTGTGCTGTGTTATAGCACCACAAGAGGCAAGTGCTAATCACCTGTAATAAATACGCTACCTACTGCGTGTTGTATTGCATAACGATTCTAGATTAAGTCTGTGCTGGCTAAATGGGCTCCTGGATGGTTGATCATTATTCAACAATAAACACTTTTTTGTTGTTTGTTTTCTAAACCACCAGAATTTCATTCTGTCAGAAACCAGTGTATTCATCAAAGGGCTTTTAAAAATGTATAGGTCTTTAATGAATAACTCACACTAGGGAAGAGTACTTTGAATTGATCTTTAAAGTGCGAGCAAGGTAGCATTATTGCAGAGAGAAAACAGCTTATTCTTCTGAAATAAGCTAGAAGAAATACCTGGTACAGGCTGCACCTCTCTTCAATGCCCTGGTCTTTCTTGCRGAGTGGTAAAAATGCTTTACTGTGTAAAGCATTAGACCATTAAATAGCCCAGAATAAGAGCCAGATATTCCGCATCTCCAGGTGCAGGTATATGTAAGGCTTTCAAAACTCCATGTCTGAATTCTTCTGAAAATTCCACTGGGCATCTGCCTTTCTCTTCGGACATTTAAATCCCTTTTGAATCATAACAAGGGTGCTGCAATTTTTGCCTTGCAAAGGGCAGCTTGGGAACCAATATGCACTGAGTTTGCATAAGCCTGCTGCAGCTCCCCCTGAACGCTTTTCCACCTGTCAACACATTTGGCATTTTTTGTTCCCCTTTATGGCTGTCAGCACCTGTGATGCCAAGAGCTTAATAGAGCTGACATCTAAATTTATCCACGGAGGAGACCTCATTGCTGCTGACTGGGATATTCTGGAAGTAGGGAGTGTTCGGTTATTGTTCCTTTTCCATAGTGAAGCAAAGAGGCTGCTTTAAGCTGAATGCTTGGCCAAGTGAATTCTGCCCTGCAGACCAGCACCCAGCTTTCTGAATTGGAGGTGAGCTTTGGTTTCTGCAGCAGCAGACTTTTGTGCTTCCATCATGCAGTATACCAGCTTCTTTGCCTGTGTAATGAGTTTGCTCCTTGAATTCATGGAAAGCCTTTGGTTCCAGAAAATTGTACCTTCTTTCAAAGCAGCAAATGTGCACAATGTTTGTTTGCTTTTTTTGAATGTTGTCTTGACTACAAAGTTATTCCTTGCTAATGCCAGCTACCGCATGGGATAGTGTCTTGCGGGGATAAGTGTCCTGGGGAATTTGTGGCATGAGGCCTGCTACCGCAGGGGCACCTCCAGGAGGGCAGGGGAAGGACAGTGAAGAGGGATTTTGAGGGTAAGCTGATGCAGTTTAGTGACAGGGCTCTTACAGAGTCCATAGCAGAAATACAGAACTTCTGTATTAAAGCAGCAGTCAAAAAATCCGCTGTAGGTTTTTAAGACTTGGTACATCAGTTACTCCCTTGGAGAAACACTGTCTTTCTCCTGTGGTTCATGTTTGCAGTCGTCTTGTCAGTCTCCCTCATTGTGCATTTTGAGTGTCTTGCACCCTGGCTGCAGCTCCCAACCACCCAAAGCCAGGCTTTCTGGCTTCACTCCTGCTACGTTGTGGTGATTTCTTTCTTCCCTGTCTGGTCAGTATTTTTCAGATGTTTCCTGCAGACAGGAAGAGGGTGGAAGCAGCATTAAGCGCTTGTCATCTTCCAAAGGGCAAGGTAAGGGTTTTGCTAGGTAGCCAGAGGTCTCGCTAGTTTGAGAATAATCTTTTTGCCTACCCTGACTGTGATGCCCTTGGCTATGAAAAAAATCATCAGCCCAGGTGCTTTTAGTTGCTTTTCCTTTTCCTTACCACTAGCTGCCATGCCTTAACTGCAAGCCTGCTAGGATCAGTTCTTACTATTAGTATTGCAGTCGCGCTTGCAACTCCATCATTTGCGCTACGTGGCACAAGAAGCAGCACGTTCCCTTCCACCTCTTTCACTGTCTGGTCTTTGAAGCAACAGATCTGACGATTAATCTTGGTGCTTCTACCAACCCGCAGAGTACAATCCAAGCCTCTGACAGCTCCTACCTCTGCATCAAGCTTTAGCTTTATACCATCACACAAGAGGCACCGAGGGACAGTTTAAATAACTGTCCATTCTGAAATAGGGCATTATGGTGCTTCTCCACTCCAGCTGTTCCTTCCTAAACACCTTGCCAGATGTTCCAGTCGCTTACTTGCATTGTCACAAACAAGTGCTGGACTGTGGGTGTTAATGGGGAGGTGAAAGCCGTCATGGGTTTGTGACACTGACATGTCTTTATTGCATTCTCAGAATGATGCCATCAACCCAGAGGACTTCCCTGAGACTGTATATAAAACTTTCCTCATGAATCTGTGTCCGCGGCCAGAGATTGATGAGATATTTACCTCACAGTAAGTTTCCCTCAAGCCACAGCAGAGAACTTGATCTCGTGTGGCAAAAGACAGGCAAAAAAGGAGGGGCGAGGGGATTTTATGCTATGTGGTTTGTCTGGTCTCAAGCCTTAGAAGGGCAGGAATCCAGGTCACAAAACAGTGCCAGTGCACTTAACACTTTCACTCACAGCCTGAATAAAAAGGATGAGACCTCACTGTGCTGCAGGGACTCTTGTCACCATCATGAGGGTTGATTCCAGGTCAACACTAGATCATGCTAATGTGACACTGCTTGTGGCTAGCCCCAAACAAGGCCGTGTACAGCATAAGAACCATAGATCCTCACAAGTAGCCAGTTTTGCGAGTAGCTAAATCTGTGACTTCTTAAATGGACTTGATTTCATGGGGCAAGCAATTCAGTGTGCTCTGAAATTCAAGTCCCTTTAGAGTTCAAGTCAGAGGCTGAAAATATGCTTTGCGCTCCCTGCAGCACAACCTTTTCACAGTATTGAATTAGTGAGGAAGAAGAAAGGCCACAGTGGGAAGCATCCTTTACAGGAAGAAATGTAGGCAAAACAGAAATTTGTGGGCCCAGGGAGGCGGACACCCATTGCTAACCTGAGGAAGGGACCGATGTCTCTTTTGTGAAAAGGTTTTCTGGCTAATACACAGGCCTTACCTCTGCTCCTCTGCAATTCTCTCACCTTAGCCATTTAAAAGCAAAGCCCTACATGACCAAAGAGCACTTGGCAAAGTTTATCAACAAGAAGCAGCGAGACTCTCGCCTCAATGACATCCTTTTCCCACCAGCCAAACCTGAGCAGGTGCAGAGCCTGATAGAGAAGTATGAGCCTAGTGGGATTAACATCCAGAGAGGTGAGTCGTGTTCAGCCCAAAACTCTTGCTGTAGAGGTAGTATGAAAATAACGGGGGATCTCGCACCTTCTGCTACCCTTGACTTTCCCAGGGGAGCAATCAGCCTGATTCTCACAAGTCCCTGTGTTGCAGTGCACCGGCAAGGAGGTACCAGAACCATTTTGTTTTGGTACTATTAACAGCTTTGTTTTCCATGTAGGGCAGCTGTCTCCAGAGGGGATGGTCTGGTTTCTCTGTGGCCCTGAGAACAATGTGATAGCACTGGACAAATTGGTGCTGTACCAGGACATGACCCAGCCGCTCTCACACTACTTCATCAATTCGTCACACAACACGTATTTAACAGGTATGGGCAGTTCCGGAGTCTGCCTCAGCTCCARCGCGTGTGTCCCACCACCGGGGAGGGATGAATGACACTGACAATCAGTCGGGCAGATGTATCGGCCCTGAAGTTTGGAGGGCCGAGGGCTGTAATGCGCTCTGAGGGGCTTGRCACTTAAATGCTGTGTAAGAAGGAGAAAGGTCACCCTGTAACCGAAAACATCTTGTCGGTCTGCCAYGTAAACCTGCTCGAGGACGGCAGAGAATTCTGTTGCTCCAGTTTATGCAGAAACTGTCCCATGTGAATAGCTAATGTCGAGCCTCCCTCCTTCTGCTCTCCTCCAGCTGGGCAGTTTTCTGGTATCTCGTCTCCGGAAATGTATCGCCAGACGCTGCTGGCTGGCTGCCGCTGCGTGGAGCTGGATTGCTGGAAGGGCCGTCCCCCGGATGAGGAGCCGGTCATCACTCAYGGGTTCACCATGACAACTGAGATCCTCTTCAAGGTATGGAAAGAGTTTTCTCCATACGTGTTTTCCCCTGCTTGGTTTTAGACTGATCTCTGTTTGAGGAGGCTGGCTGAGGGCAAAGACGTTTGAGAGGAAAAGATTGATGGCAAGATGACAAGTGAATGAACATGTAGATAGAATGAAAGATGAACAAACATGTGGTAGGTTGGAGTTTGTGTACATTTTTGGAGTGGGAGGACCAGAAGAGAGGTTGTTAGCTGGATGAAGATGAATGAATGAGGGAAATGTGAGCAGTCAGGTAGAGGCGATGGAGAGATGGTCGAGTAGATGTGCTTACAGACAGAGGGCTGTGTAGCAAGATGGGTGTATGGACAGAAAGTTGTGTGAGGGTGGTGGATCTATGGATAGATGCATGTCAGAGAAACAAACAAGATGGCTTTTAGAAAACAAAATGGTTAAAATGAGTTTATCTTCTTAGTGGTCTATAGCAGGTTTCTGTGGCTTACAGCCTCACACGGTGGCACTTTGGAGGAAGAGGTTTCAATTACTTCCTAATTACCTGAGTGCGTGGAATGTGTTCGGTGGAGCAACTGCCCTCTAGCATGCTGGGCAGATGGCTTCCCTGAGGGTTCAGCTCCCAGGCTTCAGAGGCGCAGTGCAAAGCCTGCTTCTCCCTCGGAAATACAGGGCATTTAACCACAGACATTACAAACAGCTTGCACRGTAAAAATCAATGCATCACACTTATTTTTTCTGCAGTCCTTTACACAGCTGCCGCCAACAGGCAGAGGCACTTTAGATTCTTTTTAACGCTATTTATTCTTATTCTATATCTTACCCCCAGTTCCCACACTTCACTATTACTAAAATATGTGGGGGGAAAAAAAACAAAAACAATCCTTAAGATCAGAGGTATTGTCATATTCAGTGTCAGTAATTTCCCAAATCCTGTAGTACCACTGCTGCTTTTTGCACAGCAGTTCGCTACGGATGGGAGAAATAATGACAGCTGTAGCTGCTGTAATTGCAGAGTTCTGCTAAAGCATGTGACTGTACCTCAAGGAAACTATAACCTGTTAATGCAGCATGTGCCCAGGTTTTAGCTGTACGTAATACGTAGATCTTTCCCTCCACACCTCTCTCCCTTTTCTACCGTTGCCTGTGGCCTTTTAGTAGCTTTTTCTGTAGCTTCTCCTCCTCTGAGCCTTGCAGGTTTCTGTGATAGAAAGTCCAAGTGGTCCATGCAGGAGCAGCTGGGGCAGCCCCCTCAGTGCTAAGATCATGGCTGAACCAGGATTTTTGGGGGAGTAGGGGACTGTAATTACAAAGGAGCAAATGACACTACTTTACCATGTCAGTGAGCAGCACCGGAAACTAAAACAGTGGAAAGTTTGTGGCAGTTTAACAGAGGCTTGGGGAAAATGTGATTATTTTTTCTTACATCATTAACGCTGAGAACGTTTCCATGGTATTTGCATTTGAAATGTCAGCACTGCTGGTTACTGAACATTCCAGTTTTCTCTGCTGCTAGACAGAAGGACTTTATAAGCAGGTGAAATGATAGAAAATTGGACAGGTTCAGAGGTAAGTATAAATAGGGTTTGAAGCAGTGTAATCTGGTGCTGCACACACCTTTCTCTACCAATTCAAAGTGCATGTGGCAGTGGCTTGCCTCTCTGGCAAGATGCTTTCACATTTGTTTATGTATACACTGAACTATGTAAGAAAAATAAAAACTCATATTCTTACATCTTCAGCTTCATTTTTTATGCAACCTATTGAGTTTAGCTGCATGTTGTATCCTCTGGAGCTGGGAATCCAGGCAGGTATGAAAAAGACGACACTTCTCACCTTCTTACTGGGAGGAGTTTAGTTACTTTAAAGAGAAGCTCCTGACAGTGATGAATTTGGAGTCCATTCAGTGGGAGGTCAGCTGCATGTCTCGGTTATTAATGAGTGCTGATCTTTTCTCTGACCGTTGCCTCTCGTTTAGGATGCCATTGAGGCCATTGCAGAAAGTGCTTTTAAAACATCTCTCTACCCWGTCATCCTGTCCTTTGAGAACCACGTGGACTCGTGAGTATGTAGTGATTGGGAGAATCGTGTTCTCTGTTGTCCAGAGCAGAAAGTATGCAGGCAAGGGCTGCTGGGTTTTAAGTGAGTGCCTGAGCTGAAATGAAGCATTGACTGAGATTTTTGAAGCAACTGGAGGTGGGTCAGAGCTGAAAGATGAGCCATAAGCTGCAGAGTGAGAGTGACCACAGTTGTGCAGCCTTTTAGCTCAGGATGGCAGAGTATGAACAGATGGGAGTCGGCCTGGGAAGGGACTTGGAGATCTGCATAGCTGTCTAAGTGAARGCAAGAGACGGTTTTCTGGGTAGAGCACATGGATCTCGAGATGGTTGTTCATGCTAAGCTCTGGGTTTGGGAATCCGTTTTCCCGTTCACTCCTGCTTGACGTCTTTGTTCATTAGGCCCAAGCAGCAGGCGAAGATGGCCGAGTACTGCCGAACCATATTTGGAGATATGCTGCTGACAGAGCCGCTGGAAAAATACCCAGTAAGTGGAAGTTGGGGAAGGAGGCTAGAGGAGAGGTCTTTCTGAAAAAATTGGTCACTCCCGGTGCTAGGAGATGCCACAACAGATACAAGGACAGTGAAAGAGAAGACGATGCTGTGGACAAATAAGCCTGGTTCATAGGGGTGAGCAACATAGTAAGTGGATGGAAGGCTGCTCAGTCGCAGAGGTTTTCCTAAGCACTTGCCTGACTCTGCTCTTACTTAACACTCTGTGACTTGAGTGACTTTGGAAACTGAGCTCTAGGTAGCTCARATCTGTCTGCCAGCACTTGCTTTGGAAAGAAACAGGAACAAGAGCTTAGTAGCGTTTCAGGCTCTTCCTACCGATGCTTCTCAATTCCTGCTTCCAACGTGGAAATACTCCCTTCCAGGCATAGATGGGCAGGTCAGCGACATGCATAGCTTTGTGCTCAGAATAGCTGAGGAAAGCTCCCCATCTGCTTGACCCTAGTCATCAGCTTACTTGTACAAGCATGTATTTTCGTGGACCCAGAGACATCTTTGGTGATCCCCGTGCACGTTGCTATTTCAGCTGCCTGCCGCCGCCATTTCCCCTGCTGGCCTCCTAGCTGAGACACCTAGCCCAAGCATCTATTTTAAAGCACTGAGATGAAAAGAAGAGCTGAAAAGAAGCAGTGAGCAAATCAGCAGTTGCCCACTGTCCAGACCCATGTCCTTGTCCAGGCAATAGGGAGAAACAGGGTGTGTGTGGGGGCAGAAACAGTTCAGGGTATTAGCTAAATTATGAATAGGCCTGTTGGTGTCTGTACAGGGAGTGTAGGTCTAGAAGCACAGCCTGAGTCACACGTCCTTGTCTTGAGCCACCTACTCCGGGATCTTTTTTTCAAATCTGCTGCAGGCAGAGTGTTTAAATATGGCCCGAGTGCTGATCTAGGACCGAGGCTCTGGGATAATGAGGGAAGTAGGTGGAATGTGAAAGCCAGAGGTGTGGGATGCCTTCAGGCCACGTAGATGTTTTTTTAGCTGTGGTGCAGGAGAGGTGGCTGGGAACAGCATGGCATGTGCAGGCAGCAGAACATGACAGGGCTGAGAGGTGCAAAATGCTGGTCTGAAACCAAAGGGGAAGTCTTTAGAAATAATCTGTATAGATATAGTGGAATGTGCCGGCAGATGGAGAAATTAAAGAATACAGTGGGTGAGAGATGTGTCCGTGCACCAGTAAATGGCCAGCGGAACGGTACTGGGAGGGACAGGAGAGATGAGTGAATTCTGTCTTTGTGATGAAAATTCACTATGAAGTTTATCTGTTACAGCTGAAGCCAGGAGTTCCTCTGCCAAGCCCTAAGGATCTCTTAGGGAAAATCTTGATTAAGAACAAAAAGAATCAATCTATATCTGGGAAGAGGCAGAACTCTTTGAAGAAAGGGAGGAATGTGGAACCAGAAATCATCGAGCAGCCAACCCCTATGGATGCTGAAGATACTGGTATGTCTGAAGGGAAAATGGGACTAGTATAGCTAGATGAGCAAGTCTGGCCCACTGGAGACCTTCCAAATCATCCAATACTAGCTTGAGGCAAGCCAGTACTAGTCATTAATTCAGTTATCTCAAGAAGCAGCATAAGCTTGGAAGAGAAATTAAACCTTCGGAATATTTTCAAACACTTGATTCCAACCAGAAGAGACAATCGACTTATGCCCTGCCCATCAGTCAGCTCTTCTGCCTACTCTGAGGTATATGGCTGTATGCGTTGGTAATTCATTGGTACACACTGGCTATTGGTTTGATGGAAGGGTGGATAATTTTTTACTGCTTGTAGCTCTCTGATAACTACAAATTCACCATGGCCTAGTTCTTCACCCCGAGATTCTTGAAGGTTTATAGAACCTTCAGCCCCACTCTCCTCCCCTCCTCCAGTCTCAAGGCTGTCACCTCTTGGGCTCAGGGAACCTATGGTGGGACAGTGAATTTCCAGTCCCTGTGATGGTAGGAGCACGTGAAGTCACATGAAGGTGAGCGCCACTACACAGCACCTAGAAATGGACATTTATTCCCGCGAACGTGTGCGACCTTGGTGGGGAAAACAGCATTGTGATTGTCACTCTTGGGGTATGAGGGAAGCCTGCAGGAGGAATTATTTGGTCTCCTGAATGTGCTAGTCCAGAGTGTGCTAGCTCATATTTGGATTTGGCTGATAAAATCGTATGATTTTTCCAGTTACTGTTGCTGCATGACTTCATTGCGAGGTTTTGCAGAGCTCTCCATTGCAATGTCTTGTCTCGGTGTGCTACTGCTACGTACTACTGATGTGGGCTGTGTGTGCTCAGTCTGGGCAGGTGATGTGGCTGAAGAGGAACCAGAGGAAGAGGATGAACATCTCGGAAACCTAGATGAAGAGGAAATTAAAAAGATGCAGTCAGATGAGGTACTGTCACTGTTGTTTCTGTTCCTTTTCTGTTTTTTTTTTTTTTCTGGCCTCCAGTTTTCTCTGGGGCCTCACCATATTGAATAGAGATGAACCCAAAATGCAAAGGGGAATGAACTGTGCTATAACCAGTCGGCTTTCCTTCCCCCATGCAACATGACTTTTGCAGGAGAAACTGAATAAGAGAAATGATGTTGCAAGCATAGAGAATATGGCAGAAGAGTTATTATTTCTGACTCTGCCTTTGATATTCTGCACGATTTGGAGATAACTGTCTGCCTTCCGGGTGTTTGGAGAGGCTTAGCCTTAGTCTGATAAAAGTTGTTACCGAAACATGAAGCGCTGCTGCTGAAGGGGGAAGGAGGAGATCAGCATTCCCTTGAATAAAAAAAAAAAAAAAAAAAAAAAAAAAAAAAAAAAAAAAAAAAAAAAAAAAAAAAAAAAAACCCACATTTTCCATTTCTGTCTCCCTAGTATTACTCAGAGAGGAGAGAAAACAATGTCTCCGGTTTGTCCCAGACTGTGCTTTGAGAGACTTCTTACATACTGACTGATACCTGATATGCCTCAGTTTCAGTTTTTGCCAAGCTACCTAGAAACTCTGTGCCCCTGATACTGCCCATGATGTAATTGCAGGACCAGGAAGCCAAAGAAACTGGTGCGCTCTGGTCGGGGCAGCCACCAGAGCTCTTTGATTGTGAAGCCCAGGTGTGTTTTGTTTCATCTCTGGGAAAGGTCTCTTCATCTGTCTTCTCTTGGATTTTGTYTTCTGCTCAGGGCACTGCTGGTTTGGAAGTGACAGCGTACGAGGAAATGTCCAGCCTAGTTAATTACGTACAGCCTATCAAATTTGACTCCTTTGAAGTCTCTGCCCGTAAGTCAAACTCAGTCCCTTCAGGATCCCAAGTGTTCCCATTCGACCAGGAGAGTAGTGCTTTCAGACGCTGCTGTTCTCCGCCTGCCTTTGTGCCTTGCTTTCACCCATTTTCTGTTGTGTTCTCCCTCTCCCACAACACGCGCATGGTCACAAACACTTCCCTTCTGCCCTCCTCCCTGTAGTAAGGAATTGGTAAGGAGAAGACAGGCAGATGTCAGATACTGCTCCCGGTTATATGAGTGAGGATGAAAAGAAACAGCGTAGAGGCCAGTGACATCTCTGTGGGCTTGGTTTGCTGCTTCTGAGGGCAGGGCTAAGCCCAGCTTTTCTTAATGTATGCGAGTGGCCTTCCTCTTCTGTGGTGATTGGACAGAGAAACATCTGAAACACTGAAAATGCATGCAATTTCTTTATGCACAATCGGTTCCTCTAAACAGTTCCCACATTTGGGTCTAGCTTTGAGTGAGCTGGTTTGACTGATGAAAGAAAGAAAAGAAAAAGAAAAAAAATAGGGGAGTGAAGAAGGCGAAACTTGACTAAAGACCTTTGTGCAAGACTTTGAATATTTGGATTTACTTGGAACTAAAACTCCAGGCAGGAGCTATTCGCTACATGTCACTGAAATCCAGGAGGAGATGGACAAAATAATAGCCATTTAAGCTTTGCGAGCCAATCCTGTCTGAACTCCATGAAGTTCCTGTCCTGTAGCACACAACCATTGGCCCCCTGGTAAACGTAAGTTACCTTTCATGCAGTATTATTCTTCAGTCCCTTTTCAAGGACCAGAGAAAGGTAAATTGCCTTGATAGAAGACGGTACCTGGTAGAAAGTGGGAGTAAACAGGCCAAGTGCTTCTTGGGTCCATCAGTCCCTACACACAGAATGGGGGACTTCTAAATGTTTTCCTATCTCCTGTTTCTAGAGAAGAACCGGAGTTATGTCATCTCTTCCTTCACGGAGTTGAAGGCTTACGATCTACTAACCAAGTTTCCTGTGCAGTTTGTGGAGTATCCTTTTGGCAACCTTTGTCCAGTGTAGTTGGTTGTATGGAGTATGCGAGCTAATCTGAAGCTTGGGTAAGGCTGAGGCATATCCAGCTGGCTTCTGGTTTCAGGACCTGGTAAACTCTTCATCAGAGATACAACGTGTGCAGGTGGGATATGGGATCTTCCAGGGTGGCTTGGGGGCTGTTCACAGAGCTTCTTGACGCATCCTTGAATGCCAAGGCTGCCAGATGCTTGTCCTTAAGTGGAAAGGGCATGGGAAAGGAGCCTGTTGTTKCCAGGGCCTCTCTTACTTCTTGTCTGGAAGGCTCTGAGCTTTTGGTAGCAGAGCTTAAAAAATTTTCATAATCTGAATACGTGAGCTAGCCCCAGGGTACACAAGGAGTGCTCCAGACTTGTTTCCAATAGAGCAACTGTAGATACAACAAGCGACAGATGAGCCGGATTTACCCCAAAGGCACCCGGATGGACTCCTCTAATTACATGCCCCAGATGTTCTGGAACGTCGGCTGTCAGATGGTGGCACTCAACTTCCAGACCATGGGTGAGTGTCACATTGTCCTCCAGCTTCGGAGTGGTTGAGGCTGTGTGCTCGTGTTACTGTCTCTTCCTTCGCTGCTATTTCCTACCGCGGCTGTTTCCCTGAGTGCGTTTATTCTGTTGCCTTCTCCCGAAGCGTTGTTCTTTGACTCCGTCTCCCACAGACCAGAAGCGCTTTCCTAGCCCCAGCACAAACCTGGCGCACAGTGTCCGGGATGCCGGTCCTACACCCCTGTGCGTGCACACACACATGGACTTGCTGTCAYCCAGTGCCTGGGAACCGTCTCTGGCTCTCCCGTAATGTGATGTCAGACTAAATAATGTGCATGGATGATCAGAACCTCCCGCTKCCCCYCAGCTGCTTCCTTTTTTGTGGGGCAGCAGGCAGAGCTCCATCTGGCTACAGGACTGGCCTGTCTATGCTATTATTTCCAGTATTTTGAYCTGAACAGGGAAGAAGGGCCTTGCCTTGCTGCAGAACCAGCATGAGAAGGTGACAAAGAAAAGCCTCCAGAGAAAGCTATTCTTTACCCCTCTTCCTTCCTCAGAGGAGTCTTATGTACAGAGAGCATAGGAGACTAGCTGTAGGATCAGTAGGAGCAAAAAAGAAGCAACTTTCAAAGGGGGAGAGTGCGAGATTGGTTATGAAGAGGGTATCATACTGAAGGCAGGTGCAGAAACCACAAACAGTGTTCTCAAGAGAAGTGGCAGAGGAGAAGATGGGACTGAGAGGAGGCCCAAAAGGAAAGGAGGAAGGAGTAGAGGAGTTCAGACAACTATTTACTTCACACTCAAAAATAGCAAGTACGTCTTAAAGTAGGTTTTAATTTAGTYCTACCCATGACTTACGGTGCAATCATAAGCAAACCACTTACCTTTCTTACAACAGCTGCTGTAATATTTTTCCCTGTAGGGTGCTGAGAGGCTTAATTAGTTTTTGAGATGGCTGTGTGAGCCTTTGGCTAGCAGGGGCTGTAAAAGTACAGCATCTTTCAGCTCACTCGTAGCACACAAGCCACCTGATGAGGTCCCACAGAAATTTTTCTCATTGTGTTCCTCTGCATCTCAGATGTCCCCATGCAGCAGAACATGGCTCTGTTTGAGTTCAACGGCCAGTGTGGCTATCTGCTCAAGCACGAATTCATGCGGCGTCCAGACAAGCAGTTTGACCCCTTCTCTGTGGACCGCATTGACGTGGTGGTGGCAAGTACCCTGTCTGTCACGGCAAGTACAAACCATGGTGCTGTTCCTCCCCTGGCAGCCAGTTCCTGGCACCGCGTGTATAACTGGCATCTATGTCCCCTCTATTTATTACCCAGTAGGGTTCTTAGTGGCAAATGAACCCAGAGAGTCCTGTGGGAGAGTGTTACCATGGCAACTCCCAGTCTTTTCACTATTTTAAATTAATCATAATTGCATGAAAATGGAAAATTAGCATCYGCCACACAGAAGAAGCCAAGGCTGTAATGACGGGGAGGGAGGAGGTTGGAGGAAGTGCTGGAGCAAGAAACATGGGTGGAGGTAAAAGAAAAGCCTAYGGTGGATGGGAAGCTGCAACAGAAAAGATGTTTTGGGGTGGGAGAGTGACTTTGGGGTGAAGGTATGGGTGGGTTCTTCTGTTTTGTTCTTTTCAGCAGTTGCTAATTACGTTTCTGCTTGTTCGTAGATACTCTCTGGTCAGTTCCTCTCAGACCGCAGTGTGAAGACCTAYGTGGAAGTAGAGCTGTTTGGGTTGCCAAGGGACACAAAACGCAAATACAGAACCAAACTGACCTCCACTGCCAATTCCATTAACCCTGTATGGAAAGAGGAGGCTTTTGTTTTTGAAAAGGTAATAACATTCGATAGTAATTTAGACAGAGAATCCTTAAAGATCCTGTTGGCCACAAGCACTGCCTCTTGAGAGGTCAGTGACAACAGAAGGGGCTCCCTTCTGGAGATCTCACTCATGGCTTTGGACACAGAAGGAGTTACGTGTTGCGGTCTCAGGTAACGGCCAACAACAATATCCAAAAAACTCCATCAGTATTTCCCTGTACAGACAAGGGGTAGCTGGGGACATTTCTGGAAATAACAAGCATCAAAAGTCTCCCATTTGTGACGCACTTCAGATGGAATTGACTAATCAGCTTTGAAAACTTCAAGCACTAGGAAGCAGAAAGGAACTGAATGTCTGTGGTTAAACTGTAAATGAGAAACAAACAAACTGGAGAAGTAATGGGACCAGCGGGAGGTTTTCAGCTGTGCCAGAATGCGGAAAGCTGCCCTGTTTGTCCACAAGAATTCAGTGGTCGCTAATCCAGCTACAGGGTACGGGGAAGTTAAGTCAGAGGTGATAGTAATGTTTGGCCTTTCTGCAGTAAGTTACAAAGGCAAAATACATGTTACACAATTCATCTCTGTCAAGCACACTGTGAAATAGCAGGTATTTTCAGCCTACTTGCAATGTGGTAGATAAGTATTATCCTCATTTCAGAAAACACTTTCCAGGCTTCAGTTCTGACAGAATAATTTTTAGCTCATTTTATGGCAGAAGAAAATGGGGGAGGAGGCAGGCAAGAGCCCTTATGGGAAAGTTACCGTGCTTGCTAAATTGTCCTTCCAAGTTCATTCCCTTCTCTGGTGATTGCTTCTTGGAAGCTGTGGTTCGGAGGGTTTGTTGCCCCATTTTTTCTTTAGGTAAACTGCCCTCCTGTGTGATCCTGTGCAGTCTCTCCTCCGCTAAGCCTGTGTTTTGTGGAGTTTCTGTGAATTTAGTTATGTCTGTGATAAACTGTAGCCTTAAATTACAAGATGCAGAAATAGGCAGTGACTTCCTTGGAGAGATGGCATTGTTTTGGTGGAAGGAGGARAGAGTGAAGTTCTACTTAGTGAAGGCAGTATGCTGCTAGGAGTTAGAGGTCAGGACATTGGTGCCTTACTCTGTTTTTTCCTTAGATCATGATGCCTGAGTTGGCGTCTCTCAAAATTGTGGCTTGGGAGGAAGGAGGGAAGTTCATTGGTCATCGTGTCATTCCTGTTATTGCAGTGCACTCAGGTAAATTTTGTGGAAATCCCTTCAGCTTTTTGTGCCCCCACCTATCCATTGGAAGCTGTAAAGAAGATATGAACATCTGCATATTTTGCTACTTAATCTCCGTTCCTGCAGGCAGTGGAGCCTTCAGATTCATCCTATTATAGCCTTGGCTTAATTCCGTACTACGTTCACCATGCCCTTCTGTAAAGAGAGACTTTGTTTTACTGTTGGAGCACGCAGACAGGAGGGGACAGCGATTCTGTTAGCTCACCTCTTCTGCTTTCTGTTTTCAGGCTATCACCACGTTTGCCTCCGCAGTGAAAGTAACATGCCGCTCACCATGCCTTCTTTATTTGTGTACCTGGAAATAAAGGATTACGTTCCCGATGCTTGGGCAGGTAGTACGCGTTAGAATGCGCGGGGGTGGGRGTTGGTCTGGCTTTGTCCAAAGTGTGATCCAGAAGCATTTTTCCAGCCCGGTGCTTTCCTGCTGCACCCTTAATTCCTTGTCRGGGTGGGACTTGAGCGCACGCCAGCATCCTGTCGCGCCCTCGCACCGTAACTGTGACTGGTTCCCAGTATGGGCCGATGCGCACATACCCGACGTGCCGTGCAGATGTAACTGTSTCTCTGGTTTGGAATGGGTCACTCTCTTTACTATTTTTATTCAGTGGCASGGAGAGTTTTCCTAGAGTGCAGAGGTGACAGGTATCAGGGACTGACAGCAATAGGGTTTTAGGGAGCACAGGAGTGTTCCTCCCTGTTTGGAGAGAGGGATACAGTGATCTCCCTTTAAAAGGGGATGGTCGAACAGCGAGAGGTGAATCAGGAAGGAAGCCCCACTGGAGGTATTAATGGCAAAACTTTTAACAATCATGAACAAAGCTATGCAGAACATAACAGCATCTGCCACAGAAGTTCTTGTGAATACTTCTCATGTTTACTCTCTCTTCCACTGTGTTCATAAAAATGWACCTTATTCATGGGGGAAATCCTGTGAAATTGATGGTTTCAACACATATTCATAACAAAGACCAGGTTTATACAGCATTGGACTGGAATTGCAGCAGGGAGCTGTGCAGGTTAGGAAAGTCTTAACCTGGCTTTGGATTTTGGGAGCAGTGTGCTCTTTTTCAGCTTCACAGAGCTCTCCTGAACATCAGTTGTGAGCCATCACCTCGGACAGGGACTGAGCTGAAGGCGGWCCCCTCCCTTTGTGCTGTCAGGGAGAAGCTTGTTTTGAGTAGAGAATACAAAATRTGCCTTCTCCACATTTCCTGTCCTAGGCCAGAAAGGAAACGAGAAGGCAAGGAAAATCAGAGTACCATGAGTTATTTGATAACCCGAGCAAAGACCTCCTCTTTGTTTCTAGATCTGACCATTGCTCTCTCCAACCCCATTAAGTTCTTCAGTCTGCAAGACAAGAGATCAGTTAAGCTAAAAGACGGCTCAGTGGAGGTAAGTTTTTTCCAAGTTCTGTCATTGTCTCTAAAACATGTTGYGTGGATTCAGCCTGAAATAATAGAGCTTTGATTTACCTCTGATCTTTGTTTTAGAGGCTTGGCACACAGAGGAACTTCCTGTCTGCCGAAAGTAACGGGATACCAGAGTCCACTGGGAAATTCAGCACTCCTCTTTCTAATGGGCCTGCAGGTAAAGCTGCAGRTGTGGGATGAGCTAAAAGTAGAAGGCAAAGCCTGTACACTGAAAAGGCTGGAAAGAGACAGTGCTGGAGGGTGAAGACCCTTCGTAACGGGGTCAGAACCTCTCGGGCCTAGTCACCAACTTAAATTCTAGTGCTTTTCATTAATGGCAAAAGTTGTAGGTATCCCCTGACTCTCGGGCTGGAGGGAGCGTGACGTGCGTACTGCTTTTACTCCGCAACAGAAGAGTAATCTCGGGTATCTCCTGAGAATGCCGGGAAGCAAGCTGAAGGCCCAGCTGGCACRAACATTGTCTTTCCCCTCCGAGGCAGGGCTGACGTATCGGGGCAGTACTGCTGTTTCCTGCGCTACCTTCTACGTAGGCTGAGGGCTCTGATAGAGGACCTCAGCTTTCCAGGTTCAGCACAGAGTTCCCTGGGAGACAGCTACATGAAGGGGGAACCACTGCCTAAGGAAGAAGTGGCCTGTGGCAGAGATGTAGCCTTTCATCTTAAGTGTGAAATTGGAGGTTGGACATTGCTTTTGAGCAAAGACATGATAATTCTGGGTATTTCTGAGACAAAGGTTTTAAGATCTGGCTTGGTTTTATCCCATAATACCTCACTGCTCTTCACCTCTTTGTTGTTCTTTTCAAGGGTCTCTTTCTGTAGTTTACTGTTGATTTCTGACATTTTAAGTACGTTTAGATCCCCCTGAAAACTCTTTTATCTTGTGAAACTGCACTTGCACCAGAGTGCAGTTGCATAATACTTCACWGCTTTAAAGATTAGTGATTTTATTCATCAGCTCAGATGAACACCAAACTCTTCATAGGATCCATTACAAGTTCAGAGTGAACAGATCCCACATCTGACATTCTGCAAGAGTGGGGATGGAGCACAGTCCTGTGTTTTGACCGCTAGATTAAATGGGGACCCATTAATATAACAAGGGCAAAAACTACTTAACTCTGACCAGTCAGATGAGTTGGAAAAAAGTTATGGATTCGCTTTAATAGAAATCAAAAGACAAAGTCAGCATTTATTACTAGGTTTAAAGAAGCTCTAGCAGAGAAAGATCTTCCTAACAGCATGCTTGTTCCTTTCATACTGGCACCTTTTTGGCCTTACAAAACAAGATAGCCAACAAACATTAAAGGTGCAGTACTGGTGAAAGCGCCAGAAGAAATGTTCCTCAAACATGCTTCTAATCCAAACTACTTGATAGAGTAATTGCAGGTTAGGTAAGAACGTCTCCCCTACCATACACTTATATTACCTCATTTTGTTCTATTCTGTTTTATAGTAATTGACAGCTAATCAGTATTTCCTCCATATTAACTGTATCAACATTAGTGTCCTTTCGAATATGTTGGTATCAAAACAATCAGTTTTCTCAAATTTCAGACCAGAACATCCTTCTCACTTAATCAAAACAAGTTTACGTGTGCCAAATCATCACTAGCAATATTCAGCTAATACAAAACAAATGCCCTTTTTCTCTGGCAAGGTAGAGAATCCTGTTCACTTTCTGCTGTGCTTGTTAACAAAGTTCCCGAGCACTTAAGTATCTCAGCAGCTTAATTAATTCCTTTRTATCACACCAACATCCTTCATGTGGCCCATGTTCTTGATGAGCTCTCCACTGTCCTTTTTCAACCCGAAGATCCAAGATAGAACATAAACAGGAACCTCTYTTGTCATTTCAGGAGCCGCGGCATTCGCCAAGGACGAAAATGTGATCGAAGTGACGCAGGTTGCAGGTAACTCCTCTCGTGCTGTTCTCGGGGGCTGAGGCCCTGYCAGTCATCTTACATTCCCCCTCTGCCCAATTTCTGACTGGGATAGAGATGAAGCCTGTTTTGCAAATTAAAAAAGACCTGACCCAACCCTGCCTGTTGTAGCCAGCACTAAAGACAAACCACATGAATCTTTGGGCTCGGGGACGGGTTTCCCTGCCTGTGGCACCATTTGCCCGTTTTGACCACTGCCATGGTGTGCGGCAAGCTCTCGGGCTGGGGTTATGCTCACAGCAGGTCTCAGGGGGAAAAGAGGCTTGAAGTTGCCATGGTCCGAGCCTCACACAGGCTGGGCCACTGTCATCTGCACAGGTAGGTGGGAAGAGCTTTGGACYGCTCCAGCTTTAGCCCTCGGAGGCCACTGGCTGCAGCAACACTGCAGCAAGTCAACTTTATAGCGAGGTGGGAGGCTGGAGCTGTCACACGAGTTCTGCTCTGGCCAGGTGCGATGGTTCCTTACCCTGACTTAAACCAGAGGTAATGTGGCCGCAGGGAGTCTTCAGCACCCTCTGTAATAATGTATTGTTCACCTGCTTTTCTGCGTCTTAATGCAGCGTGAGACAAATCAATACAACACACTAATAACCAGTGTGCCTAAAACTGAACTGAAGGCGTAAGAGTAAACCCGTTGCACTCAGGACATGTTGCCAACTAAGTTTTGTTTTTAAAAGTTATTCCTGAAGAAAAATGTTCCCATGGACAGAGCTGTGATTACATTAAATACGTACTCTGGTAAAAGGCGTCAGAATATGGAAGCATAGTGGGCTCTGGTTTGAGAGTCTGGACTTGTTGACTGAGAGACTGGCATTTAAGTTGTACCCTTGAGTTTCCTCAATAGGAGCCTGTTAGGAGGAGTTGACCCTGCACAGCACAGCTTTGTGTTGCAGACACACCCACAAGTTCTGATAATTTTTACACATTCCGAGCCAAAAAAGGAAGTTACTTCCCCTGAGAAGGTAACTCCCTGTGGCCTCTCTGCCACAGATAACCACATCTGACTGACTTGCTACTGCCAGATAACAAGTTCTCCAACAGTTCGCAGGCATCCTTCCCCTCTCATTTTCATCTGCCTCAAAAGCCCTTTCATTTATTCCTCACAACTGAAGAAATGCCAGGCACTAAAACTGGAAGGGATGAAAGCCCCTTGTCACAGTTTTGCAAAAAAAAAAAAAAGAGTAATGAAATAACAAAGCTTTTCCCTTATAATTAGAGCTGCCAACTAGCTTAACGATTGTGCTATCTTTGGGATACTTAGAATTGCGGAAAAGGGTGCAAGGCACAAGACAGACAGACTGGCACATCCAATGTGTTTCTCTGGCCAAAATACCAAAAGGCAGCAATTCTTCTGGCCATCCCCATGCCACGCAGCCACCAGCTGGTGAACTGAGCTGTGTGAAAAGAGGGAGGAAAAGCTGAATGAAGGCAGTGCTGAGAAAACCTGTCTGAACCCAAAAGGCATCACAGCAGGTTGAGAAATGCTGGGTGAGAGAAAACAGCCTCTATTTTGTATTTTAGAGCCTCAGACAGCCAGCCTCGCAGAACTCCAGCAGATGAAGCTCTTTCTGAAGCTCCTGAAGAAGCAGGAGAAGGAACTGAGAGAGCTGGAGCGGAAGGGAAGCAAACGGAGGGTGGAGCTGCTGCAGAAATACTCTGCACTCTTTTCGGAGCCTGTCTGCTATGGAGGCAAGAAACGGATGATACACAGTAGGAAGACCCAGAAGAAGAGGTAAATACAGCACAGGGTCCAGCAGGGCCTGGCCTGTGGGTCACCCCCCCAAACCAAAGCAGAGGGATCCCTAAGAGAAACATGGGCTCCCCTTCTCTGAAGGAAGCATGGAGTGGTGCGGGCATCCACATCTCCCTGGGCTTATGGAGTGTCCGATGTTCCCACTGAGGGGTGGGTAGGAAGGTCAGGATTGTGTYGGCATCTCTAGAAGCCAGCAGAGCTGCTGTATCTGTTCTGCAGGAGTTTGACAACAGGTGATGTTGGTACATGTGCAAATCCTGTAGAAATGGCAGAAAGCATTGATAGCCGAGTTTTGGAACTGAGAGAGAGGCTGGAGATGGAACTCATCCAACTGGGGGAGGAACACCATGATGGGATTCGAAGAAAGAAAGAGCAGCACGCCACAGAGGTAAGGACTGCAAGTGTCAACAGAAAAAGTAGCCTAGGAGAGCCTCTGCAAGGACAGCCTGAAAAAACAAGTTGTTCACTAAACTGTGAGCTTGGAAAAGTGGCCACAGGGCAGAAAACACCCCTCAGAGCAAATTCAGGTCCATGCAAAATAATTGAGAATGTAGACAGTGATGCTCATTTGTTAGAAGCTATAAAAACCCAGCAGAAACATTTTTAAAGGTCTGCAATTTGAAAAAAATTGAGAAACACTGTCCTGGAGCACATCAGGCTCCATCTGCTTAAACTCTTCTGATAGCTTAGCTCGGGGTTAACGTGGCATTTATTGGCTTCAGAYGCTGCCAGGTGCCAGCTCCCTAGGGGCAGGGGTACATGAGGCTGTACCACGCTCCTCATGGCTTGATGCTGTACCCTCAGCGGTAGGGTGACACACAGGTGTGTTGAAGCCCTGCAGGTTCACCAGTGGCACCCATCGGACCATTACAGACGTGCCGCAGGGGCAACCACGCTCACCGCTGTTCAGCCAGGACGGGTGATGCGTGGGAAGAGCAGCCATTGCCGCATTGGTGCTACTCAGATGAAAGCCTRGCGAGGGGCAGCGCTCCTCGGACCACCCCTTAGCACTGACAGCAGGGCTGGATCTCATTCCTCGTGAAATCTGGGAAGTGTTTTGCTCTTTGACTTAGTAGAAGTCAAAGTAAGTGTCCACGTAAGGTGTCACCAGTGAGTCCTGCAAGTGCCGCAGTTTCCCACACCCTCAGGCCCCCCCACCTTACGCAAACGCCAGCAAGAGACAGTAAAGCCTGGGGCCAAAGTGCAGGCCACAAGATGGTGATGATAAATGCGGCATACGCCAGCTGTTCCAATGAAAGGGGGATGATTCCAGGATTTGGAGGCCTTTTCCTATCGTTATTTTCCAAAGGCATTTGCATCATATGTCTTAAGTCTTAGGTTCCCTGGTGCGCTTTGGCTTGACAAGCACCTGGCAAGCTGTCTGCAGGACTGGCTGGTCTAGCCTATACCAACCCTGAGGGGGAAAAAACTGCCTCTTGAGAAGTAGCTTACCTGGAAATCATTCTTATCACCAGAGAGAAGCCAAAGGAATAAAACAYCCTCGTCTCACAACTCTGGCAAAGACTGTGAGATATAGTGGGCAAGGCTACAAAAAGGAAGTAAAAGCCCCGAGTTCTCACTGCGTGGCACGTAGCCCAGCAGCCAGGGCTTTTCCTTTCAGGCTCTCTCGGCAGGCAGCAGTGCAGGCAGGTCTCACTGCCCTCACACTTACTCTCTCAGGAGTTTCCACAGAATTTTGATCCCACAAGACAGAAGGCCCATCCTCTTGCTAGCCTCTGTTCAGGAGGTAAGCCCCTACCTTCCCCCAAGTACAGCGAATCTGCTGCCGCCTCCTGCACAAAGAGGTAGGAAGCTGTCCCGAAAGGTAACYGAGAGGTGAGTGACACGGCTCACGGTGGCCTTCGGAGCCTTGGTGGAGGTCGTCCACAGCGGGGTGCAGCCTGTGCACATCTGAACTCACCGTTGTGGTGCACGGGTTTGCACGAAGCCTCGTGGATTAGCTGGGCCCTGGGATTCAGTGCAGGCAGGGATGAAGCTGAATCTGGTGGTAGTTAAATACGGATGGTGTGCTGTGTCCATTGTGGTTTGTTTGGTTTTGATCTTGTTTTCATCCCTTGACCAGCAAGTTACCAAGATAATAGAGCTAGCCAGAGAGAAGCAGACAGCTGAGCTGAAGGCACTGAAGGAGTCATCAGAAAGGTAAACTTCGTATTTGAATAACAAAGTAATAATGCATAGCTCTTATCTGGGGTAGCATTTTCTGCTAGATCTCAAAGCACTGTACTACAGGCAGTGAGAGAATACAGGGGAAAAGAATCATTTCTTTTACTTTGGTAAGAAGCTGAGGCACAGCGATGTGACACAGGGTCTCCCAGAGTTACACAGTGGCAGTGGTGGGAAGACAGCTCTTGTCTTGTGATCTCCAGAACAGTGCTCCTGTCACGAGGCACCAGACGGGGTACTAGCCTTCAAGCTGCAGTAAGTAGCCTTGACTGACTAATTCAGAACGATAGGAAATAAGACTACTGGTCACTGGGTGTCATCTCTATCTGCTGTAGTCAGTACGTCACATATAATCCCTTCCAGGGACTGATCAGCTCAGTCTTCTAAGTGAATTGAGCATCTTGGCTCCAGTAGTTAAATAAACTGRCAGAATCAATTCACTAATTTCTAGCCAGGCATTTATCCATTTGTTCTTGCAATAACTGTCCTGAAGCTACAATCCTCACTYATTCCTCCTTCCCATTAAATCCTCTCTCAGCCTTTAGTTGCTAAGTCAGGCAAAACTTCCTCTTTTCGTGTCCTCCATCAAGACAGATTCTCTGTTTCTCTCAGCTATTCAGCATATTCAGACAAGACTAAGAAAAACAGGTCGAGTAGCTAGGTAATGGTTTGCTAACAATACGRTGTCATTTAGTACAGTCACATCTACAGCTGGCTGTGAGGAGCTCCAGAAAGATTTAAAAAACTTGAGCAACAGGCAATAAAATGGCAGTTAAATTCAGTATGAATAAATACAAAATAATGTGAATGGAAGAAAACTAACCATAGCTCAACTGTACACAGGGGTGAGCTATTGTCAGTCAGGAAAGAGATCTTCAACGGCTGTGGATATTTCTCTCAAACAGCTCATCATTCACAGCTCTGCAGTGGCCACAGTGGCAAATAGAATTTTTGGAACTGTATGGGGGAAAAAAAGATTCGAAGTCAGCATTATGCCACTAGATCTATCTGCGTAGTGCAGTCACCTTTTCAGTGTGCCATCTCGAACAAAAAGCTTTGAAAGGGCAAGAAGGGGGTGGCAAGGAGAGTCAGCAGTGAGGAGTAATTTCTGCACAAAAAGAAGTTAAATAGGACTCAGCTTGGAGAACAGATGATTGAGGGGGATGTGACAGAAGTATGTAAAATCATGAATGGTATGGAGAAGAATAGGGAAGTGATTACTCACTGTTTCTCATAAGAGGTGTGGAGCACCCAGTGAAGTTCTCAGGGAGGACTTCTGTCACACAGCATATAAATTGAGTTCTTTTCCTCTCAGGGCAAGGAGCTTTGAAGTCCAAAAGTAGAGCTAAACTCCAAGGTATGAGAGACATTCATGGGAGATAAATGCAGAGAAGCTGGAGGACAGACTGGAAACTGGGAAGGTGGAGGAGGGAAAAATTACCCTACACTTGTTTTTCTTACACTTAAGCATATGCTCCTTCCACTGTGGGGGGCAGGAACCAGACCGATGGCCACATCCGACGGCCGTTCCCCTGCCCCCTTAGCAGCTGTCCTGTGGTAATCGTTCTGTGGCTGATGGCCAAGGTGAGGTGCCGGCGGTGTGTCAGCGGCCTCCCGCGCCCTGGCGCGAACGCCTTCCTCTGGCTTGTCGTGTTCTCTGGCCTGCAGTCAGCATTCCTGATGGCCACGTGTGCCTCCGTCAGGGGCACAGATCTTGGGTTTTCTGGGTTTTGTTCTTTTCGTCTTTCTTACTGGTTGGTCAAATGCCTTTTAAGTGTTTATGGTTTCTGCTTTGCAAGTCACATCCCATAGTTCATGTGCCTTTCTGCTTGCTTCAGGTTGTCATTTTAGGCCTGCTATACAGACAGGTAGTTCCTTCCTTGTCTTTCTTTTTTCTCTTGTCTTTCTTTTTTCTCTGGTCTTTTCTTTTTTCTCTTTTTTCTTTTTTCTTGACTTTTTTCTCTTTTTTCCTTTTTTTTTTCCTTTTATTTTTTAGTTTAGTGTAGGTACTTTCAGCAAGTCGTCTGCTGCTTGAGAGGACCCCAATGTAGGTATACAATACAACCTAATTATATAACATATGTTTTCCCCTGTCCCTTTGTTAYGACTCCCTTTAAAAAAAAAAGTTACAGGACTTAAAATATTCTTAAGACTTGGGGCTTTCTGCTGCACAATCACTCAAACTTTGGTTTTCTGGACAGTAGAGCACTCCAGAGAGCAAATTCYGAGAGCTGCTTCAGCCTCTGGGGCTTGTAACCAGTCCTGTCCCTCACAGYACTCTTTTCTCTCCACAGCAATATTAAAGACATTAAGAAGAAGCTGGAGGCAAAGAGAGTGGACCGAATCCAAACCATGATGAGGAATACGAGTGACAAGGCTGCTCAGGAGAGGTACTGGGGTAGATGTTACTGGGCTTTGTCTATGCAGAACTCTCCTGCTCCAGGAAGGGAAGGCACTACACCAGTCTGTCACCAACAGGGAAACTTCTTAAAGCAGCCAGACAGTAGTGGCAGAGCTGCAGGGGTCCGGGAAGGTGCGCTGGCCTGCCCTCGCTCCTGGCTTAGCATGTTTTCTCCATTGCATTCCCGTACACCGGCATATACGCAGTGAAGCCAAATATCTGCTCCCTGGCTGTAGCGATAACGTCATTCCCGCAGTCACTGCTGACAGCGGCTTCCGGACTTTTCTCCATAGGCTTAATTTTTTTGTGTAAGGCAGTCTGGGAGGACGGTTACACTGACTGGGCTTCTGAATAGCCTGAGAGCAGTAGGGCCTTAGAAATGCCCCCTGCCCTGCCGCAGGGAGTAGGAGCTCATATGGAAATGCAGGTGGAGGTCATTACAGATGGAGAAATTGTRCCTTGAAGACAAGCCTCCCCTGCCCCTGTCCCTTTGGCTCTGTTAGACATAAGCYTCTTGCTGACGTGACGACGCACCTTCCAGTCACTTCGGCTGAAGCCTAAGAGCTCCTCCAAATACTTCCTGCCTACCCTCACGCCTTGCTGGGTATTTATCTCCCCCTAGAATCAAAGGCAGGTCTTCCCCAGCCTCTCTAGGCTCTGTTTGTAATCAGTTTCAGCAACCCTCTCAGTTAAGAGGTTGTGTTTAGGCATATAATGGCTGCAGCCTGCCTTCCTATTTGTTGTTATAAAAATAATACTCTGCGACTGAGCCTGTGCGTTCAAGTACTGCATGATATGAATCAGTCGTAACAGCTTCACGTGTTCAAGGGTACAGAAGAGGGTACGCTATCTCCTTTGCTTCCAGCTCATAGCAAGGTCCTTTAAGGTCTGCTAAGCTGAAAAAAAATAGAATTTTGCATTCAATTATTTGGCTTATGTCTCAGTCAAATTTGAATGGTGTTTTATTTGCCTTTCCTAAAATTACAGCAACCCCTCAATGTGGGAGGGCAGTATAAGAATATAACACACCTGTCTTTCTGTGTGGGCACTAGCAGTCCTGTCTTACTGTATGGCACTTTATCAGAATTGATAAACAGGTTTTATATAAAGATAACAGATGGATTTCCTTTCTTTAAAGGTTGAAGAAAGAAATTAATAACTCTCACATTCAGGAAGTGGTGCAAACAATCAAACTGGTAAGTCCTCCTGTGACAGTCTGCCACAGCATCTCTGTTTTCTGCAAAGTGGGGGTGTCTCGTGTACACCATCAGCGTGTCTCATAGACAGAGGGTGAGTTCTCTGGGGCACGTAAATCCTGTTAAATTGGTACAGCATCAAGGACTCTGAGTGTGTAATTGAGACAGCCAAAGTGCAGCTGAAGACAGCTRCTGCCCTTACTAAAATCCCACAGGTCCATAAGGGTCTAGTTGGTCCTCCCACCTGGTCAGAGATGCAGTGCAGACAGAGCTGTCCGGGATATCTGGCATTCCTAATTCAGGGATTTTTTTGAAGCACAGCTAATGAGCAGCGTAACCCCGTATCTATTTAATAATGTGCAAAATTTTGCAGAAGGGAAGGAGGCCCCGAGGATCTCATCTGTGCCCTTCAGAATCACATACCCTTGTTGAGCGTGTGTGCGCACGCTCTTGCAATGCTTCCCCTGCACTGGAGTGCAGATCTTGAGTAGTACACAAATAACTCAGAGCCAGCAGGAATTGTTCAGAACTGGGAATGAGGGGGATACTGCGGCATCTGCTCTGTAACTCTGTGTCTTGCTGTTGGAAGCTTGGGATGGCTAAAGCATTTGTTTATACAAACTTAAATGTGAGTGTTTTTTTAATTTGTTCTTTTTAAAGGTGACAGAAAAGGCAGCCAGGTATCAGCAGAAACTGGAGGAGAAACAGGCAGATAATCTGAGAACAATCAAGGAGAAAGAAAGCCAGGTAAAGGCAAAGATGAAGCTCAGGGTCAATGCTGTTACTCAGTACAGTAAATCCAGAATACTAGAGGGGATCAGTCTTCCTTGCACGTTCTTTAATTAATGCTACACTCATCCTCCACACACACACTTGACACCCACTCCTCAGGACACTGAGAAAATGAATGACTTAGAAGGTGGTTCTCCAGGAGCCTACACAGATCTAAGTCAGAGGTGCTGCACTCCCAGACTCCCTGTGCCAGCACTAGCATTCATCTAACCACACAAAAMCCCCTAAATTTAAAGTGTGATGGAAATGCATCTTTAGAAGAGATGATTCTCCTCYGTGAGCTCCTTAAACTCTCAAAACACACAAAACGCATTCATGCTCTTTCAAGGTTGGTGTGCAGTGAACATGCAGTCTCAATTCATCAAACTGTGGCRCAAATCAGAAGAATGTAAATCAGCAATCCTCCCTGCTGTCATCTTCGGGGAAGCCAAAGATTGCTTGGGGGATGGAGACAAGTCATTCAATGTAGGGTTGAGACCAAAATTGTGAAGTGCTAACGTCTCATCRTATTGGTCTCTCTCAGAGCAGGTTTTTATACCATTCTTAGCCTGACTTCTGCTTAGCTTCAGTGTTTGGAGAATGATTTGAGGTCTCTGTTTGCAGCTCCAGCAGGAGGCAYTGGCAGAGTATGAGGAGAAATTGAAAAGTCTGAACATGGAGGTGCAGGAGATGGTGAAGAACTACATAAAAGCAGGCTTTCCTGGAGAGCCAGAGACTCAGAAGGAAGCAGTTCCAAGTGTTCCTGACAGAGAAAAAGGCTCTACAGAACAAGTGAAAGAAAAGATCCCGGTGGCAGAGGTGTCAAGGCTTACAATAGCCATGCCTGAGCCCCCAGGAGCTGGAACAGATGTTGAGATTGAAGAAAGCATATTGTGAGAGATGCTTCCCTTACTTACCGTTCCACTTCTAGAAGGTTTATGGAGGTATATAGTGAAGTTAAAGACCAGTTTGACAAACTACTATCCCTTTCCACTCTGGCGAACTCCTGAAATCCTTCAGGAATTTACTACTTTATTATCCTAGATATTGGAAGCAGTCTGAAGAGATCACCCTTCAGAGAGTGCTTCGCTCTCTTTGTCTTCCACAGCCTCAGCGCTAAGGTATTTAAGCAGCATGAAAGGGCCTGTGGCTGAAGACAAGCTAGTTGTTGGCATTCACAGCAGCATCTACGTTAATATTTYAGTCTGGATTCAGACTTCAGTTTGTAGAGTAAGTTCCCTCATCATTCGTCACATGCATCTCTTCACATCAGCGTGGTCTCAGAGCTAGATCCCTTTGAACAAGATTTAACCGGGAGAGACACTCTCCAGTAGCCCACCTAATACGCTCCAGCCCAGAATAAAGCCTCCTGAAAYACACGTCAGGGTGGGTGGCAGGTGCTCAGCAAAACCTGTTGTCTTCTAAAGTRCCATTCCTTCTGGCAACACTACCTGCTAACGTAGACACGGCCTCTGTTGATRGGAGGAAAGCTCCGTCTGATAGAACCTCATACCATTCTTTGTTAGCGTACCACYTCCTTGCACAGCCAGTGTTGGCTTTTTAATTGGTGCCCCCCCCCCGCCCCGTGTGATGAAGGGAGTTTTCATTACATTGGCATCCACACAACATAAACCAGCATTTCCCTCTGTGGAAATGGGCATTACCAGCACTGTAGCTTTTCTTCTTYCTTTCTAACCTCCCCTTATTCCCAGGGGCTGATTCCTAATTGTAACTTTGACTCCCACAGGCCTTTAGGCGAGTTCTCAGGTCTGGATCCATAGCTCCTGAAGACCCTGCCAGTCTTGAGCAGGCCCTTGGGCAATTATAAGGCATACTATAAGGAGTCTAAAAGCATCATCATTTGTTCCAGCTACCACAAACACACTTGCAGAGTTCTCATCTACAGTAATTTGACATTTTTAAGCTTCACTGAAACTTTTTCTCATGAAAATAATTAGTTCCATCTTACGAGGTTAGGATAACAACAGTTAACAAAATTTCTAAACTGTTTGAAAATAATTTTGTTGCTCAAATAAAGAGCCAGCCAGTTATACTGCCTGTAAGATTCCCTTACACAGAAAGCTGAGTAGGGCTCATAAGAAAACACATTGAATTATCCATTCAAGTAGCAGAAAGCAGTTCTCTGGAGCTGCTTTTATGTGCTGCCATCCCAGTTAATGACAACAGAGGGCTCAGCAGTGATCTGTAGAATTTGTTCCTTGCTGCTGGGAAAACCACACTCCTCAAATATCCATGTTCTTTAGGACCTTGGGAGGAAGACTACATGCTGCTCCTGCTGTTTGCTCTCCCTTTGCAGGGGTACCTTGGCACACATCTTCCCTCAAAGCTTTAGTCACTTCCCATTTACTCATGAAGTATGTCTACCCGTCACTAACAGCCGTCCCCCTTTGGTGACGTAACAGATCGGTCTCATTCCACGGCCCAACTCTGATGAGCATTGCCCAGCCATATGACTYGAAGGGCAAATGGTCCTCGGCCTCTGTTAGCCGTAGCACATAYGTGCTGCTGCCTGTCCTCCCTAACACAAAACCTCCCAGCAGAGCACRCTGGGAGGTCCCGGTTCCCAGCGTCTTGGTCTTGTCGTGCAACAGAAGAAGGGTAGGTTCCTCTTTGCCATCTTTACACTTTTCTAGGACGGCAAAGCCGTACTGTGTGAATGCAGAACGTGCATCAGTGCCCCCTGCCTCCACACAAAGTTTCTCTCACCTGTTTTATGACCTTGCGCCCTGAACAGCTTTGACACAGCAAGTGCTCACTCATCCAGAAGGAAGGAACTGGAAACATACGGTCCAACTCTTTTCCTAGCACCATTTAAGATAGACTTTGCTTATGGATCCTAAAAAAAGCAGGAAATGGCAAAATTCAGTACAGAGCAGCCACATCCTGGCCTTCCTTATATCACGTCCTGAAATAACATTAGCCCAAGAACTGGAGTTTGGCCTGCCAAAGTATACTTGCACCAGGTCACAGGGACCCTGCGAAATTAGGCACTTGGGGTCCCCAGATGTCACAAGTGGAGGAGGGAGGGACTGATCTGACACCCCCCACACCCCCAAAGAGTCAACCCTCTCCAGTCATATATCTGTAAATAGCAATTAATTAATTAATTAATAGCAAATTAATTAAAAGAGGTGGCAGAAGATACACTTAGGGATACAAAAGGAAATGAGAACTGCAACTATTCTGTTACAAATGCTTATCTTAGAGATAAGATACTGTAGGTCAAGTCTTCCAAATTGTTCAAGGAAACAAAAAACAACAACAAAAAACCCTTAAACACTGCTGAAGAGACATGGGGGGATGGGACCCCCAAACTTCAACCTGCAATTGAGCAGATCTGTCACTACTGCAAGTCTTTGCACCAGYAGCCTACAGAACCTTGCGCTGATGAAACCCTCAATGTATTTATTTGGCCATTCCAGCCCCCTTTTATTGCTACCTTATAGATCCGCAGGGGGTGGAGCGTCTTTAAACCCAGCCATAGAAGGGAAACGGGTGAGACCATGATCTAAAAAAGGAGCTGCTTCCATCCTCTTGTTATTAAAACCTTTGCCCTTAATTTGAGACAATACTAGAAGAGATGTTCCTGACTGGAGCAAGTCTCTCTCCTCTCCCCAAAATTCTAAGTGCCACACTGCAGTGTAATCTAATAAAGTCCCCACTCACCCCTCAACTTGCTCTTCAGGTTTCTGTCTTCTCTGGAAAAGTGAGCTCAGTCACGGCAAACCTACAGCATGCAGTGGTTGCGATATGAGAACAGTTACACCTAGAAACTGCATTGATAAACGCATTATGAAGTGCTGCTATTAAAAAAAAAAAAAACACAAAAAACCCAAAAAAACAACAGCTCAAGTAGGTATGAGAGACAAGATGTTCCAAGCCTGGTCTGACATCCAAGAAGAGACCATACCTCCCCTGCCATGTTAACGTAATAGTGGAATTATGTATTGTAAATTTCTGACTTATTTATTTTCTAAAAAAAATAAAACATTGCATTTCTTAAAAAATTGGATCATTTTTTTTTTAATTGCAGTTAGTGGATATGGGAGCAAGTCCCAAATGTTGCCCAACGTACGCAGATGTTAATAGAGACATCGGGTCCCCAAGAGTTTTCTGCCATCTGTGCTCGCAGTTCTCAAATTCAACTTCTTCAGTTATTAAATATGCAGTGAGGTTTGTTTTTTTTAAACATAATATCCTTCTCACACACATTCTCCTGTGCACAGTTCACTCCATTCCTTATTGTACTTAATAACCAAATCGAGCAAAGCAAATTACTCACAGTCCAAATACCGCTCCTGATCCCCCTACCGTTACAGGCAACCTTGCCTCACTCGAACACAGTGGCTGCCGCCTCCTCCTCCTCCTCCTCCTCCTCCTCCTCACAAGCGCAGGTCAGAAGAGCACGTCAGCAGGAATCAAAACTATTCTGGTGAGTTCACACTCCTGACGTTGGCTTGGTCCTAGCTCAGACCAGCAAAGGGACTGCCTAGAGGCAGAAGGCGCCAGGACAGCGACACCAACTCTTACRCTTGCAGCTGGTTCTCTCCCACCCCACAGCAACGCTGTCCCCACGCGCTCACAGCACAACCCCGCGGCCGCTCGCTGGCTCTGACCGCTGCAGAAGCGTCTCCCAGGACAGACCGAGCTCGGTGCAGAACCCCTTCTGCTGTGGGCAGCAACAGTCACAAAACTCYGGCCAAGCAATGCCAGGGTACCACGACGTCAGCTCGGTTCCCTTCCTAGCTCGTCCGGGCGGCTGGTTGGGCTCCATTGGTACAGTGGAGCTCTGGCGTGGATATGTGTTATTAATGACCCRTTCCTTCTGCTGAGAGCAGTTGCCTTTGCTGTTCCAGGACTGAAGTTTTATTTCAGGAAGTGGTAAAAATATTACTCCAATTAGATCAGTTTTGTTGGTTTATAAACAGCCTCCATCCCTGAAGCCTCACTCACGCTGTGAAGTTTGAGGGCCTTCAAAAAAAAAAGATGACAAACATCACAGCAAGGTAGAACTGCAGCCAGGAAGCAGTTTAATATTTTGACTTGAACCAGCTCGCAGTGTTGGCAGTTCCAAACTGGAGCCCACGTTCATTAGCCCCCTGCTTTCTACACTGGGGCTGGCAGCGGAGGTTGAAGAATGGTGTCAGAGACGGGATGAGCACAAGGGGAGGGGCTGCTTTCCCGGTAAGAGCACGGAGCAGAGCCGCAGCAATCCTAACAGCGAGGAGAGGCTGCAGATGGAGAAACGTACCGAAAACCCACCCAGAAAAACTGGCCCTGAGTGGGGCTCCCCCCCCACTGCTGAGCACCAGGTATCGCCAGACATCAGTAACGGGCAATCTGCATTTCTCAGCCACGCAGCGGCGCCTGCGGTTACTCCCCTGGATCCAGCCACGCATGGATGCAACCAGGAAAACAAGGAACTGCCCTTCAGTACACGCAAACTTCCCATCAGCGCACGWATAAACCCGCAACGCTCGCTGTTTCACAGCTCGAGACTGCTGATAACAAAGCTGATCGGAGCTGTTTCTAACTCTATTTCTAAGGGGCACAACAGCCACCACCTGCTCTGTATGTCAGTACCCACCCAGTCCATGCTGGCCACCCAAAGCCCCGCCAGAGAAGTTTTTTAGAGGTTATTCTGAAGGATAATTCATCCCATCTCTCTCTGGAGGGAACTCGGGCACCTAGCTCAGACCAAAAGGTGGACACGGGGTGCCCCCCTCTCCGTGCACATTGCCAAAGCACCAGGGGTTACTTTTTTCCCTTCAAACCCCTACAGTGAATGAACCCAACGGAATAAGCCCATGTTGCAGAGACAGACACGTAACGCCAGGGCAGAACAGCAGGGCCTGAGTTAGTGGAAGTTTTCACTCCTCTCTCCCCGACACCACCACCGAAAGAACATGTTTCACAGGGACAGGGACAGCCCTAACGGCAGCTGCAGCAAAAGGGGAAGGACGCGCTCTCGTCCTCCATACAGCACACGGCAGGACGAGGGCTCGAAGCCAGGTCGGGCAGGCTCAGTCTTGCTTCAGAGGCTGCTCACCACCCACAGCGTGGGGCACGCTGCAGCCCTTGTAACGAGGGATGCCACCGCTACAGCCTCCTCCCCCCAGCCTGCGCCAGCTTGCCCACCGCTGCCTGTCAGAATTCCCCAATCGCTTCGTCTTCCAGCCTAGAGACCTCTCGTTACTGCATCGTGCCAACCCTTCAGCAACACCCTTCAGTGAGAGCTCTCATACTGCCTGTGAGCATTTTGAGCTCAGTACAGCAGSCTGAACCCAGTACTCTCTTCTTCCAACCTTTTCAGCTCTTTTTGCCATCATCTCCAAGCAGAGCATCAGTTCTCTGATGCCTTTGAACAACATAAATCGGTTGGCCAAAGCAAGGGCTGAAACAATGCCAGAGTAAAATGCCCTTTGTGAGGCTTTTTTGAAGGTGTGGACATTTCAAAAAACAATCATAGCTCAGCTACACTATGACACAGATGTAAGAAAASTTAACTTCAGCAGTTTGGATTCGTGTTATTAATAGCCTCTGCCGTTTGAAGCCTGAGGAAGAAAACACACCATGATGACTTGTACCCTTACACCACATCACAGTTTCTATTGTGCAACCCTTCTGTTATTAAACAAAGCACTGGCACAGCTTCATGAGGTGATTTATGCAGAATTTCATGAAAAACAGGTGGAATGTTTTATGCAGATTACATCTTTAGTGCTAAAAAAATATCTTCTAAATGTACTTTTCAGAGTGTATACAGAAGAATCACTAACTGTAAGCAAAGCCACATCTCAGATGAAGTACAGACCGCATTCTGCATCAACACCTTTCCCCGCTGAAGTGAAGCAGTCCTCATGCCTCAGAGGCCAGGCGTGCCGGTGCTGCTCTAGACAGAATACTGTCTCACAAAAGGTRATGAAATTTCTGGAAGTTGAGAAATGGACAAAAATAAGATAAAGGCACTAAAACRAATGTTACTGTAGAGGTTTCACACAACACATGATGAATTCTGGCCACCCCTCCAGSAGCACAACGGCTCAGAGTCACACCAGCTTTTGGTTACTTACRTACTCCAGAGGAGAAATGCCACCTTCTGATTTTCCAGCACTATTTCTTCCCACAGGATTCAGATATCCTTGAAGGTTTCTTCATGTGGCGGGGGAGCCCTGCCTGTGTTTTTGCTTACCATAGRATACCTGCTGACCACAGGGTGATATGGTAGTTAGATCAGATGGGTCCCTGTAATGAGGCTGTTACATACAGAAACCAAATTCAGTGGTAATTAAGACAACAATAGTGCCTGGTCAGACACTGAACAGCAGCAGATTTAGGCACAATCTTAGATTCTTTCCACATTTTCATCTTTTATGTATGTGGCATATTCTAAATCTCATTCTCTACCACTAAATTCTCTTGCCCAAAATACTTATTTTCAGGAGCCCAATCTTCACACTATATTCTTAAAAAATTWAAAAATGGGGATCCCTAAGCAAAGGAGGACTTCAACCACAACAAGGGATACGAAAGACACTGTACCAGAAGGATCAGCACGGGGACTCTAAAACAAGAGCATTACTGACAAAAGACACAGCAGTCGAACTCAGCTCTTGGCCAACACCTTTGCAGGCAGCTTCCCTAATGAGAATTCAGCACTGACACTTGGGGAAAAAAAGAAAAAAAAAAAAACCTAAAAGACTAACATGGCACACACTTTCCGATGAGAAGCCCACCCCAGTGGAAAGCTTCCCCTTGCTGTCTCTTCTCTATCCAGTGGGAACTGGCGGTAGTGCGGAAGTTAGGGCGAGCGCAGCTCCCCGGCAGGCTGGGTTGCTGTTAGCACCTTCGTTATCATCACGCCCTTCACGTTTTCAGAGCACTTCACAGACACGAGTAAAAGCCTGAAGGTCATTGCTAAAGCAAATCAGTTTGCTGTGGTGAACAGAGGCAGATCCCTATGAATATGATGCTGTCAACCAAACATTGAGAAGCAAATAGCCAGAAAATGCGAGTAGCCGGTTGCTTTATTTCTATCATCATTCCCTAGGCAGTCAGGGACCTAGAAGCCTCTGATGTCTCTTTGCAGCTCCAAACAAATGCCTGGCCATCCTCTCCTCCTTTGTAAGCAATAGTAACTCATTTCCTTTCAGTTTGCACAACTACGATGCCCCARTTTTTAATTGAAGAATGGACAGTGTGTACAGGCAGTTCTCTCCATTCCCTTTCCTGCAATTACAGGAAGCTTTGCCTTCAAATATTTAGTGGCCACTCTGCATACTGCAAGCTGCTTTAGATATTCCTACAAACCATATCCTGTTGAGAGCTACAGTTCAGGCTCAGTTTGTACTGATAGATCCAAAATTATCTTCTACCTCCATAATAAAGATAYGGTGCTGACATGACCATTGCTACTACAGAAGGAATTGCTGCACAGTAGCCACTGTATTTCAGAGACACTCTCCSTGCCCCACACATATCCCCACATGGTTGAGATACTTAGTAGTATTATCCCCATTTATAGACTAGGACCTAAGGCACAGCAAAATGCTTTCTCCAGGCTACAGGGGGAAGCGTAGGATTCTTCTCACCAGACTGAACAATCTTAGAAGTCGGGAGCCTCATTTGATCTAGGGTCCTTCTGTAATCACTAGTTAAAAGATAGAGGCCCCTAGAGAAAGATTTGTCATCTTCTGAAATAAATGGGATTATAAGCTGCTGCATTTGATAGCACAGAGCCCTGTTTGAGGAGGACAGGCACCATTATATATAAACAAGCGCAACTGGGAGATGACAGCAGTCACAGACTCCCCCTTTGATTCACCAAATGTGCATATAAATTCAGCCTGCCGTCTTCAAAGGCCTACTATACGCTGATTGCCAGGGCTGTGGCAGCATAGAAATACTCGATACCAGCAAGGCTGACAGGAAGGAAAAATAAAAGGGAACGATTCAGGTGAAACATGACACAAAACAACAGAAAACCCTGAGACGTAAGTGTAACCTTGTTGAAAGCATATACGAAAGATATTCAGAGAAAACAACATCTCAAAGCATAATTACCCACTGAGTAGGCTATGAGCTCTTCAGAGAAGAGGCTACATTTTGTTATATACTTAGATATCACTTAGCATACCAGAACTCTCGCTCCTGAATMCTACTGCAATGCAAATTACAAACCTGCTCCGCTTATCATAATTCTCCTGACTGGCTGCCTGGTTCCCGGGGAAGGAGCTGTTGGCCCTGGAGACAGAGCTTCAATCTTTTAACTAATCTAGGCTTGTCTTAGGATTTATATTGGATTCCACACTCATCTAAGTAATGGAGCAATTAATTGGTGACATGCCATGCACGAACTGTAAAGAGAGAAACACAAGAATCAGATATTTAATTCTATGTTGGACAGGAAGATGGATACTTTCTGCATTCTTCACAAATATGGTAATGAGTTTTTAAAATTTTATAAGATACTTGAATGCAATCTTTCAAGGGCCTTCCCTCACTGTGTTTAGTCAGACTTGGGCCAAAGTATAAAATGGTGTTAAATGTTAAACCTGTCATCCCTGTCCCCAAGAAACGTTTGTTTCAGGATCCAGGCTTCTGCTATAGTCCCTTCTTGTTTGAAAAGCCACAAAGCCACAGACTAGGTAACTTAGACCAGACTTCAAGATTCGCACTTCCCTTACATCTCTGAACTATAGACACATTTTAAAGGATCTCAGCACTGCAATAGAGTTATGAATAAATCAAGATCTACTTTAATTTAAAACACAAGTGCAAAGGATTCACAACTACAGATGAGCAGGATCATTTGTTTCAAATTATAAATCTTTTCAAAGCCCTGCTCTTTTGCATTAAAAAAAGCAGTATATCTCAAATACAGAAACATTTTACATCAAAAATTTTCCAGTGCAGCTAAGGAGGAGCTAAATGAATTCATTTCAGCCAACTTCATCAGCCCCAGACTTAGACATCCAGTCTAGGCAAACCACCTACGATCCCTCTACTGGCCACAGGCAGAGTGGTATCGAGAGACAGCGATTTCATCCTTCAGCAGGTATCYGAGATAGCGGAGGTGAACCACCCTCTGGAGGTGTTCCTCTCACCTGGGTCTACAGAGCCAGCCTGTACGCTTCGCAGGCTGGGTGCCCACCATTTAGATGGCTGGCATCAGTGCAGATGAATTCCATCCCAAATTACTTCAAGTAATCAACTGTGGCTTCAATTTTGAAGCAGGATCTGTAACTGGAGTAAATAGCAGAGGATAGGGATTATTAACATCTTCTGAAGAAAATGCAATYATGAGGTTAGTTTCTGAGACAGCAGGACTGTCCCAAGAATAACTTAAATTCCAATAAATTTGTATCTGGAGTTTCAAAACAGGATCCCAGTTCCACATATAAGATTATATTCTTGAGACCTCACAACAATACACACCATTACTGTACAATGTTACATCCTGACCTAGAGTCCAATTACCTTGACTACCTCACTGATCAGAAAGTGTATCATACAAAATATCTAAATCTATTTTCAAATAACTGAAAGAGCTGTTTAGACAACCAGTAACTTTCCAAATGTATCAGCAAAGGGATGGTGGGGAAGGGCATACCAATAACAAAACATACACCAAAAGTTTCTCTTCTCCCGATGTTCTGCAGTAGCAAGCAGAGGAGATGGAGGCTCCACAAACCGCCTCACATGAACACAAAAATCTCTCCTGGGATGCGCAGGACAGCTGAAACTCTTTCATTCAGTCTCCTAGAGCATCCCCAAAGTGCTACCCAGCGATTGCCTCAGGGCAGCAGTTCTCAGCCTCTCTCGGGAGAAAGGACCCAGAAAGAAAGGCGCCTGGAAACCGAACGTGGGAACAAGCTTTCCCAGACTCTCCACTCCAACCAGCAATGGAGGTGTTGCATATTGTGCGTTTTCAACCACAAGATCCTGGTGGCAAGAACACCCGTCTTCACTGAGTCTGTTTTGAGGCCCGTATCCAAGGGTTTCCCCCTCCAAAAGTTTAAGATCATGAAATGGATTCAGGATTGACCACTAAACCATACATATTCCTCAGCAAAAGAGAAGCATGTTGATGCAAGAGAGCCATTTAGAAACAAATATATACATATCACATCTGCTCCCTAGGTAAATATGTACAGTTTTCTAGGTCCACATTTAACTGAAGGAAATTAAAATCATCTATGAAAAAGTCTCAGAGGAAAAAATTGTCAAGTCTTTGTGCATTGTTTGAGAGTTTAAAGGGGTCTGTGCCCCAAAACGTACATTTGGGTCAGCTCGACTCCAGTGTACAACTAAGGAAACAAAGATCACATTTCTAATTGGGAAATACTGTTCCAGTTCAGCAGTCAGCAGCCAAGGTTTGCAGGAACTTGCAGACATTCAGATACGCAACTCCAGACTCCGCTGTAAAACGCCATTCTTCGGAAGAAGCGATCCACAAGTCATGAAACACCTGCTTTATTCTTGAGACATACTTGGTCTTATTTGGATCTAGTACGTATTGATTGTCTTCAGCAAAAAAGAAGCCACAAAAGGCTGAGAATGCAAGGACAGTATTCACATTCATCCTCTAAAAAGATCGCCGACAAGTTCCAAGCACCATTCACAGGACGAGACTGCCTGGTCTCTTGATTTATTTATTTTTTTTAAAAAAAACATTACTTTTTCCTAGCATTTCCCCTGATGTAAAGTCAGCAGGTAGAGGTACGCTTTCTGTATTGTTGGATAAGGGGAACCAGGCACTCTGGAAGTCCTGTCTGGAGCAAAAAGGGGTGATCCAGAAGTTCTTGTGCCGTTGCTCTTTCTAGCGGATCCCGTGTCAACATCCTTTCCAAGAAGTCCCTCAGAACTGGGGAGGTCTGTGAAAAAGCAACCAACCAAGTCAGCCCCGTAAAGGAACCAGGCAACAGTTCATGCGACAACAGGTTGCTGAGGTAGGTTTGGTTAAAAAGGATCCTGTACAYTTCAACTTGGTAACCCTGCTTTGGCACAGAAACGGGACATGAGATAGCATGCTTTTTATGCTAAGTAGTAGCTTTCTGTCTCCGGTAGGCACATCATTTACACAGGTTGTGTTCTTTTTAATGGGGCACAGCAAATTAAGATAAGACTGCCTGCCATGTCCTTCCATCTCAGTTAATTTTGTTTCCCATTTTGTTATTTAATCTTTTCTGCATTTCAGCTCACAAATTCAACAGAATTCCTGCTACCTGCGGCACACTTTGGGTGGAAGGGTYGATCAATTCATTCTTTTACTGGCCACAGATTGTGGAAAAAGTAGTTAAATAGGATTCCCAAATAGGGTTTGAGGSTCTGGAAACCTGATGCTGCTGATACAAGAAGATGAAGAAACTGCAGAACAGTGTATCAAAAACCCAAATGACCTCAGCAGGTTTGTCCTTTGAAAGATGTGTAAAAACCTGTTGAGAAGCCAGACCTAAGAACCACTTAAAGCATCTCTTGCTGGTGGTAATCCTCTGCATCATTAAAACTGAATAAAAAATGAACTTYGTATATATTTATTTATTTTACTGCCACTAATTACATCCATTTTAGACTGGGGGCATTTTCCCAGCTCTGGTTAACTTAGAAGTAGATCATGAAATACTGTTCACACTGAGCTACTGCTTATTTCATGAGTGCATTGAACGACTTCACTGTGATTGCTAGAGGGACAACGCAGCTAAGTACGAGTGCCAGGATCCAGCCTTCGTCACTCTGTCGATAAATCTAGTTATGCTTCAGAAAAGCAGCAGAGGTGGCGTCCGTTTAACCTGTTGCACCAAGTACTACAGTAATTAACCCCAGTGAGTGTAACCAGAAYGGAGGGCTGGATCCACAGCCGGTGCTGAGCTCCACTCAGCAGGGAGACGGGAGGATGGCCACTGGCCTGRCAATCCAGAGGTCTGCTGGAAACCAGTTTGCTTCCCAGGACAACGTGGAGCAGAGCAAGACTATAAACGGCTCTGGCTTTCACAGCCCGTGGTAGAGTCACGTCACCAAGCAAGGTGTGCGAACCAAACCAGCACTGGCTTTACACTGCCTAAGGAGTACGAGCACTGGGTCTAGAATGTGACCTTGAAATTTTAATTAGTGCTGCAAAGGCAAAGAGGAAAGAGCAGCTGTTGATGTTTGAGTGTATGTTAGTTCAGCAGTCTACTCTGYTAAATAATTCAGTTTTAGCAGCTGCAGATATTCTGATTAATTGGAAAGGCCGGATAGCTCAGAATGCTGCAGAAGCTATTTGATCTCAGAGGATTGGACTGAAGTGAAAGGAGGATGGCTCTAAGTGGTGACTAAAAGGTAATCACTGTATTTCCTATGTCACTGCTACTTTTTCATAAGAAACCAAGAAGCTGATTTCATCTTCAAAGCAGCTGCAGTGTCTCCATGAGCTCTGTCTGTACTGAGCTCTCCTGCTCTGACCATAATGCAGTCTTTGCAGTCCTGAAAACCACAAAGACGGAAACTCTCAAGAGCAAGGATCCTCCTATTTGCTTCCCTGGAAGATGAGCTACTCTATCGACATCAGCAAGATATTAACTGTTGGGTCCACCTGAAGCAGCTTTGATTTGCATTATCAGGTTTATGCCCAAGTGACCTTACCTTATCAGGGCTATTTCCCAAACCAGCCACTAGCTGTCAGCAGCAGCTTGCATCCACTGAGGCACCAGGGCCAAAGAAGTTCCCCAAGGAACATGTCCTAGCAAGATCACTTTCACAGCCAGCTTTACCGTGAACGGCTGATATGGATGTTTCCCCATGATAATCATCAGGTTTATGAGTGTTTGCCAGTGCGCTCACCCTGTGGAAGTTTTTCAGTTTGGGAGGAGGACTGTCACGGAGTCTCTTCATTGCCTGGACTGGAGAATCACTAAAATAGGGGGGTTCTCCATCCACCATCTCTATCACCATGATCCCCAGAGACCAGATATCCACCTGTGGGAGCCAATGTCACGTCAATACACACAGTTCAGAGCAACAGGTCCTTGCTTTGTTGCTTTCACAAAGGCTACAACACCCCACCCATGACAAATGTCCGAGAGAGTAAAACATTAACCCACTTGATGCTTTTGGACTCCTCACCGCAGTTTAACAAAGGCAGCTTTCCACCCAGGACTGAGCCACGCTGGTGTTGCAACATGCAAAGGTCTGCAAGTAACTACCAACCAACCAGGTGTAGCACAAGCAAACAAACCTAATCAGTCTGCTGCCACCTGCRCATAATTTCAGAGCTCCCATCTGTGCTCCCCTCCTCCCCTCCCTTTATGGCACAGATCCATACCATGTCACAGGCTGCTCCTTGCTAACATCTGTCCACACTACAGCAGATCCAAGCCTATGCCAAGCTTCAGGTATAAGAACAGAGTAAGTTTACACCTTGTTCCCGGAAGCAGAACAACCTGTTTTTCTACTGTTTTAGGAAATACTGATATCGTCACAATCAAATCTGTAGTCGTAGTTGTGTTTATATTTTAAATAGACTCTAGATGCTATTCCTAGAAAAGCCAATAGTTATTTTCCTGTGACACTTCAGAATATAATTTGCTACCTGTCCTGATATCAGGGAAGTGGCCCCTTACCTCGGTAGTGTATGGTATCCTCGCAATAACTTCCGGAGCCATCCAGTAGGGAGTACCTACTAGGGACTTTCTTTTAGGTACATCCTTACTGATCTGAGCACAGAAGCCAAAATCTGAGAGTTTGACCTGTACAAAGAGAAATGCAACCAACCTTAAAAACAATTTTTAAACAACATGGAGGGAAACACCAAAGACAAAGAAGACAAAGGGAGTAAGAGGACGAGGTACAAACGAGAGATTGTGAACAGAAAGGAAATAAGGAGACAGACTAAGGCTACAGCAGCAGAAGACAGGAAACAACTTGGCTGAGGAGACATACCCTTCCATCCAGCGTCAAAAGAATGGAGTCGCTCTTAATGTCTCGGTGAATGACCCCCTGAGAGTGAAGGTATGACAGAGCCTGCAGCACGGATTCACACACTGTTGCAATTTGCTCTTCATTTAGCCTGAAATTAAAGACACAGGAGTTTAACTGCATTGTACGGGGCASTGGATCGTACTCATTCACAGGTCCTCTTTAAAGGCACGGTGCAATTTTGAAGTTGAATTGCACATACACATTTTGGTTCCCTGTGATCATTACTATCTCACTTTTACTGTTCTTCTATGACTGTCTTTTACTGTTGAAAACATTTTTTTCCTTGATGGTTAGCAATTTTAAGTTTTCATAAGTCTAATACAGAGAAACTTCATTTTAAATCTTGTATCTAAATTCATTCTGCAAGATGCTGTTTCAAGCAATTCTGATAGGCAAGACTGCTGCTTCATGCCAAGGTGCCACAGGAACTGTTGAGACAGCTTTTTTTTAAGCAAATATAGTAAAGCTATTGTTCACAAGGCATAATGTGCAACTTTAGCCAAAGCATCTAAACACGTAATTCAATAGAGAATATAGGGATCCTTTACAGGTTTCATGCAGCTAGATACTTTGGATACTCTTACACCTAACTAAAGGTAGCACAGGTTACAAGCGGGGAAGACGCTCCTGAATTTTAGCAGTCTCTCTGTTAGCTCATGCACTGAGTATGAGCACCAAGAACCTCATATTTAGAAGCTCTTGCTGATTGGAATACCAACACAAGAACTTTCATGATCAAGTATAAGTGAAAATGGTAGAAATGAAAATTATCTCCTGTAACTGGGGACAGTGACAGCGTTCTCTGCACATTTATACTGAGCAATGCTAGAAGTTAAGTATTTCAAAGAACAGCTGAAGTACCCAATTTGAGTACTTTTGATACCGTACTTTTGATTCTCAGCCTGTCTCTAGCAGTTGTTTCAAACAACTCTGAGTTGAGGGCATAGAAACGATACCTCCTCACGTCCAGGTCTGCAAGTAAGACTGAGGAGAAGAGAGCGCTCAGAAGGCAGAACTGTGCAGGGCGCACCAGTACCTTCTAAATACGTAAGAGCAATTTCTACACATTCATGAAGGAGCTCGCACCATCAGCTGAGAACTTTACGCTTCCATTGCTTGTTTGGTATTCCGTATCTTACTCTACCAAACTGACCATCTGCCATGCTGGTGGCAAACATATCTGAAGGATGGCAGAGGGCTACTTTTGCCATTATGATTTAACCTCTAACAGGAGAAGGACTTCTCTAATACAGAACCTAACCTATTTAGAAACAGTGCTTTTCATTTCATCGTGCATGAGCTGTAAAAGCTGATACACTTCTGAGCTCTAACAAGAGGTATACTTTCAGCTTGTCACATATGGAATTTGGTTTCAGTCAAGTGACTGCATAGTGTAAAACAGATTTCTAGAGGATTAGCTCACTCCTGGAGATGCAAATCAGTTATCACCTTCAGCAAATGTTTAATGAGTGGAATGAGGGTATTTTCCTCCCTGTGAAAAACTGATAAAGCCTTGCAGCTTACTTTTGATATATGTTATGGTTATAACAGATCCTGTTTCCATTATGTGGAAAAACAAGCGTTCATTGAAAGGTTCAAAGGAAGGCTTCGTAAAATAACTCAAATCTAGGCTGAGGTCCGACAATGGAATTCAGTCTCACTGGTGGATATAAACTACACAGACCCTTCATAAACCTCTTCAGAATATTTTTTTTTTTAATCTGTAGTTCTATTGGTTCTAATACCAGCTAAGAGCTGCAAGAGTTTCAACTGGCTCTGCAATGCCATWACTCAGCACTCTTCAGGCCTTTTTCCAGGAGCAGACAAATGACCTACAGTGAAACCTTGGTTCTCACCCTGAGATGTGCCTCTGAACTCAGTGGTGGAGGRCCTGGCCATCTAAGTGTCTCCAAGACACTCCTTACAGGCGGGGTTGTAGAGGCTACAAAGGACAATGTGTTCTTTTATGCCTCCCAAACACATCACACATGCAAATCCAAAACAGAGAATCCAACAGAGCAAGATATATGCCTTAAATCCACCACAGGATCAGTAAAGGCTAGTCAAAGCGTGTAAGTGAATTAAAGGCATACTATGATTAAAAAAAGTAAATACAATTAGCGTTAGCAATACTACCTAATTGTAATCCAATTAAGATTCTGAATCTTCAAAAAAGGAAAGCTCATCCTACAGACTTTCTTGGTCAATCTTTTCATTGGCGTTCCCTGCACCAGTTTACAGCCTCGCAGGACTGCTTGGAAGCAGGAGCAGGGTGCTCCAGGGTCATGGGTAAGACACAATCGTCATCCTSTGAGTGGGACTCTAGAGGCCATTTGAGAACAACTTCTTCGCCCTACAGGAATGCTTTGGTCATTAATTAATATGAAGTGGTGTGGATAAGAAAACAAATTTAGGAGAGTGTCCAGTAGTTGCTATCTTTAGGCAATGAAATTTGGGAAGGAGTCCAGATCTCACGGCTCTGCTGCACTTCTCCAGAGGAGTTAGCCACAAATTCAACCTCACTAAGGTTGTACCACTGGAAAGTATTTCTGCATGCTCTTTAATACTTACTCAATGAGCTTCCTGGCCAGAATACAACAGATAAACAATACTTTTCGTGAGTACTGTGTTTTACAGGGAAGGTCATCAAGTAGATGAATAGGGGTATCTAAAGGGATCGGTACTGTAAATGAGGTCCCTTCTACATCAGAAGTATTATCGCATATTTCAAATGGATGACAGTTATAAAGTGTAATAGTTTCAGGGCACTGCAGTCACAAGGTCTCTGAGGGAAACTATTCTTCCCAGGAATCTCCATTTTACTGCTCTTGCCTGTTAGGTGGGAACACAAGCGTTGATGTTTCGGATTTTGCTTCGTACCTGATCTGAGACACAATGTCTGTGAGGGCTCCCCCCTGTAGGAACTCCATCAGCACCCAGAGCTCCTCTCCCACGAGATAGCTCTTGTACATCTCCACTACGTTGACATGTTGATAGTCCCTCATTATCACCACCTGTAAAAACACAGTGGACAACTGACTAACAACAATTGTCTACTAACAAAATCACTAAAAACAAAATCACTAACAACACTTATCCAACAAAGCAAGCATGCACAACCCTCTGAGCCTCCATCCCCCCAGTCATTTTTCTTCTTGGTACTAGCATAATTCTACTAAAAGGAAGATGTCTCCTTTCTTTTTACCACACCGACTGTTACCATGGCTTTACAGTGGACAGCAGAAGCCCACTTCCCATCACTACACTCACCTCATTAAAAAGGAGCTCCCGGCGCTGCTGCTTTCTCAGATCCATCATTTTCACTGCCACCTGCCGCCCTGAGTGCTTCTCTCGAGCGATRCAGACGATACCTGTGGACCCTTCACCAATCTTCACATAATTCTCCAGCAATGTCCGGGGATCCCCCGGGTCTACTACCATCCTAAGGGCAGCTTTGAACTGCTCATGAGTCACGACCACCGGGTCCTCGCTGGCCAGCTGCCCTTTCACGGAAGAGTCCTGGGGAAGGTGAAGGTTGCTAGAACTGGTCTGAGTCTGCCGGTTCCTGGGAGACCCTGCCGGTGACGGCCTGCCTTGTGGCGGTGCAACTGCCTTCTCCACTGTTGGTGATTTCTGGGGGGTCCCCGCTTCTGAGATCATCCTGGGGAGATCGGATGGAGGCTGGTCTGATGGAAGAGACTGGGCTTTGGCTGCAGGGCTGCGTGGTGAACCCCACTGCTGGGGCCTGAAGAAAGCATTAGGCTTTGAGAAGAACAAATATGAAAGGGGAAGAAAGAAAAAGCGATGGTTAGATTAACAAGAAGAAAGGAGTGTCAGGAATCAGTTGCATGTTGTGCCACTCTGGCCTAGTACATTTTGTAGCAGACTGGAGTCAAGAGCTCTAGGTTCTTACCTCGGGGTCTGCCCAACGTATGCTGCATGACTAGGGGAAGCCCCATGGATGCAGATCTTCAAGAATCAGTTACAGGAGGAGTGCTACGCTTTAAGGACCTCCAAATTGAGGCAGTTTAAAAGGGACCTTTTAAAGCACATGCTTTAAAAAAAAAAAACACAACACCAAAAAACAAAACCCACAGAAAAAAAAACAGCTGCTGAAAAGCATTCCAACCTTGCCACCAAAACTCAGGGGCAACCTGTGTTGCAGTGAATTTTAAAATCCTTTATCCCTCTGTGCCTCTGATCTTCCTATATATAAAAGGAAAGAGGATTCATGCCAAAGCTGTAAATCACTTTGATGTCTTGGCCTAATTCCCTTTGGGTAATTGCGCTCTGCCTACTGAAAACTCTCTCTGCACTCTCCACTGGTACCTGYAGAGCATTCCTGTCGATCAGACACGGAATTAGCACTCTGTTTTGGGAAAAGCACCGTGAACCAGGACGGCTGCGGGAGGCCAGCGWGACACTTCGGCTACACGGAGCCGCCTGCCACCTTGCCATCTTGCTGGCTCAAAACTGACCCACAGTGAATTCGGATCAGCAGCGCTCCTTCCCGAAGCACTCGAGGCTTTCGGAGACCTCCCACTCAAGTACCAAGCAGGCCCAACCCTGTTTAGTTTGTGAGATCTAGTAAGATCACAGCCTGCGGCAATGTGGCTGCAGGATACGCATTCCCATGCTAGCACTACGCRTAGGTCTCCCAAGAAGGATAGATCTTGAAGTGCTAATACTCACCCTGGAAATGTTGACTAAAATTCAACAACATCTGGCAGGTTAGGTATAAAATTCATGATATACTTAGTTATATGTAAAATAATAGTGGATCTGACGAAGTAGCAACTTCAGAAAGAGCAAGCCAATCATTTATATTATAGGGCAAAATAAAAACTTCAAAGCAACAGGCTTTTTCTCTCTCACAATTCAGACAGATTATTAATAAAGTGAATAATATGGGTATGGGAACCAAAAACTGCCAATAGAGAAATTTTTAAAAGAGAACTCATTTTCTCTGTCTCAGACAGAAAATAATTGTATAGAATTTAATTCTATGCACTTTGGTTTTGAACCAAGGATTTTTGTCATCAGTAAAATCTGCATAATCTAACACACATACAGCTCATTTTCACGCACACAAAGGCCCTGAAAATATGATTTTGTAGCTCTTGGCATCGGGGCGCAGGAGCGCGCGAACACAAACTGCCTGTCAGAAGTTGCTTCCTCCTCATTTACCAGCTCCACCCCTGCAGTCCTGCAGAGACATGCTCATGGCAGAGAAGTATTTATTTCCCAACTTTTGTTTTGTCTCAGGAGAGGAAAAAAAAAAAAAAAAGGTTTTATATAACCTAGAGCATGCAAAAGGGCACACAACATGCATGCAAGCTCACACATGTTTGTCTAACCACACATAAGTATTATTTCCTGCTCCTGTGATTTGACAGCCCCTATATACACATTTTCAGTCTCTGGACATTTTGAGCTGTCACTGGTTCTCCCACTCCTTCCCCCCCATATTGGGTTGAAAGGAAGGAGCACTGGACCTTCCCATGGTGACTACAGGCAGCCTGTCAAGGCACCACCTCCCCATTTTCAGCCAGTTATATCCCCTTTCCATCTCATCTGCAATTATGCATTTCTTACACATCACAATTACACATCATCATCTCCATTTGTGAGGGAGACTAAGGTTTTAATCATTGGAGGCTGTTAAGAACAGCTTAGATAAACAATTGCCAGCGATGGCGCAGATCCTTCACTGGAGATAGACTAGATAACCTCAAGGTCTTTCCTACCCCTCTCCTCTCACAAGCAGCTCGGGTTCACACACACCCAAGCACATCCATGCGCACACGCCATCTGACTGGTAACCTCTGCTCCTCCCTCTGAAAGTGCTGAGGCATGGCAAGGACACCCTTGCTAGAGAAGAAAGWAGTGGTCAGTTCTAAGTACTCAGGGACAGGCCTCCAGCCAGTATAGATCAGCCCGAAACCAGAGACGGCAATAAGTGTAGTTTGTGCTACACAAGAACTGCATTCCTTGAAAATCCCACTCCCTCGGAAAGGGAATCAGCAGGGAGAAGGCTGTGTCTGAAAGCCTTGAGCCTGATCCTTATGCAAACTCCAACAAGCTGGGTCGGAGAGATCCCCACCCTGCAACACACTTCAGAACTGTCAGTTTTGTTGGGCCAGTGGTTCCTGTCATCTTCCTCCGCGTTCAGGGACTCCGCGCCTGCTGGAAATTAGCCTGGCCTTGCACCAGCCCAGCGCAGCCCTTGAAACCACCGAACAGCCGTGCAAGGACAATGAGTGCTGGGTTAGCCTGGGATGAATTAGCAGCAGTGGCCTGAAGGGCTACATTTCCCATCCAGTAACAGGAACCAGAGTTTTTCGCCTAGTTTAATAAGAAGTGAGTCATTCATTCAGGATAGCTTTCCTGGGGGAGATGGAGCTATGAGCTGTCCCATCCTTACCAAAAACCAACAGTCAGATTTCCTGTTTGACAGTACTGTGGGTGCTGATGGAAATGTTCCTATTGTAGGCAGGTTGGCAGATACAGCTATAACCAACAAGCTCTCCTGAGGTAGTTCTATTTTGCACAGGCAAAAGAATACATTACTAATGTAAATTATGGCAATTTCCCAAATGGCAAAAGCACATTTATGCTAGTATAACGGCATTTAAGTTACGCCTTTACTACTACAGAAGGGCAAAAATGAGTAAGTCCCCTACCCCCTTCCCAGCCTACACTCCTGCAAGCACCAAGCTCCGCTGACAAGCCTTTCTCATGTAGATCTGGCTGCCATTTTGCGCTATGCCTAGCAGTATATTCTGTGAAGCTTACGCAGACTACACGTTTCCCCTGTCCAGGACTATTTTGATTCCAGCACTAACATAACAGTAACAGATGGTTGCATGATGTTTGCAATTAAATTTGTTCAGCTGTGTAAGTAACCTCTGGAACTGTGAAGTKAACATTGCACTCACTCAAAAATATTGAATAACTATACCTTTATCTGCAGGGAAGGACCTGACTTGTTTGAGCCGCTGGATGAGGGGAAGACACTGCGTAACAGCCGCMTCTTCAAGCTGTTCTCCCTTGATTTGGAGCTAGGGCTGCCCTCCCCTGAGGGCCTGGAGTTTGCTTGTCCTGCAAGACAAGGCTGAGGCCAGCATTCTTCTGAGCTCTTTTTTCCCATCTTCTCACTCTCCCCCGGTAGAGTTGGCATATGCTGCAAACCAGAGGCACGCTGGAGGCAGCTGCCGTCAGCGCCCTGGAACTCCGAAGGCCCGAGGGACTGTGCTTTCATTACCATACCATTGGGATGAGACTGTCCTTCCAATCGGGGTTTATAATCGGGCCACATAGTCTGCCTCCGGGTCACCTTGGTCCCACCGTTGCAGTTGAGGTAGTTGCCGTATTTGTCTGTCCAGTCTGCTTCAGGACTCTGAAGATACATGTCTGGGGGTCTGTCTTCCCCCAGGAGCCCGAGGGACTGAGCTCTCCTCCTGCTGGTGGGGCTCCTTCCCCTTAGAGTGTTCGAACTGATGGCAGAAAGCTTCTGGATGTCGTTGAGTATCCCGGAGATATAGCCTTCCACTTCCACAGTGCTGCCTCTCACCACGGTCTGTGAAACATAGGGAGGGGGGTGAAAAAGTTAAGAGTTGTAAAAATCGAGGCTCGGTTTATCTTGACAAAGGTTAGGTTTTGTCTGTCTAGCCAAAGATTACTCAGGGAATTTAGGAAAAAAGAGAAATGTTTCTGTCTGTCTTTTAATTGTCCTTTACTGAAGAAAAAAAAAAAAAAGGGATCATTGGGTTACATCCTTCTGTCAGAGGCAGCAGTGCTTTCAGCCAGAACAGTGAATTCTGCTGCTGCGCTCACATTCTGAATTACAACTTTATAGCAAAACTGGGATGTTTTTAGCACTCCTGACTCTCTTGTGCTGAAATTGTGCTATACTACATCAGTAACGTAGGCTCAACAAGCTCCTGAGAGTATTAGTTCTCAGAAGTTACAGCATGCCCTAAGCTCTATCTGCAAAAATCACCTTGCTATTCCAATACGAGGTTCATCTCTGCCCTGTAGCACTCTCATTAGTGTTGTGATCAGCCTCCCTTAGYCTGGTTTTTGCTAATGCATCTTAATCCTGACTAGTGAAGACCACACTGTTCCAACACTGCATCCCTCCTCTGTTCTGCCAAGCTRTTATAATTAAAAATGATGAACAAAGGGTCACAACAGCTCACAACTGCCTTGTAAGCAAACGGTGAAGAACAAGGCTTCCATCCAAACAAGCAACAGCACTATACAAGTAGGACACTTGAAGCTGTCGGTATATTATGTAGTGCTCTACCTTGTTTATTCTGGAACTGAAAAGCTTACAGAAGCTTTTTTAGTTCTGGGAAACAGAATGTTTCATTTCTTCACAGAAATTCACAGCATAGGATCACTCCTACACTTTCATGAATCTCTGCCTGAGGAAAATCCTTCCCTGGAGTAATGGCAATCTCCTGTTTGCTAACTGAACTCCAGGGATCTTCTAAAGATGCTGAATTAATTACATCGAGCCTAATATTTAGCTGGTGCAAAACAGCAGCTCCAGTAATTTCAACAGAATGCCACCACAGTGCACAAAATGAGCACCCGGTTTGCTCAGCGTCTGAGAATGAAAGGCAGAATAGAAGRCTCTGGCAAACAAGGTGAAGAAAGGACAATCTGACTCATACCATTGCGTACCTGCATCACCTGCAGCAGGAAATTCTGCTCTTCAGTCCAACTGTAGTAACATACCTCCCTCGCCATGTACATGCATCTCCCGCTATGGCCCCAGCTGCTGTCAAGTAAACAACGTGCTGAGGACACTAACTCCTCAAACKGTTTCCATCACTTTTGCACCAAAGTCGATAGGGAAAAAAAATACCAGAAGTAAATGGTCAGAAACCCAGCCTCTGAAATCTGTCAGTGGGGTGGGAAGAGTCTTCTGTCCATTCTAATTCATCCATTAGAAATGCCAGACATAGCAGTTTACCTCGGTAAATGAGTCTGAGCAGGGACAGATGTAATATGCACACCCCCAAGTCACAGAGGACTCAGCAGGATGCCTCCACACCCTCGCTCATACTTGCACAGGCAGATGGGAGAGAAAGAGGCCCTCCTCCAATGCTCACTGATGGTTCAATGTTTCTACAAACTGGGAAAAAGAATAACTCAAAATAAAGTTGGATGAAATCTCAAGAGGCCAGCTAGTCCAAAGTAGATGGACAAAAGTCATTCCAGAAAGACTTGTGTCTAACATGTTCTCAAAATAAGAAATCTCCAAGAACAGATGCTATGGCCTCTCTAGAAAATCCATTCCAGTGCTCACCTCACCTCCTAGTTAAAAACTTCCTAAAATTAGACTCAAGTCACTCCTGTTGTACTTCTAGTCCATTAAATCAGTCCTATCCCCAGTTGACAGAGAAGATGGGAGTTACTTTGCAGCTATGTTTAAAGACTGCATCAGATTAATGAAGAAACATCCAAATTTGAGTCAAATCTATATGGAGTGCTCTTAAAAAGATCATGCCTTACTGACCAAAATTTAGAAATTATAATTCTAAAAAGAAAAGCAACCCTTTACAAGCTACACACAGTACGTGTCAAAAAAAGGAAAAACTATGATAGTTGAATACAAGACTCTATGTATGAGGGCTTGGCCTAATAGGGCCAATTAGCACTTTAAAAAAAAAAAATTCTTACTATTGATTGGCACCATTGAACAGGAATTTGTTCAAATGAAGTTTACCAGAAATAATCAACTATGTGATGCAGTCTAAGAGAGTATTTGCACTTGGACTTACTGGGGCAAAAAAAAAMCAGTATTAGATTAAGATTCTTCTCYAGCTTTTAAAGACTATTGAGTATTCTATCCTTGTTCTCTTAAAGGTTTGCACCTCCTTTCAGCTTTTACCATCTACAGGTTTAATAAGTCATAGATGAAAGTACTGACCAGTACTAGGGCTCAGGACAAAGTCCAGTAAATCTCTTCATGCACATTTCTATTTTGCCAGCGATGCCTCACGCTATTCTTTTGAGTATATTTTACCTAATACTTGAGAAAACTTGCTCAGTTTGCTSTGGGAATGCCATAGGTACAGTGTCAAGAGCCTAACTGAAGTCAAAATATAGGAGAGCGCTATCATTTCTCCCTGACCCAAAGCCTGATGCCCTGTGATTGACAGAAATTGGGTTGCTTGACATGATTTGTTCCGTGCTGGCTGCTAGCTATTACCCTGCTATCTCCTAGGAAGTGGTTGCAAATAGATTACTTGCTTATTTGTTCCAGTCTSTTTCTGGGAATTGAAATTATTCTGACTGATCTGCAATTCCTTGAATTTCATTAAGCCCAGCTGACTTGAAAATATGTAACTTATCTAAGGAGTCTCATTTCTGTTCATGTTCTTTTCTTATTCTARCCTGCGTTCTTATCCCTTCATGCTCATGTTAATTGTGTTAGCCCACTGATCACAGTTAACCTTTTCAATAAAGACTGAAGAAAAACCATTAAACATTTAAGAATTCTGTGTCATCTGTTATTAACTTTCTTCCACAATGAGCAGTGAACAAATTCTTTCCTTCATCCTCCTTCTCCTCCTCAGTGTACTTATGATGTCTCCTTAGTGCCCTTTATGTTCTTTGAGAATAACATCTCTTTTTGTGCCTTGGCCTTCCAGTTTTGTTCCTACATAAATTTATTTTCTATTTGCCCTTTATAACTTGACCTAGTTTCCACCCTTCTGAGCAATCCTCCTGCAGTTTAAGCTCATTAGAGAGCTCCTGATCTAACAAAGTTGGTCTCTTATTACACATTTTATCTCTTCTCTGGATTGTGGTCCTACCTCCTACTACATTTTGAACCTCAAAGCACATTCAGGACACCATAAAACAGAAGGCAATACCTCCTCCCTTTTTCTTTTACCTGTTCTTCCTGAGCAAGTTCTTCCTTTCTAAATCAGCATTCCGCTCAAAGATCCTGATGTGCCATTTGAATTGCAGGTTTGATTTTGCATTAACACTTGCATTATACTAAAACGTAGTCCCATTTAGTCCCCATGTTTTAAGCATCTGTACACAAAAAGCTAAATATATTCATCAGCTAGACAACTATTTTCTTTTATGTCCCTTCTAAAATACAAGTAGTAACATCTCTATTTTACAACTTACCTTCCAGTTTTTAGGCCCCTGTAGGTTTTTTTTAACTGGGAACAAAAACTTCCCAYAAGCTAGCCAGACTTTAAACACAATAATTCTGTCACCATCTTTCATTTCCTTTTCCGAGAGGTCATCATGAATCTGCCTCTTTTCACACAGCAGGTCCCTGCAGTCACTTATGAACACACAGTCTCCAGATGCYATTATCAACAGCCATCCAAGCAAGGCAGGCAACTAAATTCACAAAGATCAGTAACTTGTTTCTCCTTGCTTTAAGGACATTCTCCTGTTTACTATGTCCCACTTTCTGTTAAATTGCTGCTTTATAAACCCTTTTAGCCTAAACCCTCATTTAGTCCTGCTCCCTGTTGTCACTCATTCACTTAGCCATCCATGAACAGYAAGCTAGCGCTACCCCGCTCTCTCCCACTCAGGCTTCCCTGTCAACTTAATTACCAGCCAAATTTGCTCACCCACAAGAATGACAAACTTGCTAAAACAGGTCTCTCCACAAATTCTCCTCTTCGCTTCCCTGCACAACAGCTGAACACATCCTAGGTGCTGTCAGCTACCACGGGAGCTTTCACAGGTCCTTGTTATTTGGACAGTGACACTACTGCAGTTGAGGATACTACTGTCCTTATTTCTGATGATGTTACTATCGCCTCAAAAGAAAGACAGTGTTATCAAAGCCCAGACCCTGCTATCCACTGAATTCCTTACAGGTCCCACCCTTAGCCCCATTTAAATATATATGGGGCAACGGAAACCTTGCCTCAACTTGGGCCTCCCCAAGGAACAGGAAAGCCCAGGGGACAGGGAAGAGTAGTCTTCCTCTCTTACCTTCATAGGCTGGAGTTGCATCCTCGTGATCCTTGAAGGGTCTACCACGGGCTTGGGGCGCCTCAGCGTGTCTAGAATATTCTGCCATTGAGGTGGCAGGCCCACAAATTTGCCCTCCTTTGGGTCAAACGAAGTGTGGACACGGTGCTCGAAGTTCTGCGGAGCCGAGATTTCCGGGCGTTTCTTCTTCTTCTTGCGGAACATGATGCCTGAATCGGAGAAGGCAATGCCATCAGTGCTCTTGCATGTCTAGGTCCGATATGCCCAATCAGTAATATCAGGTATCAATTAAATTAGTTAATTACATTGTATTAAGAACATTCTCCAGTGACAAGCACTTTAACAACAGAGCTGATGTGATCATCCCCTTTTACAGATGAGGAAAYCGAGGCAACAAGAGAGCAATGACTTGCTCAAGACCACCCAGCAGGTCAGTGGCTGAGCCAGGATTTGTAGCGACCTTTTTAGTGCTCTGCCCACTGTGAAACAGTGCTCCTGCTTCAGAAAAGGAACAGACACCGGTTACATCCGCAGCTGAACTCCTACCACTCGGCTTCCTTTATTTCTACAAATTCATGTTGCCGGATATAAACATTTTAAATATAYGTAAGAGATACAAACTTATATTTTACAGGCTTATACCTAGGTTAAATGGCTTTGGAGTCCAGCCAGTTAGACAGTGTTGATTCCACTACAAGGCTGGAATGAAGGGTGGTTATGAACAGGGCTCAGGCTGTCACTGGTTCCTCCAAGTCAGTAATACACATTTGATTCCCATTTAAAGACAACAGAGTTGTTGCCAAAGGAAGAGCTACCCAAGACTGATTTTGGATCTCAGTTTTTCTAGCTTTGACAGAGGGCTTGGGAGAGGGAGAGGAGGTGGTAGGTGGAAATCAAACTCTGTCAGCAGGTAGCTGAAGAAGCTAAAATTAAAAACTAAGATTCCTTTCCCTTGGGGGTTGAGAGAGACAGTTTGTGTGAACAGCCATTACAACTGCAACACTTAAATATACCCAAACACAAGAGACATTCAAAATTTGAATTTAGATTTTATAGCCAAAAAAAAGAGATGTAGAGAGATAGAAAGCCAAAAGTTTTAGACCTTTCTGAAATTGGGAAGATATGAAGAAAAAGGAAGAACCGGAGCTCTGCATGCGGTCACAGAGGTGGGAAAGCTTGAATAACTGTGATGGATGGACACAACCTCTTCACGAAAGAGAGATAGGAATGATGGGGTGAGGGGCAAGTTACCCTTTCCATGAAGAAACAGCTCAGAGGTAGGGAGATTTTCTCTGGACAGCCAGGCTTTTCAGTGGAGAGTGGTGGGAGTCTGAGAGATGAGGCATAAATTGAAACAAGAGAGGTCCCGACTGGATAGAAGGACAACCTGTTTTGTGACTAGGAGAGTCCAGCACTGGAGCAGGTTCCCCAGACAGTCTCCATCCTCGGAGGTTTTCAAGAGCAAGTTTGCTCTTGAAGACAAAGCCCTGCACGACCTGGTCTGACCTTCAGAGCCGCCCCTGCTTTGAGCAGGGGTTTGGACTACAGATCCCTTGAGGTCCCTTCTCCCCTGAGTTGTTCTAGGATTCTGTTGGCTGGTTTGATGGCTTTAAAGTTACAAGTATTCCAAGTTACATTTTCCTGTTGGAGAAACATGTTTAATGGGCAGATTACTGTTGTGTGGATGGAACGGAACTGGCGTGCTCCAGAGCTCATATCTCCTCTCCAAGACGCTTTCTGTCAATGCACAGGATGAACTGCACAATGAGAGCCATAAGAGAGATGAGACAAAGCAGAGACCCAGTGCCACAACTTTTTAGGTGGTTCAGTGCTAACGCTCTCTAGCTTGGGAAAAAGCTGTACAGGTTTCTTTAAGGCAATTAATACCCACCAGTAGAAAAAAAAAAAATGTTTCTATGCTCTTCCCTTTCCACTGACAACTTTAATACTAGCCTTTGCCTCTCACTAACATTGCTTATGAAGCGATGAACACTACCTCTTCCTTGACATCAGGTAGAGAGGATTTTTGCCACTTGATCTTCAACTTTGTAGTGATCACTCTTCCCTGTACAGAACCTCAGCTTCCACCTATTTGTGCTGAATAAATATTTACAAGGGTCAGAGACACAGAACACATGCAGAGATAACRTTGTGGTGTAGGCATGAACACACTTCTAGAGGACACTGGTCTCGAAAATCAGCATACCTTGTGCTTTTTTCCCCACAGTGAAATATATGTCAAACATTTTCCAGGTTGTTCCACTTAAAACTTGTTTAGGGAGCAAAGTGCACCCAGCAGGTGAACGATGACTTTGCTTCCTAGGGCTAGACTGAGATCCTGAAAACGCATACACACTGGCTTAAAATTTGGTTACCATGATCCTGTATCACTGGGACGGGAAGCGTGTGTTTGTCGCAGAAGGATCTTTACACTATCTAAACCCCCAGTCATGCAACCCATCCTTGGTGAAATACAGACTTCGCACACTGACAATGCCCACTGCAATACTGTGTCCAGAAGCCTACTAAAGATGTCTTACAGTTGAAAAAGAAAGCAAGAGGCTATGCAACTGAAAAAAGACAAAAGAGGTTGGAAGCAACTGCCTAGGAGAGGTTTCGCAGCCAGAATAATCTTTGCTTAGAATATGTCCGAATGAAAATCCAAATACTTCTTAATGGAGAGCTTGTGGGAAGAGTCTCTGTGCTCAAGGTCTGTATTGCAACTACTCAAACACAGTGATTCATCTCTAAGGCCCCTTAGGTGCTGCATATTAACGAATAATCAAGACTAAAGTCACAGGGCAATTCTGTAAGGAAAAAAAAAGTGCAGACAATCCTGGAAGGAAAAGATATTCTAATAGCTCATGGTGTTAGTACTATTCAAACCAACAGCTGGTGCTACTGAGGAGCTTTCACAGCCTCCAAGGAAAGCAGGAAGTATACCTGTAGTATTATATCAAATGCTTCAGTTCTGAACCGTTGACTACATGTCAGTTGTGACATCTACTTGATCCACCAGAACAGGGGCATTTCCAGAGACAGCGATGTTACTATTTTAACCAGTATCTTTCCTTCTCCTGTTCCTACCCTCAYAGCTTCATTCCTCATCTCATCTTCATAATGAGAAGATACTCAGAGCATAGCACACAGTGTCTTTCAAGTTTGCTCTTTAACTGCTTCAGGTGGCAAGAGGTCCTGTAAAATACRGTGTTACAAATGCCACAACTATTGGCACTTGTAGTATCAACTGTTTTCTGAACATTTCAATCATTTCCCCGTAGAGAGAATGATTCTAGCTAAACTACTTCAAAACGCAAATTTTTAAAGCCCAGGTGATATTTTGGCCCCAAATAGAACAGTGGCTCTATGCCAGCATATCAGTCTGCATAAGCATAAACACTGCATTTGTATATCTACATTAAATCACTATACCTGTCAATCAACACCTGGACTACACTTAGAGCCTATATACAAAAGTATGCTTCCTAAMCCCAGAAAGCAGCATCTACTCACTTCATGGTCAATTTTAGGGTAACTCGCTGACATGGCCTGCATCTACCTTATTGGCTTCTAATAGACATCTTAAAAACAACAAAATGTAATCAACTCCAAATACAACATACCCCTGGGTATCCAATKACATTTGCTTTATATGGTCAGCATCAATCTTTGATTATAAAGACAYTGCCATATCAGACAGGTGGTTTAAAGGTACACTGCATTAAGATCAAATGAAATTCATACACTAAAAATAGTTATCTGAAATCCAATGGATTGTAATAATCTGTGYAGGTTTTGCATTTCACTGAGAAGGTCTGTATTTAACCAGTCTCCTTTCACTTTGTGGTTTTCATGCAAGAGCTATTTACTTGTATTTCCAATACCCAGCTAAAGAATGTTTAAATAAAATACATAAAMCAGGCCTTTTCTAATTCAGTAAGAAATTCATAAGAACATTTTATGCATATAAGATTTTGTAAATCAAGCCAAACCTGTATTCAAACGTAGACAGCATCCCTTTAATACAATAATACAAATACCGTGACACTGATTTTATAATAATCTACTAGACTTYAGTCTTTCATTCACTGCTGACAACTGTACTGTAAGAAATGTCACAAACATAAATAATAAAAGTCACTACCACAAGACAAAAGCAGTCGGAGATTGAAATTCTCTCAGCGATCCATTCCTGCTGCCTGGGAAACCACGTTAGATTTTTCAACTCCAGATATAGCTGTTCCTAGATGATACAGTTCCGAAAGCTGTCACATCTGCCAGGGAGCATGAGGAAAAATCCCACAGCCCGCAGATCCAGAGCAGGGGGAGGGATCGGCTGGGAAGGAGGGGCAAGAAGAGAGAAGGGTCAGGCTCAGATGAGAGGAAGGGGTGGGAAGATTAGGGATGGAAGAGGGAAAGGGGAATGAGAGTTAGGAAGGGAAAGAGGAATGGCTGGGAGACAGGCAACCCGAGGAGCAGGGCACAGAAAAGAATCAACCCCACTGAAAAAAAAGAAGTAGATAAATGTTATCAGGAATTGCTCATTACAACACACGGGTTCAAACACCCAGACAAAGAAGCCAGCACGCACTGTYATTTAATCTGACTCGCCTCCACCCTATGCACATACAATTACATTCTCCATTAGTAATATGCACTGTATTAACTGTGTTCATACGCTCATTCACTCGCACAGACACTTGATGATAGCAGGACAGCAGAGAGCTACTTCAGTCTCACTTGTATAGTTTCCAGTTAAAAATAAGCTTTCCCTCCCCCYCATCGCTGCAGCAACCGAAGTCACTCATCAGCGCTTATTGCGCTGCTATCGCAGATCTGGACGCAGCTTGCTACATTSCTCCCGCCCCGGACAAGAGATAACGCTTGGTCCCTGGGCTGAAGAAAGCAATTCCCATGATTTCTAAGCACTCCCTCAGCTGATACGCCAAACTACTCTGGCCAGCTACGAGAGGAGGAGGGGGAGGAGGAGAACTCTTCCTACAGGAGCTGAGGAACTGCAACATGCAGATTGAGTTTGGAGTAGGAAGATGAAGAGGATCCCAGAGAACCCACCAATTAAAAGGAAAAACATATTTCCATACTCTGCTATACAGGTCACTGTCATGTAATACTTTTCAAGTGCAGCGCCAGYTAAATAGGCCATTATCAATGCTCGTTGTATGCATATATGCATGTGTTCATGCACACGTATGTGTGAATACRCACACATGGTATTTCACCGTATGCCATACCTTCTAAAAACTTAATGTTTACCCTCCTGAGGTTTCTGACATGATTGTTATTTATAACAAGCCATAAACGTTCATAGCATTTTGCAGACAAAGAAAAATGACAGGTTACTTCCCTGAGGAGCTCACAAATCTAAATGTGACTTCACACAGCAAGAAATAACAACAAAGGGTGAGCGAAAGGGGGAAAGAAAAGGAAAATGGTCTGAAATCTGAAATGGGATCTAAGAGCATAGAGCCTTGTCACGATGACACCTTCCACATTTGTCTGCAATTCTAGTTTTAGAAATACTGTTTTAGGTACTTTTTTTTCTCCTAAAGGAAGAGTGGATATTTGCTGGCTGTGCTATCACTTCCCCTATTTCAAGTCCTTTCCTTCCACTCCTCTCTCTCCCTCACCAGCCCCCAATAGCAAAGCTATGTGTCGGAGCGAACCAGCAGCACAGCAAACTGATGTAATGCTCTAAATCCTGCCCAAACACACACATGAGCGCACAGATTAATATTACATTAGAAATAAGCTTAGGGAGAGACATAGTGGTGGGTTTATTTTTGACAAATGAGAAAAAGAACACAACTGCTTGACATTTTTTGCCCTGGCTCCACTGAACAGGGTCTAAAGGCTATGGTGCTGCCTCCTTCTCCCCTGCTCCATTTCCTTGCTCATAAATTAGGACYAAAACCTGAAACACAGTGAACGCCTATTTGCTAAGCTTGTTTTGGACGCTGCTCAGTGACATACTTTTAGGTGTGTTTTGGCTATACTAGGCCAAATTCATTCTGGGACATATAAAAGCCCTTGCAAAGAAAAGACCTCTTGAACTTTCTGAAACTGGTATAGGCATGTCCCAAATGCTAATGGGCTTTTTCCCTTGACAAATAATAAAGTTTTCCATTACTTACAGTCCCCTAGAAATCCCAGCTAAAGTCACTGTCCCATTGTGCCAGTCTCTGAAGTCAGGCCCCACCCTACAGAGGTTTCATCTAAACAGACGAAAGCTAAGGAAAAGGAATTATTATCCTCATTTGCAGACGAGACAGAAAAAAAATGACTAGCTTGGTTTCTTCCCAGCTATGTCTAGATTAGCAAACCTAAAAGAGCTTCCAGGTATGTCTCCTGGCTCCTTTTTAACTTCATATCAAGGCCAGATCCAGGCCCAACACACCCTGGCTTCCATGGAGAGAAAACATGGGTGCACAGCACCAGTGGGAGCCAAGACATGCTCTGACCACATGTTTGATCTTGACACCAGCACGTAGGTCTAGACACCATGACAGAAACCAGCTGCACAGACAGAAATCACACCCAAACCTCAACTGCAATCCAATGCCTTCATTAGAAGATTAGCCTTTTCCCATCTGTATTTGGTTTGTAAGAGGGTTACGGCTGGCRAATGCCACTGCAGCACCAAGAGAAGGCTGCAACTCATCGCATCCTCTTCACCCGAAGCCAGTGAGATGCATGCAGCAGGTCGTAAGGCTAAGACATAAGCCACTATAACAACTATGACCCTTTTCCCCCCACCCTCTAAACACTTGACGCGGCTGTGTCCTGTTCTGGACATACAAAACCATACAGCACTGCATCTCTTTGACACCTGCCTTACACATGCACACTTCACTGTTCCATCTCCAAAGAGTAACTGCATGGGTTTACTGTCATTATTTTGCCACGAAGRATGCACCGGGGTTAAAAACAAGTGGCTGTATGTTGCTGTTAATCCAGAATACCAAAAAGCTTCAAGAGAGGGTAGGATACGGGGCTTSACTCTCCACTGTGTTGTGTGACATATCCATTCAAAATGAGCGTAAAAATACTGAGATTAGAATAAGAACATTTAAGGTTCTGTCTCCAAAAATTCATGTGAATAGCAACATCTTACATATCAGCTAGGAGGTTATGTTGGGACAAGCGCAAGGGGCCACATCTGGCACGCCGGGCCACATGACACACGAAGGAGCCGAGCCACTCGGCTGCATCTGGGGAACACGCGACTTCAAGCACAGCACTTCCAAACACCGGGTGCCACGTCCCGCGGCTCTGTCTGAGCACTGTAACCTCACCGTGCTCCCCCGTGCCACGTCACGGATCGCAGATCCAGCTGCCTCCGGCACACTGGGTTACGAGAGGGAAGCTGTAGCTCTGCGCTGCAAGTGCACATGACTTTACCACGGGGAAGCAGCAGGCAGGAGCCAAGCAAGAGTCGCACACTCGGCGAGCATGGCCGACTGCTTGCAGGCAGACCTGTCCCAGCAGAGGCACTGGCGATCACACACGTCCCGGATCACGCTCCTCGCTCCAGCAGCACGGCAGAGGGCTGGCAGAGACACCACAGTGACTCCCCAGACCGCCCAAGTACAGAGATGCAAGAGTTAAACTTCCTTCCAAACAACACGAAACAATCTTAGTCCCTATTTATGATCATCATGCTCTCCCAAGGTGAGATACACATATATGTATCCGCTGTCAACAGCCTGCAAGGCAGTTCACTTKGGTTACCCCGATGGGATAACTGTTGGGAAAACTGCAGCCTAGGCAGAGTGCCCCCAAACATGGAGACAGACTAGCTTAAACCCCACAACCTGGCTGACTCCGAGTGCCTTCCTACTCACTGCTGCCAACACTGATACGGAAACTTAAATCATAACAGACAAGTCTTCTCCTAGGGGGTATCAGTTATTCTGCTCTGTTCGGAAAGGAGGAACACATGCCATGAGTATCAACGTTCACACAGTACTCCATACATTAAAACCTGAGCTGCACTCATAACGCAAGTAAACATTAATAACTGTTACTGTCTGCAGCTACACTCTGTCATCAATTAATTACAAAATAATCTAATTACTAACACTACAAGTTAAAATGGCTCAGCCCTAGGGTGAATGTAATTTCCTGAAATTTTTTTGAGGGAAATAGATTTGAACTTTTAGTCTATCATCACCCTACATTCACATTGCTCTCTTATGCCAGACAAATGGAAGATCAGTCTCAAAACAACAATATCATCACTAATGACCAAATCTCAGTGCATTAGTCCTCAAGCCACATTGTAATCCTCCTGCAACTTTAGAAATCATACTGAGAAATTCCTTAAAAACAAGACCTGTATCAGCCAAGTCCTGATTCCGCACTCCATCGCACTGAGTCTATACAATGATAACTTAGAAGCCAGTGACTCTGGTGCAGGAGCAGGGTTAGTACAACAGACAAGAAAACCGGTCCCCTGGTCCAGAGCCTCCCCTGGCAGGATGTGAAAGTTTGCTGTACTCTCTCCAGCTGTCGGTGCTGTGCAGCACAACATACTGGTTAGCCTTCAGCTGCTCTTGCTAACTTCAGAGCTGATGTCCTGTCCATGTACAGAACTGATGTGCAGCTCAATGTGATGGAACTGCAGCATGGCACCTCTACTGGTACCCTCAAGAAAACATGATGTGCAATGCAGAACTCAGAACCTGGCTGAGTTTTTACTTGCAGTTGGAGTMGGCTAGTCCAAGCTGTTCTAAGCAATTTGCACAAAATATTTAGCTCTTTTCTCTGCTTGTGAATTTCCCTAAGCACRTTAGAGAAGTAGGTTAAAAAGTGCTCTTTTTTTCTGATTGGAAGCAGGACAGCCGAACTTTTATAGTGCTTCTCCTTGTGAATGAAAATCATTTTGTGACCAAGCGAGAGTTATGTTTCTCACTTTTGCAAGTCTTGGCAGCAGGACCCAGGGTATTCTTTCCAGGTACACACATAGTCACACCCATCTAGACAGAAACAACCCCTGTACAGGGAACAGGCGGTCCATCTGGAAGCACAGTTACTAATCCAGCAAACTATTTGCTGATAGCTCCTTCCACTATTTGATCAGCTTTGCTCCTAGATACATAAACCATTGCTCACACTTAGCACACAGGATGTACATACCAAGGCAGTGTAGAATATTAAAATCAATATACAGCTTCATCACACCATCAGGAATAAGACTTTTCAGTGGGACAAGGCTTGAGAGAGCACCATGCAGCAGCGTTTCTTTCCCCAGCAGCTGCGTAGGGGCTGACTCAGGTTTTATCCAAGCACAAAATTCAGAAAAGCAGAGGAAGACTCAGCAAATCTCTCTTACTTACCCAGCCCCACCTGAGAACTCGCACTCACCAGCCACAAACTTCTCTTCTGCTTTTTCAGTACTCTGTCCCCAAATACATTAAGGCATTAAYGTCCTGGCAAAGAAGAAAGCAAACACATTAGCAAACATTAATGCACAGGACTCTTTTCTATAGCTGTAAATACCTGGCTGTATATGTTGGTTACCACCTAGCAAAAATAGTTAAGTACAAATGCCCAATAGAATTGTAGATTGTCACTTAAATAGGAGGAGATTAGCCARCTTTCAGATAGCCAAAATACACTCATGCGCCCATACACACACGAGTACTACAACGTAGTTTCAGTAGGTGTGCTGAGAGGATCTTGGCTAGCACAGCAGCCAGAACRTCAGGAATACAGACACAAGGGGTTTCAACTGATGAGTCAATTAGACCTCTTCATAAGATATGGTGAGGGTCCTTGCAGATACAAGAGACTCAAGAGGAGATATTGCTATGTCTCACATAAAGGCAATGAGCATGCATGTTCCTGACATGCTCTCTGCTTTCTCAAGCATCATACAGAGTAATTTTTAACCCCTTCTTCACCCCAATGTTTTAAGAGCATCACCCTGCAAGATTCAACAATGCATTTTCCTCTCCACATTCCCCATCATTTTGAGTGTCAGTAGGCTGAATCACTAGACCCCAGGCACCACCGACCCATACGCTGGCCCACCTAAAAGACACTGGCAAGCAAAAAAYGCAAGATCTTACTGGCAGTCCTGCTGCAACAATGCCGGTAGAGGACAATTCCAAGTGAGAGGAGAAAGAAGGGTCTGGAGGGAAACTCTCCCACTGTCATGCAGCAAAGCCGATTGGAGGACGGTGTTGCTGGGTTATAGGAGTAAAGATGAAGTAAACTCCTTCCCAGAGGAATCCAGCTCCCGTTTTTTCTTCCCTTCCAGAACCATCCCTTGAGAGAAAAAATTGTATGACCCCCCGAACCATTCCCGTCTCACTTTGCCCTAGGCTGGCACTGCCAACACATGTGCTGATTCTGGGCAGTGGCAAGGCTTAGCTCCGAAGGGAAGGGGTTAAGCTGTAGCAGCACAGCCACCGGGGAGTGAAGATGTTAGTTTAAACTGACAAACCTAGTCCTCTGTAAACAGAGGAAACAAATCGCATGAAACAGCAGCCATTAGGACGGTGGTGTTACTGCTTTAAAGCAAGCAAGCAAGTCAATGTTGATCCCCAAACCTGCGGGAGGGAGCTTACCCCTGACTCCTCATTGCTCCGTAACCAGAGGTGAGGTGGGAATGCTCCGCCACTGGAATCCGCTGACACGCCGATAAACTTGAGAGAGAAAGACGGCAGGAGCAAGCGGGAGAAGAAAAAGGGGTGGAGGCAAGTCTGACATGTTTGTACAGTGCCTGGTTCACCTAAGCTGCCGAGTTTGATTTCAGGGTGTGGTAGTAGATGGGACATAGAAGCACTCAGCGCAGAGAAGCCGCAGATTCCTGTTCCAAGGAAAATGACACACGCCGACGGCAGAGCCTCTTGGGACCATCTTGCCTTCCCCTCACCATCTCCTCCTTTTGGTCCCTAGAGGGATGAGAGAGAGAAAGAGCTCAGAGTCACACCTGGGCACCGAGGTTTGCTGCGTCTCAGGCAGGAACCTKGGGGAGATTATCTCCCATTCCCCTCCACCCTTTTTACCCCCCCACTTCACTGCTGACCTATTAAAGCTCCGACTTGCTTGTTAGCTCCTCTCTCTCGGCTCCACAGCCTCAGGGCCTAGAGCTGCTGCAGTTTCTAACGAATCCTGACATCTCCGCCTGCGTCGCCTGGCTGCAGATTCCAGGACCTGCCACCAATTCCTTGTCATTCCCGGCAGGAAAGCTTTGATTGCTTGCTATATGGCTGGCTATAGAAGAATTCACCAATTTATTTGCATTGCAGATGAGCAGCACATGACCTGGCGCTTTTACTTTTCCCCTGTCGCTGGGCATGAGTCAGTGCTGCGAGGTCTGAAGTCTAGTATCACCCTCTAATCCTGTTGCGCTGCCTGTGCCGTGCCTCAGGGTTTCCTGACTCCTCGAAATAGACGTTCCCACAAGCGACTTGTGTTCAGCAGGACACCAGCTCCGCCGCTGCTCAGCGGTGGCAGATGGGCAAAGGTGGAAGGGGCATCATTAGGGGACATTTTGGGGATTACAGCCCAGGACAGGTCGGCGTTCATGTCAGCAAACYCATCAGCTGCTCTTTCTCCACTGCAAATGAAGAGGATTCTTGGCCTCTCCAAACCACTAACAATGCTGGCTTAACCCTAAGATATTTTTAGGTCCAAAGAGCAGAGATAAAAGCCCTAAAAATCCACCCCCATGATTTTTAAATTTTTTTTAACGTTGGTTTTGTTGAACCACCCTTAAAATAAATAAATGAATGACATGCTACAAATAACCATTAGGCTGTCATAATTTCTGCTGGGAGTGGCTTGTCCAGCAGAGGTGGGCCAGCCAGGTRACCTTTTAGCCATGTTCCCCCATTCCCATTTCCCTTCCTACRTATTTATCCCACCTAACTTGGCTGCAGTATCTTTGTACAACAACCAGACTCACAGATCTAGCTGGAATGCACAAGATCTACAGTAGTATTTTGGAGAAGGAACAGAACTGGGGTTCATAGAGAGAACATAAAGGAAACCCCGGCATTGTAGAGCTGAAGGTCTGAGGCTCATAATCCTCATTTCCAGACCTGCTAGCTAAGTTGTGGAAGGTTGCTTCCTGAAAGTGCAGTCACTACTTCTACATAACACTGCAGGTCCTTGCCTGCCAGAGCCTGCCAAAGAGACCGAGGTTTCCTGCCTGTTACCTCACAGCAGCGTCCCTGGGGTGTAGGAAATAAAGTTAGCCAGGTTCCTTTCTGTCTGGAGATTAGCTTGTCTCCTCCTACAGGGCAGCCCCATACACAGATGTAATCAAAAAAAAGGAAAGTTCACGTTAATAGTAGTAAATAACAAACTACAATCAAGAGAGGGGGACAGCGTTCTTTCTCCAAAAGACTGGAACTTGCAAGGCAGTTGCAGCGCTGTGGAGGATCAGAGATGAGGAAACAGCATAATCCTGCTAGGTGTGGAGGAAACGCGACAGTGAGCGCAAACCGTCGTTGTCATCTGTGGCATCTGTGCTTTGCTGGTGTGCCAATCAGTGAGGAGTCGTCTGCAGGATAGCTTTGGGAGCGTCACAAAGAAACGTCATTTATATTCTACGAGGAGTCACCCAGGCTTGGAACTGGCTTCAGATTTGCATAAGTATTATATTTCATGGGCTTACATGCTAAGACAGTCTTCAAGAACAAGATGCAAGTCCTTTATAAATGGAAGAGCCTGATTTTACTTGTCAAGACACAAGCTTAGATGAAACCAAGGCAGCTTTGAGTTGGTGTGAACCTCTGCTGCCTACAATCTTAATGAAAAATTAGGACACTTTCCAGTCTTTCTATTCACAAGTTTGGTCCCAGCAGTCCTACACACTTTGAAGAAAAATTTCCCAGTAAAAGTGATGCATCTCTAATTTCCCCCTTTAGCAATTGTCCCTTTATTAAACATTTCACTGCTCCTTCCCTGCCCACTGCTCCCTTCTTACCTAGAGAATTGCACAAGATAATATAAATAATTATACTCACACATTTATATAAACACACGCACACACGCCCCACTCCTCCTACAGTTGCTCTACCTTACGTTGCTCGTTCAGGTCCTGTCTGTCTCAGCCATGGCAGCCATAACTGGCAGGCAAGAAGTGCTGCAGGGTGCATTGACTAAATGCTTGCATCGCAGACTGCCTGATTTATCTACACAGCAAAGGCCACTCCATACTCCATGTCCCCTCCCCAGACACAAAGCRTAGCAAATTTCAGATCAAAACTGCTGATCTCGCCTCTTTTCTCACCCTGCCCATCCACGTCACTGCGTCAGGAAAGCACCAGTACCGCACGTCCTGAGCTGCTGCTGCAAATAGATTCCATTTAAGCCCATTTCAGCTCTACTGGAGCAGAATTTTGTGAGAGGAAAAAAAACTTTTACACGTTTTACTCTGCCAACAGGCAAGACTGGGCACTTCTAATCTTCAAAAAAAAAATAAAAAATGTTAGACACCAAGGCAAACTCTACCATATACGACATCTTTCTTCTACCTCAGTCAGGAGAAAAGTACTTGGCCACCTGTTTGGAGCTTGTRGAAACTGGGCAAGCTGTTAAGAAAAATTTATCCTGCTTCAACAAAGCTTCCAGGAGAAGCCTAATACCAAGGCACAGTAAGTCTGATGCATTCAGGAAATCCCAGTAGGAACTAAGGCTATTCCACCCATGGAGCCAGGCTGTGGTTCGGAGCTAGACCTTCTAGCAGGGCTCCTCTGAGCTCTGAGATTTGCTAGGAGGCACAAATGCACTTCCATCAAAGAAGTGTGGTCCCTCTTCTCTTTCATGGCTTTTGAAATCCAGAGTAAGCTGGCCAGGGAAGTGAAAAAATATGCCAACAACTGGGACRAAGGGGTCACTAGGAGAAAGGGTGTGTTGCAAATTCACAAAGCATCAGCATCAACTGGTGGGAGGAAGCACAAGATAGGAATCAAGTCTGCAAGTCTCATAATCAACACATGACATTAGCCAGGACTGGAGATAAGGAGGGAGCAATCCAGAGGCAGTTTCACTTTAAATAAGCGCTTACAATTTAGCTACCTTTCCCCAAGGCTATTGCATTCAGAGGTGGGCAGAAAATTTCAAGAGAGCACTATTTGGATTGCTAGCTCTAATGTCAGGGTTATCCTCTTGCTTACTATGCATTGCTGACATTATAAAGGTAGCGTCCTGGAGATCCCAGCAGGACAAAGCCTTATCTGCACTCCCACTGCCTGAGCTCATTCATGGCCTTGTAAGCGTCTCCAAGGCTTACAGTCTAATCCAGTTTCCATTTTTTTGGCCCAATTCAAAACAAAAACCAAATGCACCAGAGCTGAAGAACTGGAAGTTGGTTTAGCAAGTTCATCACCTCTGCCAGAGCGCTGCATGCTGTTACAGATCAGGACACATCCCCACGTTCCAAACGGGCAGGGCAGTGTGGTGCTTGGAGTCCCTCTTCACCGTATGCACACCGGCAAATACAATGCACGCTCGGTCACACGAAAGAAGAAAATTTGTGCTGCTTCAGGCTCTYATCGGCACAAGGGCAGAATCGCAGCCAGACTCTCCTGGGCTGGGAAACTCCAATGGTGGAGCAAAGCATAGCCAGCAAGGAAGTAGCACGAGGACCCGCAAATTCTGCCAGACTGAGAACACTAGGCTGGAGCAGCGAGAACTGAGAACATAGGCCAGAAAGCAGATTAAGCAAAATTTTAACTCCCACTCTGATGAGAAGCTGAAATTAACGCTCAAGAGGATCACCTGAACACGGCACACGMTATTTTGCTACTGGTTAAATTCCTGTGGCTTGGTAGACATTCCCTGCAGATAATATCAGTACAGCTTGGATCACAGCCATCTCACAAGTCTTCCAGATTTTTTACTTGCAAAAATTCACAGACTTATTAGGTTATAATAGGAGTAACGTCATGCTCCACCAGACAGGTCTGTGCACCCTCTATACAAAAGGTGTATCTGCTGCTTCCCACAAAAGTCAATGATGATCAGTCCTGCAATGGCAGCATGGCAGCAGAAAGTCAGCGTAGCCTACCTTTTCCACAGATTCGCCAGGTCACCTTGGGAAGGTCATTTTGCACACTGGTAAAATGACTGTGACAATGCTTAACTCCCACAGAACGGAGGCGGCTTAATCTGTTGTTTTTTCAAGCATGCTGCGATCCTTAAAGATGCTATAGAAATGCAGATTGAAATCCCTGGCTGACATAAGAGGAATACAGACTACAGCTTCTGTTCAGAATAACTAGGTCAGTCAGCTATTGCAAAAGTATTAACGAGAATTCAGAGAATTCCTAGTGGCTAAAATAACGGTAGCAAAAGTCTCACACCATTTGCTGTTATTAGTCCCTCTCTAACTCTGGGTACGTTCAAACCCAACTCTCAAGAGCCTGGAATAATTTGAGGGCTGGAGCTTACGCTTGTCAAAATCCAGCCGCGTGGCTCCGTGCAGCACAGGCGGCTCCCACCCCACTTGCTGCCGTGTGGAGGAGGGAACCACTGCCCTCACAGACAGCACAGCCTTCAGCAGCCGCCTGCATGCAGCCCACCCGAGAGCTGCGCTGTGAACGCTGCGCAGGGAACGGGTGTCACGGGCACCCCCCCRGCACCAGCCACCCAACAGCAAGTGCAGGAGGGTGCTTTGTGCTACGGTGGTGTATGGGTGGCTTATTTTGGGGGAAGGCTGGTAGAGAGCAGCTGTTTGAATGGAATATGAGGAGGAGAAGAGGGGAAGAGTTGACCATTGCAATGGGGATGAGTATCCAAAATTTATCTCAGCCCCCTCTAGTTGCTGGACTGAGCAATTGCTTTCCTTTCGCTGTTTAGCACGGCTGCATGTCACTCATTCATACTTTTATACTGCAGCTCATTTCCCCTAGTTGTGCTGGCACAACTGTACAGCTGCCTGCAGACCACACCATGCAGATAATCAGTTCAACTACTTGCACCAAAGAGCTTTTGGTTTACTGGAAATAGAGGTAGGTGAAGGGTTAAACCTGTTTGTTGATATTTTTTTTTAATTAATTTAATTTACTTTTCAACTCAGATTGTTTCAGCAGCCTGGCATACAGTTCAGCGACGCAAACAGTCATGCCACCACAACTCAGAAGCGACCGACCTGCAATGCAGGAACTGGGCCTTCTTGTTTTGCCACTGAAACAAGCGTGTCATAATACTGTACCCTCAGTTTCCCTRTCTCCACGAGCTGTGAATGCACTGGAGTCCACAGGATGGGTTGCAAAGGAGTGACTGCTACAACAGAGGAAAGAGAAAAAGTTGCTAATTGCTACCTCCCTTAAGAGTGATTTTTGGTCCTTCCTGCTAGTAGTTAGAGAAACCTTTTACTTCCTTTATCCTCAGCTTTCTCCTCCAGTCTCCATTCAGGCTGCAGTTTATAATAGCCTAAAGACTAGCATAAGACAGAATAAGATGCTGGTTACTCTGGGGCACACTGTTTCAGCAGAACATAGGCTGGTGGGCACATGATAAAGATTCCAACCACCTTTCTCTGTTAAAAAAAAATTCAAAACTACCCAAAACATTTGTGCAACTATTAATGCTGTCAGATTCCACAATATGAAACTAACATGTGCACCCATCAGGCAGTGCGTGTTACAAAGGACTGAAACATGCCGGCTGTTTCTGGTATTGTAAGAACATTTTTATACCAAAACCCTACCACATGGTTAATGGAGTCCAAATTGAACACACTCATACAGTCTACCCGACCACGTGGACCTGCCGGCATTTGGCTGCAGTCATAACAAATGTCCTTCCTTTGGAACAAGTCGAGGTCCTGCCGGCTGCTGTAAGGAGCAAAACCACAGTGGAACTACTGAACCAGAATCCTCTTCAAGGTAAGACCAGAAACTAATCCACTGATAGATATATAKAGAGATATACATAAAATTAAAGGAAATATCCAGATTCTGAATAATAATAATAATTAAAGAAGTTAAGAAAGGAGCAACATCAGAAATAGCCACTTAAGCTGTAAATAAAATGGTATGTCTCCTATTCTGCAGATCTGGAGATTCTGAAGATGGCATCGTAAAAATAAGTGAAAAAATCCTCTTAACCTTCTACTTAATCATCATTCGTCAGACTACTAATTCAAAAACACATTTCTTGTTCGTGTGTTCTCTGGAGTGCCAGATAAATTCTATAAATAAATGAATTCAGATAAATGTGTTCAAATAAAAAAAAATATTAACTTAGTTCATTTCCACATGTGACCTTTAAAAACAAATGCATGTTAAACTCATAATGAGCATTTTCTTGGTTTGTACTGCAGAACTTTGATGAAAACTGAAAGCCTGGCTAACAGTTGTACGCAACTGCTTAAGCAAAGATTCCCTACAGAAATACTTGGGTAGTTATCTGGAAAATTCTTCCATTTCCTTCTTTCAACAAATAGCAATCCCAGTCCAAGAACAGCCACAATCCATTAGGAAGGTGATCACAGACCACAAATTAGAAGTAGCCAGATAATTTAGGTGACCCTGAGTTCTAAGAGACTGTTTTAAAAAAATACCTTTAAATGACACAGAAATAAATGGCAATGTTCTTTAAATAAGTTATTGGCTCAGCTTTACGTCACTCAGGCTGCGATTTTGCAGAAGCTTAGGGAGAACATATTTAGAACTTGGAAGAGAACACAAAAGCCCAAAGAGCTTTGCAAATTCCTGATTTGGGAGCAAGCAGCAGAATTAGTATTTTCTTCTCTGTTAACACCAAACAGTGCATATTTTATAATAAAGTGTCAGAAATCAGGAAGTTTCCTCAGTAGCAGTCACAAACAAGAGCATCTTGTCTACTAACATCACCTATGGTTAATGAGGTGGTACAAGATCTAAACTATTTGTGACATTACTTTATACATTTAGGTTTCTAATGAAATAAACACAGCATGCATTTTTCATTTTATGGCCCAAATATTCTATAACAGCATCTAGGTTTGCTGTCTGACTTTCCACACCTTTCACTACACACTCAGGAGATCTGATTTCTGCAAATTAATTATATGTGTACCCAAACTGGACAGCTTGCTGTAGCATGAAAAGCTCAAAGACGGCTTGCCCAGAGAGACTTCCTTCCAGAGTCAGCTGTAACATCTGTTCTTCAGATCCAATCCAAAGTCCCTTGAAACCACAGTTTTTTCACTGACTTCCACAAATGCTAGAAATATTCTTATTCTAAGCTGGATGTTACAGGAAAGAAGTTAATTTCTAACATTATTGTATGCATTTATGTACTTTCTTGGACAAGGCCCAAAGTACTCGTTATAAAGTGTAACACCCTAATTCTTCCAGAAGCCAATCATAAGGCTACTATGAATTTTAATGAGCACTGAATCAAGCCCCAGATGGTTTTTAAAGCCAAATTATCCTGATCTTGGTTATTTTAAGCTCTGTGGAGTGCCTTCTGGCCACTACACATATTAACCCCTCTGTTTCTGGTCCAGATTGAGGAAGGACTTTCATACCTGTTCTCCCCATCTAAGCACAGCTCTTCAGCTCYGCTGCAAAAGACCCTCAGCTCCTGCTATGCCTTAAAAAGTCACAGCTTTGAAAGAAGGCTCAAAGGTTGACACAGGTGAGAAAAAAACGTACCCACAGCACAGCAGGGAGGAGAGTGGCCTGATCCATACTCTTTCACTAACACATCCAAGGCTCTGCAGCCTATTTAGTACTGTCTTCTGGGCACAGTGACACGAATACAAACAAACTTAGAAGAGATTAGCGAGATCTATGAAAATTTTCATCTCAATGAAAAAGGCAACAGAGTATAAGCAAAACAAAATATAGTCGTTTATAAGGCATTGCGTGTTGCAGAGAGGAAAGTCAGAAAACCAGGTGGCCATCAGTAGTTAACACTGACACTACAGACAGTCCAATTTAACCAGATTCTCAGGGGAAAAACAAATGAGCTCAGAGCCATCAAGGTGACATTATCAGTTATATATTATAGAGACACTTGTCTCTGCTGAAACTGCTGAGTACGTTTGCTTTCCAGTTTGAAACAGTATGTTTCATTTTAAAAACTAAAACATCTTTTTTATACAATGGTGTTTTGAGTATCTCCACCTCATGTCCTCAGGATACCTGTCCCTGGCCAATGGACGCTGACTGCAGAGCCTCAGCTGGGGCTCCACTAGAAATGACACTGCTCAGAGCTGTAGTTTGGCTACAGTCTGATTCTTCAGAGCAGACTACAAATTACCTTCCGTATCTACCACAAACCACTATTACCTTACTCTTTGCTTTGACTAAACTTGGGTTTTTTGGGCTGTGCCTGTTTCCTGCTGTTGCAAACGGTAACCTGAGTGTCTCAGAGGTTCACAGGACCTTCTCCCTTCCCCTTGGCAACCTGCAGGAGAAAAAATACATCACTCAACTGTTTCCAAAGTGCTCTTTGGTTGAAGCATCACTATTTCTTGCTAGACTTTAAGCAAGTCCAGAGGAACATGAATTCTTCATAGAGACTTTTTTTTAGGAAATTTTGTGACCAATAACTGACTACGGCAACACATACCAGTCTTTGTAAACAAGAGAGCTTTCAGACAGCCAGAATGCCAGCTGTTTCAGGGTGGTGGTTTTTTGAATTTTTTTTGGCAGGGGGGTGGTGGTTGGTTGGTTGGGTTCTTTTTCCAGGTTGGGGCAGGGGGGAGGAAAGGAGGAAGAAAATAAAATAAAAAAAAAAACTTCTACTACCTGCTTTTCTGGTCCCCAAGTATCCAAGGTGTTCTCTCACTTTCCTGCCTTGGGCAACAGCAGTTCTCATTCCAGTGTCCTAATACCTCTGTTCTTTGTTAAATCCCCTTTACACTCACTTGTGGCTTTTTCTTTTTGTATTCTGGGATTTTATTTTTTTTCCCAATTTTTTTCTAAACCTTGTCTGGTAAACAGATGGACATCATAGAAATGAAAAGGATTAAATGGAAAGAGTAACAACAAGTGAAGTGCAGCATTATGCAAGCCAACTACGGAAAAGAAATTATGTTATGTCACTGTGTATTACTCAGTTGAGAATGGTTAATGAGTTTACACTATTTAACCACCTTACTAAAATGGGCATCACAGCTTGAGGAATGCAGACATAGCTCTGAAATGATTTCACGATTAGAAATGAGGGGTGGGAGGGAAATAAGGAAGCAAAAGATGGTTTAAAGTCCTTTCTTGCTTCCAGATGCATGACACATGGCTCAGTTGTCCTAAGTCTGGGCCTGAAATACTTATTTTTAATTCACTGAAAASGCACTGACTGAGCAGCAGGAGTGCAAGCGACACACTTAACTTGCCATCATTTGCTACAGCAGAGAAGGAGCTCAATCTCCCGCCTTTCTGCTGGGATTGCCAAGTAAAGCATCAGCGGCAGGTTCAGTAACTCAGGCAACTCTGCCTTCTGAAATGGCCCGAGAGCCCCGAGGAGTGTGTGCTTTAACAGGTTTCAGTCCCTTTTGACTTGAACCACATTTGAACTTCTTAGCAATGAAAAATCATTCTATCCTGTTACTATTCCTCTGAGCAATTGCACACACACCCCTTTTATTATTACATTAGTGTAATTTTGTCTCCGACATTCCCCCGAGAGGTATTACTCATGTCCTGCTATTATTTATTTTACTACTAAGAGCCTGGTTTTTAGCAGTAGTTTTAATTAAATACCAATCCTCCTCCTCAATTAGGATCACCTTTATCTAGCTTGCTGTGCTTTGTATTCTCCAGCAGTATCATTTGCTGCCTCCTATTTATCCCTCCCTCCACAGTTCTCTCAGGAACTGCAAGAAGCCCCCTCTCCCACCAAATCCTATCAGCAAAAAGAAATACAAAATTTTACTGAAGAACCATCCCATGGAAGATAATACGGTGCTTAACACTGGTTATGCAGAATTCCAGTTTAAATTGATGTCAAGTGACACTGCTAAAAGCAGCAGCATCTTCCATACTCCCCAAAGCCATATTGCCTCCTGCTCTGTCCCGTGCCCCAGCCGCAGCACGTCGCTACTACCGTCCCTCTTTGGTTTCCCTGCTCCTCTGTAACCTTGCYTGTACATCCATTGCTCCCCTGCCCTCTCCTGTTGTGTCTATGCTCTCCAACCATACTATTGAAAGTGGCCAAGGCAGGTTTTCTTTGGGAGTTTGAAGTTCAGTATGACCACAGAGTGGGTAAACACCTCTTCAAAGTCTTTACTGTCCCTGGATAATGAATCAGATCACAATGTATTCTAGACTTTAGTACACAGGATTCTTGGAAGCTGCCCTACATTAATGTTTTAAGAGTTATTCATTCATGCTCCCCAAGTGTCAGAGGCAGAACTGATGACTCCCCACTGTGAAGTTGGCAGGAATTTCCTCATCTCAACTATTTCTGCAAAGTGGAATCAAACTGCAGCAACAGCATCCAACTGCATTAACTGCTCCAGCGCCTGGCGAAGCCAGCTGCGGAGACAGCATAAAGTTACGCAATGACTGCTGGCACCAAACACCCCCCTGGCCATCGTTCCCTRCCCGAATATTGGGCACAAGTACCCTTCCCCAGGCAATCTCACCGAACCGCTCTGCAATCTTCACAGAGCACAACTTCCCCTCYAGGCACCACTCCGTTCCTTACCTTGCATAGGGGAGGGAAGAGGAGGCAACAAGTGAGAGATCATTTTGATTTCACTTCTCCCAGACTTGACAAGGCTTTTTCCTCCTTCTCAGTTCTAGGTGCAGAAGTTTACTAACTACACTTACTTCCCTATAACCGTAAGATGTTTTTGCTTTTATAAGAACATTTTATTTCTTTTCCAAGAGCAAAATGGAACTGCATGCAAGTATTAGATCAATTAGYGTGCAAAGAGAAATTGTAGACTCACGCCTACACTCTCCCCTGCACTTCCAGGCTCAGCAAGTGCATTCCTTAAAGGCTCCAGCACCTTTATAAGATTCGTGCTCTGCTGTACTTTAATCAAGGACTATAATTTATACACCGCAACTTAAGCATACAATTCTCAGTCTGGAGGGTTCCCAACTAGGAGGARTTTCAAGTTTTGGTTTATACTGGGGAGGAGGGGATACTGATGGTAAAAGATTTTTAGATGTTACTCACCAGTTTTTTCCAGAGCCACCTCTGTACATTCAAGGTAATTTTTTCCTACCTTAAATAAGGCTTTTCAAACAAGTTGCCTGCAGCTGGGACAAGAAGCTCTCTACTACTGTCTGGCCTCTCCACAAATAGTTTTCAACAGTGATAAACTGGTTGTTCAGGTGTAATTCAAATAGATGCTTTTAAAAAAAAAAAAATCCTATCTCCTTGCTCTTTGTTCAATAGCATTTCTTCAAACCAAGCCTATTAAAAACCTTTAAGCTCAAGTTCCCAAGGCAGGAACCATCTTCATTTTGTCTCCTACAACAAACACTCTATCAATGTTTAAAAGCACTGAACGAAATTAATAAGCCATAAGCTCATGCCTATTTACTAAATTTTACTTTCATTCACCCACTGTTCCTACAACGCCCATCATTCTACTATTTAAGTACATGATTTAGAAGCACAGTCAATGGCATTTATTCACCACTAGAATACAGGMAGGCAAAAGGCAGTGTTAAAAGCCTTCCCCCCCACCTTTTTTAYGGCTTCAGACCTCAGAAAATTAGTTCTTATTGGCTGATTTAAATTTCCAGCCTAAAAAGGGAGTGCCAGGGACATCAGAGATTTATCTCAGTTCTACAGCTTGGGAAGGTAAAAAAATTTTAGAAGGCATCTCAATTTTAGTTCAGAATGCTGGACCCTGTTGCCCCATCTACCTCTCACAAGAGGAGTCTTACCTTGAAAAAAAGATCTCTGAGAAATACTTCTGGAGTGAATTCAGTCCCTTCTTCCTTCTGACTGCAGGTTGCTGCTTGTCTTAAGCACGGGAAACATCCCTTGCTTCAGGCAAAAATTCTCAGCAATTTCATCTTAAAGCTTCTTCAGAAAGATCCTGGTTCAGCCTCATGCACATGCAAACACATCAAGCTCGCAGCTGCTTACTCACCAGCGCTACCCCAACGCCAGCTGCCGTGGAGGAGTGTATCAGAGTGCCACACGCCCCCTCTTTCTGGCAGTCAGCAGAGGTGTTGGAAGAATTCACTGAAGGTAAAATATCCTCACAATTGGAGGACAGAGAAGACCACAATGACAAATTCCGTTAAAACCTTGCAGTTAAAGCTGATGAGATCTCACTGTAGACGCACACCGCTATCAAGATTCTGTAATGCAGTGAATCAATGTTTTCTGGGACCTTTTTTATCGTGGGCTGATGCTGTGATCTCAGCAAAGAGGATGGGACTGTGTATTGAGTGGCAATTTGCACAAAAGGCAAGAGCAAGATACTAATCAAGATTCTATGTATAAAGACTATACATGCATTTCCCCTCARCTAAGCCTTGAAATCACAGGATGGCTGACTTAGGCTTCACTCCGGGGTGGGGAGGGAGTTAACAGACACAACAAAGCCTCACACTTTGAGAATCTGTGATTAAAGACTGCTGTACCCTATAGAACTATAAACTGCAGACCGTGAGTGGCAAACACAGTGTTATTCCATCGCTCAGGCAAACCAAAGTGTTACCTATCAATCTGGTAAGCAGTCCCGTGTCCCTTTCTGGATATAAGAACTCTGTGGGCGTTGTGCTGATCTTGCATAACTTGCCTGCATCCATGCCATGCAATTTCAAAAATGCAAAATACARTATCAAGTTGACACTTCTGCAGACTAAATTTCAGCAACAGATCCCATGGCACCCTGCAGARGAAGGAAGGTAAACTGTTCTAAGGTTTTAGACTTCATAGGGATGTAAATTAGGACATATTTATTAAGCTGATTGAAGCAGTGACAGTTTACACTGGCTGAAACTCTGCAGCTGTAACCAGTACGTTCCTGCTACTTGAGTCCCAAATGGAACCCAGCAGAATCCAATTCTGTAATCAAGACAGCAAGTGAAATAACTTCCCCCCACTGCAGTCAGTTTAGAAATCAAGTCAAAACCAGCARGGCTGCCAGTGAGGCAATTAGGTATTTTCCATAGGTAGTCTGATAAAGAAGCCAGTTATTTACAGTTTCCTGGCATGTCAGTTACTTTAGTATTTCCTGGACAACATTCAGAAAGGAGAGGCACCTTTTTTTTTTTTTTTTTTTTTTTTTTTTAAGATAAAGGTGTATCCAAGACACATTTCATTTTCCTTGCTTTTGGACTTGGCTTTTATTTCCTCACCTGGATAACCACAAGCACATTTTTGTGAACATTAGCTAACAAGAAAGCCTGCTGCTAATTCTTTCTCATCAGGGCCTGGGGAAAAATACAAGCTGTTGGGCGAAAGCTAAAAAAACAAACAGAAAAGATGGGAGGGGGGAGAGAAGGGGAGTGAGAAAATAACTCAGGAGTGAGTCAGTCATGCTCCTCCTGCTTAGTCACCTGTAGTGCTTCTCTTCAGACACACCRGAGATGGAGAATAAGATGCCTGCCTGCCTTCCACCCACCTCCTCCTCCTGACAAGGACTTACAAAAAGAAGAGATGGGGCAGAGTTTTAGGAGACAATCATTACAGATGCAAGCTTTCCAGAGAAGCAGAGCTGACAGTAGCCCGTTTGCTCATGTTTCCCACCCCCTCCTGTCGCCCCCTGCACTATTTCTCAATTAAATCATCTTGAATCAACCTGTTCATTCGCTGGTTTAAGTTTCTCTGATGGTGCCCTGCAGTTTTGACATCGTAGGGAGTTGCCATGGAGAAGAGGGTGATGTCATTGACACAAAAAGCACTGAATTTACAAATACGACAGGAACAGAGCTATTTATAAAGAGCTGCATTTCTCCCCACACTCTTTGCTGGGGTGGGTGGAGGCAAAGGCAGCAGTTCCATTCTTGATGTTTCTGTCAACAAGTCTCAGAAATGAATTTTCTTGTTAGAAAATATCCTGAGCCCATGAAATTGCTGAATGCTGTCAGCTTTCGGACTTCATTCATTAGAGCTGGATTTAGCTTTCCAGCTCATAGCTATTTTTGAGGTCATATAACACTCGTGTTTGTATAGTAACTTCTGTCCTGAAAAATCYATGCAGCATTACCGAAATACAGCCACTGCTGAAAGGAAAGACAATAGCATGTCACAAAAAGAGAGGGGACAGATACCCTGTTTTATGTAAAGGCTTCGTACTGCTTATAATCACTTTGAATAATAACTGTGACTGTTGGTTTTGCCTTGACTATATGGGGTGCCATTGCACATTAATGCAACCCTCATGAAGGGTTGAATGAAGCATTCAGTGCATATAAAAATTGCAAAACACAGAAGAGATAGAAAAGGAAAGATTACAAACTTAGACGTGAACAAAAAAAATAATTTTAGAATGCATTTGGAATAAATTGGGAGGAATAAAGGGTGGTTTAAGAACATGACAGGGAAGCTATCAGATGTCAAAAGAGTATTATTTACGTGTATGGCACCTAAACCAAACGTGCAACCATCTATCACACCGAAATCTGACAGGACAGTGACATTCCAAAAAGCTGGATGCTAAGAAGAATTATTGCACCAAGATACAGGTCAAGGTCCAAAATTCAGTTTTGAATACTAYCTACTCAAAGAAATAGCTTAGTTTTCAAAGAAAACAGCTTGGATCTCAACAGCTGGTAGAACAACTACACTCCAGTTTAAACACCAGTATCAGTCTGAGAAAGGGTTCTTCTATTTACTCTCTGGATACTAATATCAAAACCAAACCCTGTTTTGGTGAAATGGTRCGGGTTACATTGTACACTTCAACTGCCCAGGAGCACTGCAGTGATAGGAGCAACAGAAATTACTAGTCCAAATACAAGTTAGGAAACCAGCAACGAAATGTGTCAAAGGGTTACCTTGTTTTTATGAACCACTTTTCCTCCAAGGAAATGAAACATTTATAAATACRTATATTTAGATATGAAAATATACATAAAGGTATAATACCAGTTTTATAAGCAGGAAAACCCCAGGACTTAAATGATTTTCCAGTATCACATGCAAAGCCAGGAGCAATGCTGACAGTGGAAGGCAGGTCTTCAGTCTAGAACCCTGTTTGTCTCAGTAGTAGAAGCTTCACAAAACTACAAATGTTAGAAACATGAGCAGGGCTTTACCAAAACACCCAGAGCTTCTGCAGCACAATACCCAACAGCTTGGCTTTTACCGTAATGAAATAGCAAGAAGATTCAGGAGAAGCATGGTTTTCTTTCCTTTACAAGTCCAGCTACTCAAACACCATTTCCAAATTTGCTGTCTCCCATTTTAAGAGGGCCAGCATGAATTTACTAGGGAAGTACGGAAAATTAACTCTTTTCCATGAGCCTCATCCAATGCAACAGTGTGTTCCTAACAACTGCCCCATGGCAGCTGTTCTGCCTTTCCCCCCTCCACCCATATTGCTATGCATCTGTTTCTGGAGATTGATACACCAGGAAAGATCACTGTGGAAACCACAATAAAATTTAAGAAAGTGAAGAATATGCCAAAWAGTGAAAGACCACAGAAAGTTAAGCTTGTAATTGAGAAAGTTATGAAGCAATCTGCGGACAGTCTAGAAGTATATTGATATACTGCTCACTTTGATAAAATATCCTCAGTTTAGCTCATAGGAAGCAAAAAACCATTCTTATCTTGGTGCATGGAGCACATGTGTAGCAGAAATGAATGCTCATAAACAAGCGACAAAGATGGCTCCAATGGTCAATTGTGTGGGAATTATCTGTTGAAAGAATTGAGAACAGGATCACAGTGAGCTTTCCATTGTTGTCTAGCTCACCAACTGAAAAATATGCTTTCCCAGGAGATGAGGGGAAATAATAACTTCTTTAATTGCATAAAAATGGACCATTCTTGCTACACATTCCCCATATGTTAAGCAAATGAGAGACTATCTTTACAGCTGCCCACACCAGTTGCCAGTAATGTTTTCTGTTTCCGGCTAGGCAAGACTACTTTCAGCTGACACATTTTACATCTTGATACAAAAACTGCTGCTTTTAGTTGCACARGATCTAAGCAATAGTTTCCAAGATATAAGAATATGGCACACTCCACTAAAGCTAGATGAAGAAAGGTCTTCCACGGTTCCCCTACAAACGTAGCAGGAGCAGACGATGTGCCACTAAAACAAAAGGTGCCTACTTACAGTTGGATTTAATCCCTGACATACTTACAAACACGCTATCAGCAGATCTGGACTGTGAAGCCATGGGAACAGATTAATGAAAGGACAAGTTGTAGCCAGTTCAGTTCACAGTACAGGTAAAGTACTAATCCAGGCTGGCTCTTTAGGAGTAAATGCAGATCTAATGGTGTGGCAGAATGGTCCAGAATGCCTTTACTGGATCTATTTTGACTGGATATAGAGGAAACGTATCAACAAGCCATATCCAGCCACCACTGAATTTCACAATACTCCAACACTTTCACTCAGGAATCATCTCRTAGGGAAAGAATGATTATTTAAAGTATTACACTACATCAAAATACATTCCTAATTTAGCTTCAAGAAAGGAACTATACAATTCAAGAGATACTGAAGAACTGTGCATCATGAGAATCCAAAGCACTGGAAAAACAAACATAAGCTCAGGCACAGAAACTGAACATAAGACTAACATTTGTCTTTTGTCAGCATTGTGTCACTTACCTGCTGATCCTGCTTTGTAAATCATGCTTTCATGTCAGCTGGAGCCATGGGATCAATAATTAAATAGCTTTGGATGGTACTTATTACAAAAGGAGAGAAGGGAACAAATATTTCTAGAACCAACAAAAGGAACAGCGTTCTTCCCTGGTCTTACTGAGTGACCTCAATGTTCACATGCTTGTTTAATAATTTAAAATATTCTATCAGATAAAGAATGAATGGAAATGAAACCTCCGTATTTCTAAGTTTCTAAACATGGCATTCTGCTAGATTAACCAAGGAGAGGGGCAATGAGTGTAAAATAGTAAGAACGAAGAGAACGAAACTGTTAAAGGAGCTTCAGTCTTCCTTCAGCAATCTTTAAGGGCAATCTTTTTAAGCACATGCACATTAATGTAACTGCAGTGCCCATAGCCCAAGGCTAAATGAGAGACTCTAAGCACCAATTCTCAAGACCACAGTCAAATAACTCACTTAGAATAAGAACACTAAGCTTTTGTACACCCCATCGCTGGGGAAATCACTAGTGCACAGCATGGAGCACAACACCTCAGAAGTTACAGTTTAGCCCAAAGCCATTTTGGAATATTTATTATTTGGGAAATCAGCAGCAGCACAGAGGAAAGATTTAGAATTATTTGCTGATGCACATGCAGCAGGTGTAATTTGCCTACTTTAAAAAGTATTCATAAATTTAATGAACTAAAAAACAGTTGGATCTGATTCATAGTAGTTTTGGTAGAACCAGTGCAGAATTAATTAATACATGGAATCCACAATCTGGTAGGTCAGTCAGAATGACACAAAATGCAAAGTGACAGTCTTCTTCATAAAAATAATTGGGATTTTTTTCTTCTACAATTCTTTAAATTTCAGACTAGAGATAGGATGAATGGCTCACCAAAGCCTTTTTAAAATTTTCTTTTAAAACGTGATCSTACCGTCTCTTCTCAACCCTGCAAAACTTCAATGAGGTTGATGAACAGACTGTTGGTTTTCTTATGTAAGACCATATTACACTTAGTGAGGAAAGTGACACACCCAATAGGTAGAAAATAATGGAAGTCAATTTCCAAATTAATATAARGATATTAGAAACTGGAATAATTCACCTTATTGAAATAGTTCAAAACCTTCCAGACATTCAGATTCAAATCACATCAGTTGTTCACAGTATCCAGAATGCAGTTTTCTGAGAACAAGAAGAAACCTATGCTTAGGAGAGCTATAGAAACAAAAATTCCTTGGCTGTGCCCAACCTGTGGGACTAGGGAGCATTCCCACTTACTGGGAGCACACTCTGTCCATGTCCTCRCTGTAGAATAAGATCTTTGTGCCTACTCTTTATGCCTTGTTCTCTATCAGATGGAAGAAGAGCTCGGAGATTTGCTAGTCTGGAAGACTAGGGGGCAAATACTACTGTACAGGAGAGATGTAGCCCTCAAGATTCAGGTTCTGTATGTGTCTGAAACTTGGCAAGTTCTTAAATATTTTGCAGAATGAAAGTCTGACGAGTCATAAAYGTAACAGGTTTGCTTAGTCTTGAAATAATCTAACTATTGTCCCATGTAAATTTAAGGCTACTAATGTAATCCAACGTAATTACCTTTATGTGTTGCCAAATGTTTGTTACTTTAAGAATTCCTGAATTTATATGAATCTATAACATAGACTATAAACAAAATATTATATAATTGCATGATTTCATATCAAAAGCTGTAAATACAAGTGTGGGATTTCATGCACCAGCCATATGAAATGCATTCTCCTTATTCATCAGTYGGATTTGTACAGAAACACCTAATTTAAGTATTACAGGGGACACACATTAAGGTAGGGTGCAAGCTACTGTTTCTAGTTCATTCTGGAAATTTTCTGTTAAGTAATCTCACCTGCKAGCAGAAGTACAAGCTTACACCTCTGATGATGTATCAGTCAACAGGTGCATACTTCTACTATGTGGTTTTCATAATCTTTCTATTTACCACAGACCCTAGGCTTGGAGAAGTCTCAGATATAAATGCATTTAGCATATATCTATCTAAACTGATAAATACTTTGACCAATTATCTCAGTTTTAGGATTTTGAATCTCCTACATATTAAATACCTTTTTAGGACAGCAGGTGATGAGTACTACTAGCTGACACATTTCCTTAAAATGATCTCTTAAGATGTAAAGTATTAGCAAGTTAGTTTCAGAGCTTCAACAGACTTTTTGTAAATATCTGTAGATACACTTTAAAAAGTAAGTTCTGTTTTAGTATTAATCTTTTAGAACTCTGATTCTTATTGTTGGCTTCTGCAGCTTCTTTTAATCACTTTTCTGTTCTTCASTATCAAGATCTGCTTTTTCTTATCATTTGCACTGACATAGTCAAGTAGGAGTATTAAGGTTATATAACATTGTTGGTCATTACAATACATAAACACTAACGAGGTAACCTGCATCATCTGTATTTCACAGGTGTAGRCAGTGATCTTGATGAGCCCTAGAAACAGTGGAAGCAACTCCTCTGAACCCAGATGCAGCTACCAGAGCTTAATGAGCAGAAATGCACTGAGACCTGGGGTTTTTCCCCACTCGCAGTGTATGTACCTCTCATGCACATTTGATCAGCCCAGATTTTTTATCTGTAGCATTTGTTTGGGCTCAATGACTTTCTGCCGTTATTTCTAGACTCCTTTCCACTTAATATAACAGAATGGACAACATTATTGRCTTAACTCTTTTACTGTTTCTGAATCAAAGCAGACAGTTTATATGAACACAGAGGAAAGGGGGGTCCCTACGAATACCAACAAATTGTTTCAAAGAACAAACATTCCAGAGCCTCACCAGCAGACAAGCAGACCAAGTATTCCATAGTCTCRGATGAAAGTATCTGGGGTTTGGGTGGGTTACTGCATGCAGGGCTATTCTGTGAAGTTCACATTCAAGGCATCCAGAGCATCAGTCAAGTTGCTCTTAATTTCTGAAGAAGTTAAAAGCTCAGCTCTTCTGTACCCTTACCCTTTTCTGCAGCCTTTGAAGAACCTTTCACTGTAGCACTATCCTAGCAAGGAATAAGAAAGAAATAGGGGCAGGCTTTGTCTCCTATTCTCTTCCCATTCCCTGGCCAGTCGGAACTCTAGGGACAGGTCTAAAGCTCAGAGTGCTGCTGCTGGCATATGGATCATAAGAAAAATGGCAAAAACCAAGATTCTCAGGCTTTAGGAGGAGGATCCATATGTGCTTTCCAACAGTATCCAACACTACAAATCACTTCCATTCTTCTGACCTTTCTTGTCAAACACCTGTGATACTACTGAAACATTTTAGAAGCAGTGAAATAAGCTGTGCATTWAAAAAAACCACCTTCCTACTGCAGGTTACCCAGGTAGGAGAAAAAGCATCATCTGGACAATAATATTATTCTAAGTGTAGTATCATGCATAGCATTTAGACTGTACTTGAATTGCATCTAATTAGTAATTTCAGTGAAGGAAATTTACTACTGACACAGTAGCCAAAGAGCAGGATATTGTCACTGTATCTCCAGTTAATATACATGCAAAACCAACTTTGTATTCAAAYAGAAAACAGGCTAAGGAAGAATGGCAACATCTCAGACATCATAGATATTTTTTTTTTCTCCTGTCAACTACATGACATTTATTYCATTTTCAAATTTAAAAAATATATTAGAAGGTCCCCCCTTTTTTTTTTTAAGAATAACTTATTTTCTAGGACATTGAAATAGTATATCACCTTCTACAATTCTGTCATCTCCTACATTCACAATAGAGCTCTTCCAACTCTGAAATTTAACCAGAGATTTGCCAAATTCAGTAGGCACTTTGTTTGACTAACATTCATATTGACAAACATCACACAACTTGTGTTATACCCACCAACTATATGATTAAGGAAATGTCATTCTGCTGAGAACTTTTAGAGCAGTTTACTTAGGCAAGTTAACCTTTATTTTATTTTAATAAGAGTTTGATGTTTTCACATCAGATACAAAAGAACCAAAACCAAGTAGAATGGATGCATAAGATTTCAGATGTGTGGCATTTCCTCCAGGACACGTTAGTCAACTTGGCACCTTCCTCTCCAGATGCCAATGGTATTACTTTCTGGTAACTGAACATGATCAAACTTATTTACCCTCTGTTATTAAGCACACATTAGCAGGCATGAAGCCATGTTGTGTGGGKTTTTTTTTCCTTTTAAAGTAACTGTCTGCCTCCAACCTTAGACAAGTTTTTCCTAAGCATGACTTTTTGAATCATTGTGTAAAAGACAGACATGCTCCGAGACGTCATGGGCCAGGATTGTAATAGACCAGTCATGAAATAGAAGAGAGACCAGCCTTGCCCACAAGATGCTTGTAGATCAAAATTGTCCTAACATCTTCAGAGGAAGAGAAGCATCTACAGATGCCAAGATGTGCCACAAGGGGTAGAGGGTAGGGTGAAATTATGTCTGATGTCCGGGCCTAGAAGTCCTAGTGAGTTATCACTAAAAAACATGGTGATGGAATCTGAGCTATTGCAAATTTTAATACACTGTTTATTATATGAAAACTTAYATGAAAATAAGTCCAAGGAATGTAATAGATCACTGTTTTCATTATTTTATATAATGCTCTTCATTATTTTTGTTTGTTTCTTATGGCAATATTGGGGGGAGGGGAGTTTCAATAATTTTCTAGTTATAAGGTGCTTGTGTTGTCTGGGATATACATGAAGAGTAACAAGACATGTTCTCCTGCAACTGATCGAGGGTAGCCGTATTAGATGGAGAAGGATTATCACACTTTTTGCTCAGAAAGAAAACATTCCAAGTCAACATAAGAGTAATAATGGAGTGTTTCAGCTTCAAAGTAGACTTCATTAAAGTGAAGACAAATAGATTCACTTACAGATTTTAAAGACCTGAGGAACAAATTTCCTTTACTGAACTTCTGCTGAGGGTTCTTATCTGTGTGTTCAGACTGTTCTCAAAAGCTTTCTGTCTGAATAAGGTTTATGAAGTAGGTGAAGTGATAGTGAAGTTCTGTGTTGGCTGGAAACGTGTCTTGCCTGAGAAGTACTTGGGATGACCGATACTTTGGTATGAGTGTTCTCTTCCTAAGCTACCTGGTTTTTGTAGCAGTGTTGCAGGATATAAACTGAAGAGGCTAAAAGTGAGAGGACAGTGAGTGAGATCCCCCAGMCTTTGTCTGAAATGAAGTTAGAAGATCAGCAAAAGAAAACAAATTTCAGCTAAAGGAAAGCACTAACAAACATGCAAGTCCTTTTAGAGCTAACAGAAGTTAGTCCAATGCACAGCCCCTASTTGCTCTACCAGTGAACTTTGCTCCAAACTCTGGCTAGAGATAGATCGTTATTTCATCTGCTTGCTCAATAGATGACTAACCAATGACCTGTATTACAGGAAGCATTATTTGAGGTATTAACGGACCAAAAAAATTATTCAGCAGCACTTTACATTAGATATTAAAGCTTGTCTATCAGCGCATTTAACTCTTATTCCTGAATTACAAGAGTATAACACCTTCATGAAAGGACTATAAAGAAGGCATTAGGTATCTGGAAGAGCAAAAAGAACACAGGTCAAAGCAAGAGGAGTAGTGATGAACATATGCACAAAGAACAGGAAAGAAGAAGGTGGCTGCTTCTTCTTAGAAGAAGGAGCAACTTAGAAAATATGGAATTAAGTTCCAGAGCAGAATTTAGAGATAACACAGACAAACAGGGAAGAATAAAACAGAACCACGGCCGGAGAATTTGACRAAATGAAAAAACACTTAAAGCCATTTTGGTTTTATAGGGAGAAGAAATTACTAGTGAGGCAGTCTTCTACTTTCGCTTTCATACGTGGGAGAAGCTGTGAGGACGTAAATCCCGAGTCTGAGAAGTTCCTCTACACGTAAGGTACGTTGCATCTTGGKTTTGGATTCTGTAAATTCTGTTCTCTTGAATAAAATGAAGCCTTTGTATTGGTTTCAATAATACAGTGCATAAAAGCTTAACGCAAATATCTATCCACAWATCCTCCCACAAAAACCTGCAAACACTTCAGCACATATGGCAAATTTAGACTTCAGTGAGATTTCTAAAAGATGCTCAAACCAGTCAGTAACTCTAGCCCTTGCAAAAGTAAACAAAACACTTGCAGGGAGAAGCAAAAATTTAAGTATGCATCTTTTTTACTCATGACTTCATCTACTTTTTCTTATGACAATCATCCATGAGAGCACATTCCAAGTAGAATCATTCAAGTTGTGTTCAAGTGTCCAGGAAGTCCTGTGTGGTTATGAAAGCTGCCACCAAATGAGGGGCTTTTGTATCTAGCAGTCACAAACAATTCCCGGTCAGGCAGAACCACTCCAGCATRGATACTAAATCAAGTCTTTTGAAACCATCTGACCGTAATGTTTAATATGACAGAGTTGCTATCAAAATACAACTTTATTGATGAAACACTGATTAAAAGACCAACTAAATGTAGGACAAAGACGTTTCAGAGACTACAGTGTGAACTAAGTATTAAACACATTTTTAAGGAGCTATACAAGAAGGGGGGGGAAGTTATGACAACCAATTTTCTCTGGCAAACTGCTCAGACAGAGACTAGTTCCTGTAGCAGGCTTAGGAGGTTATCTATGCACTGATGCAATATCAACATTCTTTAGTGAGTCCCGTGTCAAGTATTGCAGAAACGGCCAAAATCACTGTTCATGCTTACATTTGAAAAAAATAAATAAAAAGTTAACAACAAACTCCTCTCAGTAATGCAAAATGTATCCGTCCTCTATGAAGTCACAGGAAGTTCTCCAAGAGGAAAGTTTCTCCCAGTGCAGCTAAGGATTCACAAAGACGTTCTTGGAAACAGCTGTCAAACATGTCACTTATTTCCTCTCTTAACTCCCTCAGCAGAGGCACTGTGGACTTACCATCTGCATTCAGAATTCTCCCAAAAAGTTTACTCCAGAAATCACTGTCAACAGTCCTAAAACAAATAGAGCAGTTTTCAGTGAAACAGGATGACATGTCTGTCAAGATTTCCCTTTATATTCAGCACTAAATGGCCTGGGAAAACCAAGTCTGAAATAATAATTTCACTCACATGAGTAAATGTAAAGGAAAACTAGGAGTGTATTGTTAAGTTTATACATGTGGGACCCTTTCTCCAGTAGGCTTCTGGATAATAACTAGACAGGCTGTTTCACAGATCTATCAAAAACATTGTTTTTACAGTTACCTTTTCTAATGTACCCGACCACTATCACGATTCACATTGAGCCACAGAACTTTAATTTAAAAGGAGTTATCAAGAGCATTCTTTGAACCAACAAAGTTGGCAGATTCATGAATAAGGGGGTAGAGGTAAATCTTATTCCCCATTTGCAAGTTAAGTTCACAGGTCAATATTAAAGGAAAGCTGCAAGAGAAATTAAAAAAAAAAAAAAAGTGTGATTTACAGCCAGTTTTACTTTCTTTTTTCCCTGCCTTCCAACTGCCAGAGTTCTCATATAGATAACATTTCAAAGACAATTAGTAGTAATAAATCCCCTCTCTTACAGATATACCCACACAACATGAATAAAAAGGTTAACTGTCTCATTAAAATCTCAGAAAACAGATATCAGAGCTAACCCTTTGTTCTTCGGTCTTGCACTGAAGCCCATAGACCACACTGTTTCTGACTACTGAAGCACTTTTCTCCCTCAAGCTAGGAGTTACATTGGCTTTTGAACAAATTATCTGCCTCTGCTTTATGTAAGTGACTCACAAAACAGCAGCAGCCATAGTCTCAGAAGGAATCTGGCCTGTACTATTACACTAGTAACTCTTACATTTTCTAAAAYAATGAAGTAATACAGAACCTAACAAACAAAAAAGAAAAAAAAAAACAAGACTTGAGGCCATTTCCTTCAGGGACTTAGACAAGTAAGAGGCATAGCAGAGGAGGTTACATGTTGGTAAGGATGTCTAAGGACTTACGAGTGACAAAAATAGTCCTAAAAATTCAAACACAGCTTCTATATACTACCTCACATAARCCTGCACAGATGAAGTTTCCTAAAATAGTATAGTGAAAATAGAAAAACTAAAAACACTCCTGGAAGTGAAAAATCTCCAAATCCATTCTTTAATAATGGTAACATGCTAAAACCCCCTCCCSTGAAAAACAGGTTGTCAATCTTACAGTAATGCTCAAAGATAAAAAAAAAACAACCACCTTGATCAGAATTCACATTCTACCTTCCCAGAAGTCTTTACTACATTGTTGACTTAAGTGCCTTGCATTCATTCTGTCAGCTTTTAAGTGGGTTCTGCTTTATTGAGTGCCACTGGCCTTAGAAGAACAATTTTGTGCTTTGCCTTGCAATTCCCCACTGTTTTGATATTTTGTTGAACTGGGATAAAATTAAAAGCTTGTTTAATACTTAAAAATAATTAAGTCCTTTTTTAAAAGCTTTCCTAAGATAAGGAGGTCATGGTTGTTGCATTTAACACCAGTCAACCTTCTAGTAAGAAGCCTTCTTTCTATTTCTTACTGCCTAAGTTCTCAGAACATTCTTTGAGGAATGTTGTCTTGTCAATACAACCCTCAAAAAAMCCCAAAAAAACAACACCCAAAGAATTAAAAAAACAAAAAACAAAAAAAMCCCACAAAAMCCAAAATACAAACACCACAACRCTTTCCAAGTCACTTACAGAACTTTTAGCAGAAAGGACAGAAGTAACATGATCTTTACAAATGAAAAGTAGAATTACTAAAAGCAACAGGAAAAAGAATCCTGTGTCTTCATGGGTGTTGCAAGTGTCATTGCCATGTGTGGCTGTATTCAAAGGATAAAGCACAAGACTAATATCCATCAGCTGACTCTTCTCACAGGGAAGTGCTTAATTGTGCAGCCCCTTCTGGTGGATGAAGATTCCCTGCARCAGTAAACTTGCTTGTCAGGTATTACTTGAGAATTTATTGAAAGCTYCAAATTGACTGGAGGAAATGTCATCAGTTAACAAGAGCCAGACACAATAAAAAAAAAAATCTATGTGTGAATGAAAAAAAAGATTCAGTGCAGATTCCTTATTCCTGCATAATGAAATGCCCTGTTTACACTGCTGATATAAGATTTCAGTATAACATGTAACTACAGCACCTATACAAACATTTCTTGGAATTTGTGATATTGAAAAATCAGTATAGAAGATGAAYAGTAAGTCTATAACACTTTCCGAAGCAAAGTAGAAGACAGGATGGAAAATGGAAATTCCTTATTTGTACTCCCAACTCCAAAGCAAAGTTATAAACTGATGTGCCCAAGCAAGCAATGAGCCACTGCAGCCTGTTTCCAGCTACACAGAACTCGTGCCCAGGCTTCACCTTCTTTCTCCTTAGTCTCCTCTAGCCCTTCACAGGTCTCACCCCCCTTCTATCCAAGTCTCCCTCCAAGTTCTACCTCTACCCAGAATCCTACTTCTTTCGATCCAGCATCCCCAGCTTTGAAATTCCTTTCCAATTGACCCCTCCTCATAACAGCCAGCCCTATCCTTCCAAACTCAGACTTATTATACCTGCTACTCAGCTCCTCCTGCTCCAGTTATCCAGACAGTTATTGCTATTTTTCTCATACCCACATCCTGATCAGGTCCCCGACACCCTGTTCCTACCTTCTCAATTCAGGCCTTGTGTGGCTTCATCTGCAGTAGCTCAATTTAATCTCTTGTAGAATTTAATTCTCTTGTAGAATTAAAAAATTAATTAAATAAAATTAAATTTAAAAAAAGACAACACTTATCAGAAATCTGTCCCTTTATCCCAACAGAATATTGTTAAAAACAGATCATATTCTGATACAAATTAATATACAGGAGTCCTATTTTTCAGAGAAGGTCAGATTTATTTAGCTCAAAGATATGTAAKGTTAGAATATCTGAATATCTGTCAGTAGAGAGCAAAAGCCAGTGTCCATCAATGATTTAGTTGCCTTTTTTTTCTTTTACTATTTCTGAAACAAAGGCAGTATAAGATATGTATTTCCTGCCAACCTATATGTGATTGGTATTCATCTCTTCAGAGAACAATCACCCTTGGGGATTTTGTTCTTCACAGCCTAGTCCTGTAAGTTGATCCTCTGAAGAAAACATAAAAGCTACAGGGTTCAGTATGGCATGCATAGTGAGTACTCAGCAGAAGCCTGCTATAGCCTTGCAACTGCTGGTATCAGTCTATAACAATACAGAAAAATGTATGCTGAGGAAAGAGAAACGCGTTTTTCCTCTGTACACAGCTTAAGAAGATGAGGTTTTTTTTCAAAGGTTGAATACAACAAACTAGGACGTATAAGTAATGCAGGTTGCTAAGGAACTGGGCAACTCCCAGATTGGTAGCAGGTTTTCTTAAAGCAATGGTTATAGAAGTATATCCACACAGCGAGTGTAGCTAATATACCATGATCCTGAATGTGGATATCTGTCAAGTAATTTCTGTCATGAGCAGAGCGCTCTGGAAAATTCTTATGAAATGCTAAGGCATAAAATTCTGCAGGATGTGACTAACAAAGTGAACAAGTGTTTAGTCTAAGAACAAACAAAGGGTAGATGAAAGCAGAGTAGTCTTATAGCCAAAACATGTGGCTAAAAGAGAGCAGCAGAAATTAATACCTGAGGACAAACAGCAGCTTCCAAAAAGAATCTGCTTGCAGATGCGTCTTAAATTATAATTTAAAATTATTTTCCTTCTTGTGCATGTATACTGTTTCGGCAACTGTTACAGACAGAACCCTGGCATCAGTGTCTTAATAGCCCTTCAACAGAGCCTAGAACGAAAAAGGCAGAAAAACCAAGTAATCTCCATTTCTAAAGCAACATGCTCATGTAATTTTTTTCCTCACCACCCACTCACTTATAAACTCCTCCAAGCTTGGTCTATCAAGTAAAAAGAGAGACTAAAGCAGGCTGGTCTGAAAGGATAGAGAAAGCAGAATCATCTTAACTGGACTGTTAGGCTCATATTGAGCTTAAAATTGTCTCCTACACAGCACTAAAGCTACTATACAATGAACAAGCCTAGTACCTTCAAAATTTGAGTCCCCACAGAATGAATGCTTTTGGCAACAACAGAAGTTCTGTGCTCTAAGTTTTGAAGATGGTGCCATTGTAAAGAAAGTGAAGGAAGTTAGAAGAAGTCTGTTCTTTCCCAGCAGCCTCCTCTGCAAAAGGACTTACTTTGATATGTTTTGGCTGATTTTCCAGATGGAATTCTCTTGATAGACCTGGACATGATCCCCAAACAGCATCAAATGGACTATATCTGCAATGCCAACCAAGTCTACCTGCAACCACAACAAACATCAGAAAGTTCAACTTCCGTCAATTTCTGCAATCCACTCCAGATTTCTGCTGTTGCTGCTTTTACACATTTAAGTCTGAATTGGTCTTTGCATCAGAATCTTCCAGACACCTGCTAAGCAAGAAAGCTTCAAGGCAAAATTCTGGTCTTATTGTAGGTTCCTAAATAAATACAGTAGTCACAGGCACTCAACAGTGCTGCCAGTCCCTTCACTTAATGCTAAAGATTTAATCAGATGAAAAGTTCTCTTTATTCAGTATTTATTGATCAGACCTTTCCAGGGAGTTTGCAAAATATAACTTAAGAAAAATAGAGATTTTGTAAAGGAAACACAGAAACTAAGATGTCCTGCTAAACAGATACTCACCTGATAAGGAAGAGAACTTTTTGCCAGAAGCYGTTGTCCATGAGGAGTCTGAGATATTGGAAAGCTGTTGGGCAAACTTACTTGAGACTGTAACCTCAAATCTAGACCATGAGAGAAATCCACTATCTTCAGAGCTCTTGTCATCTCATCATTAGCAAATGGATCACAGATCCTGAGCAGAGGAAGCAAATGAAGCATAAGACAATCCAACAAACTTTTTTTTTTTTTTTAATTGAAGTTAACAGTGTAGTGAAGGTGAGTCTTAGCTATGTCAATGCTCCCCTCTGATGGTTAGCTTAAGAACTACTGCTGAAAGGACTGCCCCTKGATGGGGAGCCAGCTGGCAGCCTGAAGCTTAGAGACAATACTGGTATTTCCAGAGTAAGCAATGGGAAACACTAAAGGGTTAAGGATGACGCTGTTTTGATAATTGTCACAGTTATCTGAAACACAGTTGGTGGAATGGGAAGATCTCAGAATACTTTATACAAGAAAGAATTAAGCTTCATAACACTTTAAAAAAATCTTTCCTAGTCTACGCACTAGGGAGGACAAACAGAAAGGGCAGTTAGGAGTATCTGTATAGATCATGGTGTACTGCCAAGCCAACAATATAAACACATCACACTTCTCACTAGTATTCTTCTTACATAATTCTATGCTATGAGCATATTTTGTAATTGATACTACACAGTTGTCCTAGGATAATTTTTGCTATCAAAAAAAAAAAAAAAAAAAAAGAAAAAAAAGAAAGCACCATTATCCTAACTTTTTGGCAGTTTTGGCAGTTTAGTTTTAGCCACAGAGAAATCCAGCAGGAGATATCCTAGTCCATCAAGCCACTGTTAGGTCAGTGACTTCTAAAATGGGATGCATGCACCCTAAGCGATGTGCAAGACAATCCATTGGGGTGTGTGAAGAAGATACTAAAACTTCAGTAGTTCATGTATGTAATTTATAAATAAATTCTATAAGTAATTCTAAATAAATTATAAATAAAATATATTGGGGGTGCACATGTTAGATGACTGTAGGTTCAAAATACATTTAAAGTTAATAGCTATTTTTCCATATCAGTGAAGACTAAGAACAGCCTCAGTGAATTTCTTCTAATGGAATTACATCTGAATCATTAGACATTCCAAAGTTACTATCTTCCCACACTTAGTTCACAGATCACATTTCAAGGGATTTGTGACTTTGTTAACATAATATGGGAAAGAGCTTAAAGAAGAAAAYTAGATCTGTGCATTGAGTTACACAGTAACTAGTGGAAGCTAAGCAATCTGTTTAAGAGAGTGCCTGGATATTCCAGTCCCACCTGTCCTTTGTCTTCTAATTTCCTGTTTTTTCAGATACRTAAAACCAGAGGCAAGTTATTTACCAATAGCCAGTTAGCTGTCCAGGACATTGGTAAAGTAGAAACTTGAGAACACAGGCAATAGCAAAAACATTTTGCTTAGTATAAAAGTTTTACAACATCATTGTATGCTATTTCTAGAAAAATAAACAAAAGAAAGGTTTATTCCTAAACAAAGTTTTTTCACTATTTTCAGAATACACTGTAGCCTAAAAAAACTGGACTGCAATATCAGTACCCCAACTAAAGAGGAGAAATTACAAAAGCACAAGAGCTGTAGGTGAAACTGAGTATTATATATCCTCCCATATTCATACAAAGACGAACCTGTCTCCCAGAAAGAACACCTCTGGACTCAGATCTCCATGGACAATCTCTGCTTTGTGGAGCTTCTCTACCACACCCAGAAGATTATAAACAACCAGTAGGATAACTTCCTCCGTGATGGACTTACAGCCACGAATAACATCCTGAAAACAGTGAATAAACATGTATCTATATGCCATTCTACCTTAGATTAAGTGAAATATTTATAGCTCACCTTTTTTTCCCTTACTCATCCATACAGAGATAACAGTCCTACCCTAAATTCAGTATAATCAGATTTTGCCCATGATCAGCCAGAATTAAAAGAACCATGAGCTCTTAGGAGACACTATTATTCAGAAGTGGACAAAAGGTCAGGAGGAGGAAACTGAAGGAGGAACTGAAGACTGAAATGACTATTTAATTTGTATCCTGTTTATATGCAACAATTCAAAATGCACTTACAAGACTTTATTCAAAATGTAAATCCTTCAGCAAGACACTAAATGCTATGACCTTGCTATAGCAGACTGGAACTCGTGGAAAGATGTCAAGTTGAACAAGAGTTTTAGGTGCAAACCTTGTTGTGGAATAAGATGTCGTTCTTGGTTCAGTTCGTTTACCAGTCATGAATAAAGAAAATGTGAAAAATTTGTTCAAGTTTGTCTCTGAGAAGCACATGATCTATGAATGAGAAACCAGCTCCCACTAAGGCTATAATACAATCCTAATTTGTAGATAGATAAAACAAAAAACAGAGGATCTAGATTGCAGGATTAAACATGTGAAGCTCTCTTCAGCAATGAGCATAATGACAAACAAAACTCACTGATGGTACCTATGCAAGAGTTCATATCTTCTACAATTGTACTTTGTTTATATGTACTGACCCCAAGCGTGAAGCGATTTATATCCCTGTGCAAAATAGCACAGCCATCTTGATACAAGTAACAGCTGCAATTCTCACTGAAGCTTTGGTCAAAGTCAGTATTCAAACGCTCCTGTAACTGAAGTGTGATATAAAAATCCCAAGGCACAGGCTGAGAATACACCTACAAGAAGGTACATGAGAACATCATTTATTTTTGGAATAAAGCGAAAATTGCTCATCTTCATATTCTTCTCATCCTCTTTTTTTCCTCCCCACTCTACCAARGAAGACATTTTCCAGTCAGAAACTTTTAATCCTATATCAACAATTAGAAGGAGGACTTGAAGTAACAAACTTCATGCACAGAATTCAGAAATTAAGACCAAACTTACAACATCTTACTTTATATTGGCTGAAGAGATTTTAACACTTCACGCTTCTTGTATAATAACCATCATACGTGTTACCTTTATTGCAAATCCCTTTGCATCCAACTGGGGAAAGTTAGCTGGAATGGCAAAAAACATCTTGTATTCTTCATTGGTCCAATATTCCCATTTGATACAGTAAGTCTCATTTCCTGTTATGAAAGTTTACATTCATGAGCTSTCACAGCAAATACACATACCCAGGTTGTCCAAGTTATTCCCCATTTACACCACATAAAACTAGTGAGGGTGAGTATGAAGCATATTTCAGACCAATTAGAACATAAATAGATCCCTTGCACTGTAGAGCGTCTGGCGTACCTACCTAGCTCAACATCTTTCTCAAGCTCCACGACAGGCAGAGCACCAGTCTCCAAATGAAAATCTGGAGAAGCAGTCAATGATTCTGGCATAGGATCTAAAAGCTTTTTACGCTGTTCAGCGCTCCACAAGAACTGAGTTACATCATCACCTAGGAAGACAAGTAATAGAAACAGATGAGCTGAAACTAGGTGTTGAGTCTCTGTGACTTGATTGTATCTGTCAAGAAAAAGTAACCTGGATATTGGAAGCTTTCTATCTGCATACTRATTTACTGCATCACCTTTCAGCAAGTCAGTTAATCTCCTTCCAATAGTTTCTTGTTCTGTGAACATAGAACTCATCTTTGAAACTACCTTACAGACTATCTCATCATGAGGTCTCATTGATTCTGCTGTAGCATCATGTAAAATCTATCTTTCACAAGAGACAAAGCCCTGAATTAGATTAGGTACACCTGCTCAGCCACAGTAGAATTCAAACTCATTTTGCAAATTAACACTCCTTTTTTAAATCTATGTCCAGAGTAAGTGATCGGTTTGTGATTTTTGAATGAAGGGGTTTATTGAAATTCATTCCTTTGAATACAGCAGGGGTTTTAAGTAAGAAAAGGAAAACAAAGTTAGAYTCCAACTCTGCTGCTCACTGCAATATTAAGAATTTAATGGCTTTTCCCTCCTGGAAGACACATAAGATAATTACGTGCAGGTCTGGGTTTGTTTTCCTGCATAACAGGACAGAGAGAAAATCCTTCAATAGATGAGTTCACCTGTACAAAACCAAGGTAGCCTGAAAAGTGTTGATCTCAAATGATCAGGCAGAGTAAAACACAGCAGAACTAGATGGCTTCTACTGACTTCCTCTCCCAAAGACTATGACTAGTAACGGGTGACAACATTTTAAGCTTTCGCAGTACAAAGGTAAGAACCAGAGTATCATTACCTACTGTTATACTCATATTCATTTGAAAAGCATTGCAGTAAGATATTGCTCAGGAAGTAATTCCGTAAAAGTAGATCCAGGAAACATTGTACATTGATGGCTAAATAGGTTTGTGATGGTAAAATATTGGAACACCTATGAAATTTACTGGCATATTTTACAGGAGTAAACTGACAGACATCTGAAGTAATTTTTCTGCTCTACGCAGCATTAAGGAGCCCTCAGTAGAATTACTACATCTAAGTTGAGAACTGCAGTTCAAGGGAGATGTGCAGAAAGCAAGAAAAGAGCAATGGGAATCATCAAAAGTTTAAGAAAGGTCCATTAAAACATCTGAACAAATGCCTTCTTTTTTTGAAAAGAATCTGTACAGATTCTTCATCTTGCTCTAAAGATTAGTGCATATGATAAAAAATGAGTGTAAAATCTATTAAAAATATTTCAGCTATTTCAGTGACAACACTCTTCTCCTAATTGTATTTCCATTCCAAGTCCCAAGCATGCTTCATCATAAAATAGTCTGCAGACACACAATAACATATTCTTCTCTAGAGTAGATACACTGAGAATTTTCAGATAAAAAATTCTAATTAAAGTATCATAAACCAAAATCAAAGGAGTTAAAGCAGGTTAAACACCTTGAAAACCATCATTCAACACAAACCTAATTCTACAGGCCAGATTTTGAAGGCTTTTTGTGACCATTTCTGTCCTAACTGTAATATAAAGATTTATAACAGAAAGAAACAAAGGTCTCTGGCTAGAAGAAAAAAAAAAAAAGAAATTAACTATTTAAGTACCAGTATTGTTTTCCTTCAATAGGAAAAAGAAACATACTGCGAAGCAGCACAATAGTTTACAGCAAAGTTAAGAGTGCAAATTTAAAACCAAAATTATGCAACTTTCACTAAATTTCAAATTCATATTCACCTTTTTCAATGCGGSACTTTTCAGCACATCAGGAGAACACAAATATGATTACAGAGAGAGAAAAAATCAAGACAAACCGAAACAAAGCTTAGTTCTCACTAACATCCAGTCCAAATTTTTCATTTCAGAATTTGACTTCATTACCCGTACACACTCCCTGCTTTAATACCTTAAACAACTTCTCCATCACCTTAATACTTACATCTTTTGGATGCTGACAAGCATGCCATACTGTATRCCTCGCTACTACTTCTGACAAGGGAGACAGAAGTTTAGTCACAAGTCAAAGTAATGGGAAATACACAGAAAGAGTAGAATATAGGAAGCACAGAAAAAGCACCATAGCTTAGTGACAGCTGCAAGTTATTTGTTGTGAGTGAAACTCAGTTTGGTACTAACCAGTAATGTTTTCACTGACACCTCCAGAATCAGTAACCATTTCAGCAGGCAAGCTCTGAGCAAGTTCCAATTTCTCAGGGATATGCAGGTATTTAGTCGTAGATATTTGTGTAACAGAGGAAAGAGAAGATCCTGAGGAGACRGAAGAACCTGACGAGCGAGTATCTTCCAGGCTTGCTTCCATGATCGGGCTGTAAATAAAGTCATCAACTGTTCAGACTTTCAGAAGATACAGTGTCTAGATAATGCCAGCCTAGTGACTATGAAAGGATACTGTGGGCTCCCAGACTTCTTTATGTTAAAGAAGTCCTTTCCCATCCATAGTGGAAAACCAATAGTTATGTCAGAGCTTCATTTTAGCTTCAATGATTGTTTATACTCAGAATCTTAGTCTACAGAAGAATTTTATCTTCTCTTCCATTACATATGACTGCTACAACAGAAGACATACTGAGTGTTTATTACTCCCTTAGCTATCAAAAAATCAGACCTACAGTGCTTTTRAAGCAGTGGAGGGTTGGGTGGGAAATAACTCTTGCTCTTCCTTCCTAATTATAATCAGCATGATTTCCCAGGGAACTTGCCAACTAAACAAACACCTTCAGCATGGTATWCTTGTTTACATACTAACAGCTAGCAAATCAAACTCAGTTCTAAATTTAAACCCTATACAATGGATGCTTTTTTCTTTACAATTATAAGAAACAGGAGGTTGGTTGCCAGGTTTTTTTCCTTCTCTCCAGCTTTTCTCCTCTGTAGAAGAAATCTAAGCCATAATCACCAGATGCATTTTCTATACCAAAATAACTACAGAAGCATACGAGTATAAAAGGAACTGATGATTCTACTTTTAATCTCTCGTTACAAAGACAGAACRTGTTTATTAATTCCTTTGCAAGTCATTTGGTAGAAAAAGCATGGGGTTAAGTCCCACAGCAGTAATGCTCAAAAGCCAAGTGGGCTTGCTATTACCTCTTAAATCTGCTCAAGGCAAAATAGACCCTGAGCTAGAGAAATGGCTGTCTTCAGTATATTCTGATCTCTTCAGAAAATTGTTTCTTCAGCAACAGAATAGTAAAAGCCACAACAAAAGACACACAGGAAAAGGGGCTTAAGGTGCTTTGCTGTTAATTACCTCAGTTTATTTACACAAAGAGCTTCATTGTACGCCCCCTCACAAACCAGTGTTTCCTGATTCAGAGGCTCACTCTTAGGTTCTGGACAGCCTTCCTTCAGGACACTCTGTGAAAAAGCAGGAGCTGGGACTCTCTGAGCTACCACCCCATGAAAGGGTGTTGAGGCCAGATGGGCAGCCCTAACAAAGTCACACGTGTCTTCTGGGTTGGCACAAAGGGTTTTGTTCTTGTAGGAGCCTGTCACAATTGCATCTTCAGTCAAAGGTTCAATTCCATTCAGCTCATCCTGAAAAAAGTAGGAAGAGACAGTGAAAAGCCTGTAGATTTTATGTCAAATTTTCTTTTAATTTATTTAGAAGCTGAACATTTCTCTCTCCCCTTTCTTCCACCCCACCACCTTCCAACATGAATCTGACACTCAGTCTTCATGTACTCTACTTACATTGCTCATTCAAATTGAGTAATTGAACCCTAACTGTAATATAGTTGCATGTTTTTTTCCAACTAGAAAGGGTAGCTTGGTTACCCTCTAGAGTGCTGCAGAGCTGCCATGAACTGTTAAAGGCTACTTAGTATCTACCACCCTGGAAGTGCATGAGTTCAGTTACAAGCACATTACTAAAGTGTTTACTAAAATGTTGGGCATTGAAGACACATAGAACATGTAAAGCAGAACTATGCAGTTATCCAGACTGACTCTAGAACCGAAATCAGCATGACGCTTACCATGCTTAACCCTGGTAAGTATTTCATATTGTAGCTGTACACAAAATCCTTCTCAGCTCAGAATAAAGTCCCCTCATTCAACCAGTCCAAAGGTCTATTGTGGCATGCAGTAACAGTCCTTTGGCGAGACAGCAACTACCGCCTCTACTGAAAGCTTTACAAACATCTGCAAAACTGCCACACAATGACACATAGCTTAGGAAACAAGGTACAAAGGTTTAAGGGAGTCAAGCGTGTGGTACTTCAGGTCAGGACACAGGAGCTGAGATGTTTTGTTTGGATGCATGGCAAGAAAGKGGATGGAACAGGAGGCAGTGTTTAAGAGTGGAACTCTTTATCACACAAACTTTTTAAAGTTTCAGCATGACTAATCCTGGCCACTAATCAGTTGCTTAAAATTGGAAGAGTCCTTGCCATCATCTCCATATTGGCCACCTTAGAGCCTAATAAAAACATGAAATTCCCAGTGAAATCTTAACATCACTCAATTTAAGTATTGCCATGCCAGACAGAAGTTTAGAACCCTTGCTTATCGCACATCATGTCAGTCCAGCCAACCTCACTTAGTTCAACAGTAGGACATTCTATGTTGGTTTCTCCTTGACAGGAATCTGCTATKGGGTAAATTGTTTCCTTACGCAGGCTTCTGGTGCTACGTTTTCCTTTGCAGTTAGAGAATCTGAAGGTTTACGAACAGCAAGAGGGCGCCGGCCACTTTTCTGTGTATGATCTGCAGAACGACTAAGATAGAGGTACATTCCATTAAATATTTATTAGAGTATCTTTCAATCTTCAACAGAGATTCCTCTCAAGAGTTTAAGTCTACTGACAATTTCAATCTACCACTTTCAACTACAGAACTACCAGTCAACTGCAATATATACAGCTCTCCAGAATGAAGAAAGTTATATAGCAGCTTAAATAGTTCTAGATTGAGGAGGAACAACAGGAGAGTATCTCCTCATCATGGACTTCCCAAGTAGAGTAATGAAATAAAACAAAAAATACAAATATAAACAAAACAAAAAACCACCCCACATCCATACAAGAAGCAGTACTGTATTTCAGCTGCTACAGAAGGTGGTTTGATACTTCAGTTTTCCCTCCCTCTGAAATCTAGGTCTTGAATAATTCTACCTTATATTCTGATTTGCCAAAGTAGAGGATTCATCAAATATGGAGAAAAATGTAGCAGGATCTGGAGGGGGCAGGAGACCTACATCTGTAAAGAAAAACAAAGAGGCTCTATTATATCAACATTTTTTTCCACAACAGTGTATCCAATGCTACTTAAAACATTTAATACATAGTCTTAAAAATACCAGTCCTAGGAGGAAGTTACAGAACTGACATTTAAAGAAACCTATTTAAAAAGGTTTTGTCATGCTAATGAACCACACTTTTACCACCATATTATGTTAGCTAGCTTGTTCTTTTTAGAATATGCTTCAGAATTTGTACCTTTTTTCCCAAGGCTGGCCTCATCTCTCTGTTCCTCCTGTTCATCCTCCAAGTCTAAAAACACATTTCCCCTTTGTGTATCTGGGCATACATCAAGAGACTGGATAACCTCTGTCAACAGTAACAGTTGTCAATTCGGGTCAAAAGTAAATTTCTTCAGCACGCACCCTTCCCAACAACAAAACTGAGTATATAATTTCTGATTGCATTCCTCTACCAAATCCTCTGAGGAAAAAGAAGGACTTAAGATAGTATCAATCTTAATGTTAGTGTTAAACTGTTTTACAGATTTTAGTAAAACCGCATATATGAAAGTGTGAAGAAAGCCCTTCAGCTATTAAAAGAAAAAAGCTCTTCTGCTTGACAGCCCTTTCAAATAATGACAGTTCTCRGACCTCAGATGCTCAGTCTTTTGCTGAATATGGTTAAAGGCACTCAACACTAGCACATTCTCATTTTCATTCTTCTACTCCACCTAGACTTTTGTTTTTAGGTTGTTGCAGTCTTGCTATTCATATAAAAGAACACTTCCCTTCAACACGGCCTTCTCCTTAGTGGTAAAAAAACTTTAATACTTACCCTCAGAACAAGATGGCTTTTGTAGTTGAGTGTCTTCAGAGACCTGGGATTCACTGTGAAAAAGATACAAACTTCTTTCTTATATTTTACACACCTTCACAAAACAAGTAAACTTTGTAAAAAAGGCAAGGCAAGCTGACATATGCTACTTAAGAAGTAAGTAAGAAGTTAAGATCCCTCAGACAAATAATCAAAATTGTATAAAGGCAGATTACAGATCCTGGTTACAGGCTGATGCCTAGGGGTATATTCCATTCTGCCTGCAGAAACAGGCTATCTGTTAGTGATCCTTGTTACTCATAACTAATTATCCCCACAAATTTTCTCATTGCTGGCAAAGAAAATCCTGTATTACCTTTGCAACTGAGGCTGTTTCTCCCCAACTTCTGTTGCACTGGAAAAAATAAATCCTTGGACTCCCAAAGGTGGCAAAGCTTCTGTTCTCTCTGTTGGCTGTAGAAACAAAACCATATTTTGGTTCTACAGTGATGGAATCACAAGCCATGCAACAAGGTTCCAAGAACATTATGGTAGTCCTGCGTAGGTCATTAGAGTCCTGATGGATTAATAATTGTCTCTAGCCATTTTTTATTGTACTTAGTTTACTTGCATGAAAAAAGTCCATTCTYATTGCTTAGTGTAGTTAAAATGCATAATTTTACTCTTTGCAACCGTATATAACTTTCATAGGAGATTTTAGTTATACTGCAACTGTTAAAAGCACATGTGAGCAGTTACACAGCTTACATCAAATTCACACCACTTTGTATTTCATTATTTAAAACATTTGCTACTAAGGCATTGTTTTGGAAATGGGGARGAGGGGGGAGAGASASAGAGAGAGAGAGAGAGARMACTGATGAAGCTGGGAAAAGGAAAAGCTTTAAAATAATTAATTTGTTATTTKCAACCTATAAGAAAACTGGGGTTTAAACACTACCTAGCAGTGACAGACCAAAGTATACTTGCTTGAAAGATACTCTGCTCAAGACTGGTCTGCATAGAAAAGGAAAAAAAAAAAAAATCTAATACATAATAGAGCACACTACTGTCCACAAAACTTGGAGACAAATCAGATATGGCTTTGTGTACTGGTCTTGGCTGGGATAGAGTTAATTTTCTTCGTAGTAGCTGGTACGGTGCTATGTTTGGGATTTTTGACCAAAACAGTGTTGATAACACACTGGTGTTTTAGCTACTGCTGAACAGTGCTTACACAGCATCAAGGTCTTCTGTTCTTCATGCTGCCCCACCAGCGAGTAGGCTGGGGCGCAGGAGAAGTTGGGAGGAGACACAGCTCGGACAGCTGACCCCAACTGACCAAACAGATGCTCCATACCATATGACATCATGCTTAGCAATAAAATCTGGAGGAAGGGAGGACGTTCAGAATTACGGCATTTGTCTTCCCAAGTAACTGTTCTGCATGATGGAGCCCTACTTTCCTGGAAATGGCTAAACATCTGCCTCCGGATGGGAAGTAGTGAATGAATTCCTCATCTTGCTTTGCTTGAGTGCGCAGCTTTTGGTTTACCTATTGAACTGTCCTTATCTCAACCCAGGAGTTTCCTCACTTTTACYYTTCTGATTCTCTCCTCCATCCCCCTGAGGTGGAGTGAGCAAGCAGGTGTGGTGCTTAGGTGCCTGCCGAGGTTAGCCCACACCACTTTGTGACCCTTCACTTCTACCCCTAGTTCSAGCTTCTTCTCCTGTCTTCTGCACTACAACTTCTCTAAATAAAAGAAAACCACACATGAAGAGAGCTTAAGAAAGAGCAATTCGCCCTTAAGCATTTGGCATACCTTTACTTAAAAAATTTAGAAGTYTATACCTTAGCATAAGGTATCTTGTCTGACTGTTAAATAACCTAACAATACTTGTAAAGGAACACTACAAAGCTTGACGTCTTTGATTTACRTTCCTATAGTGAAAGGATATGGCTTGGGGATGAGTGGGGGAGAAGAAAAGAAATATTTCTCTGAGCATTCATTTACTGGGTGATGTATGCATACAACAGACTGAAGCATCCTTTCAAAAGAAGTTTAAAAGTGTTAGCCAAAGAGAAACATTAGATATTGTTCCTCCTTTAGTACTTTTACTTAAAATAATAGCTATTTGTAAAAGAACAGTTAAATCAGGGCAATACCTGTTCACRCAGTTGTTGCTGCTTGTCATCTTCTTTCTTCTTTAATTTCTTCTCCAGCTCCTCAATTTTCCTTTGTATTTCTTCCTTCTTCTGTGCTATAGCCTGCATCTCCTCTAAGGAAGAAAAGCTTTTAAGGCACAATGCGTACTTCACATGCAATCTGTGGCTAAAGCCTAAATTCTTTTCAAAGGGGCTAAAACCTCTGGTCTTTTCCTGTTTCGCAGCTTACATGTAAACTGTCAGATATGTTACTGTCTCTGTACCTCAGAGCAGTTAAATAACTATTCCAGCAGAAAAAGAAAAGCAGCTGCAATAACAGACAGCTGTATGCTGATAAAAAGTAAGTATAATTTTACAATTCCATCTCAGAAAGTCTTATGTCATCCCATTTTGAAGCATACCTTCGGTTTTCTTTTTTGCTTTCTTTCTGTAGATTTCAGCTCGGATCTCTTCCAAAGAAAATTCTTCAACTCCAGCATAAGCTTTATCTTTACAGTACATCACCATCTCTTTCTTTTCTTGAGTATCCTGCTGATGATTTTGCACTCGCTGTAGTGGATCCTCCTCTTTCTCAGGTTTGCGAGCACTTAAAATGTGGCTTATGCTGGGTTCAATTTTGCAGGGAGTCCTGAAAAAACGTGCACTTATTACTTTAATTATATGTACTTCACTGTAACACAGAAAAGCAAGCATAGGAAAGAAAAAGTTAATTTCAGAAACTAGCTGTAGAATAGTCTAAAGACTTTCTGCTCTCCTGATAGAAAAAAAACAAATGAGAAAAATGAAATGATAGCACATAAAAATCAAGCACACCAAGTCAGAATTGTGTAATCAAAAAAAAAAAAAAACCAAAGTGCTAATAAGGCCCATTCAAGAGCAAATAAAATTCTTATGATACTCTGAATTGCTGTGCATTCTGGAGCAGGATCTATGTTTGCTTTAGCTCAATCTGTGTGACCACACAGGTGACAAGTCCCTAATCATCCTACGGAACAGAGTTTATCGGGGGGNGGGGGTGGGGAAATCAGCAGGACTTAAAAATGTAAGATCCTGGACTAGATTAAGCCTGGCGTTTTAGATTAAGAAAAAAAGAGAAGATTTAAGATGCAGTAAGAGGGCAGTTTGCTCAAGGAGAATGTTTTGCATGCTGAGTGATAGAAATTAAGTGCCCCATTACCAAAAAAACAACCAAACAAAACCCCATCACTGTACAGTGAAAGGAAGTCAGTAGCAGTCAATTTCTTAGCTTAAAAGTGCTTTCTGACCTGCTACATGCTAATTTCAGGAGAGAGGAACCAGAATTTGTAGTTTTACAGATACCAGTAATCCAGATGATTCCAGCAATTATCTGTACCTCAGTAAAAGATGATCTGAACAACTGACTTTGAAAAATGGGTTAACTGTTGTCTGGGTAAATAGTTTAAAAGAAAACACAGTGCACAATTCCAAGACATCCGTTTTGTTTTGCATGTGAATGGACTCGCAACCCTAAGACCATTTGGGCGATTATGAGGCAAACAGGTGCTCCTAATGGTTGGAGTTTTTTAAAGCCTTTTTTGTGGAGGCAAGGGCTTATTACCAAGATCACTACAGGGTCCTTCTACCCACATCTCTAGATGACAACCGATGGCATGATTTTCACCGCGTTTACACAGCCTCAACACAACACTTTCAGACTTGCTTTGATTGATGTCCATGGCATCATGAGGAAATGGACTCAACGGCAGGAAAAAAAAAAAATCATCTGCTTTTAAACTTTCAACTACATAGCATAAAACTATGTACAAACTCTCTGCTCAAGTTGCTTACAGCTAATTTAGCATGATGTTCAGTTCCCACCCATTCCTTCCTTTTCCCTGGTATAAAAAGATGCTGCCTTCTGTAAATAGTAAGTCTTCATCTGAGAGACCAGCATGTCAAGAGATTTAATTCTATGGCATCACTGACTTTCAGGAGCAAGAAATAGTCTTAGAGCTTAGACAGAAACTTAATTTTTTTACATAGTCTTAAACTAAACTATGGTATGTCCTCGGTCAGAGCTATTCTGCAGTCCACATGCAACATACCAAACCCACAGGAAAAATCCAGGCTGTGAGCCACCTTTCAGCATTYTTTGCTTATATGCAATTCAGAGCAAAGGAAGCTGTCTGTAATATCAAACATTCTTTTCCACTTCTCTCTTAGGAAGAGCCCATGTATTCTATGGCCATCATTAGCCACAAAAAAAGAAAGGTAAGCAGCTTTTCAAAATAATGCTTTTTTCCCCTGCTCTAACAAAACAGAACAACCCCATCTCCTGGGATTTATCAGCATTTCAGTGAGCAGAGTACAAGCAGAAAGGTCATTTCAGGCAAAACAGCATACTCCTCGATAACCTATGCAACACYGTTGTCATGGAAACTTTGATAGCTTGTTTCAGAATAAAACTCCAGATAGAATGAGCACCGAGTTCCCAAAATAGAGGAAAACAGTAATAAGCATGTCTCAATTCATGTCTGCTTCCATAGCAAACAGTATCCTAAGAGAGGTAACTGTTTCTGTGTTAACACATCAAGTTAAGCTATTAAACTAATTAGCATATATAAATACGATATAGGCTCCCACATAACGAGCAGCAATCATCAAATGCTTCCCATGCCCTTATGCATCCTCCACTGAAACCTCTGCCATAAAGCTAAAGTACTAAGAGCTTCCAGGTTGACAGATTTTTAAATTCTTGTAGATCTGGAGATTTGACTACTTGACAAAATGAGTCAGAATCTTACAAAGCAGCTTTGATAATTTCAAATGCAATCCCCATTTCAAACTGAAGTGAAGACTCACATGACTTGTTGCTGAGCTGACTCTTCCACATACGGGGTGAAACTGGGGAGTGGGCAGGGCACTTCTATCCCAGAATTTGCACTGCTGCGAGGACGCTGAGGAAGGAAAAGTCAATGTTAACAGCGTAAGATTCATGTTTAGACTCTACATTCCTATATACTCTGAATCTCCCATTTCCAAGTGTTTGGTTCATTTGTAGTTTTTGTTATTTAAAAAAATTAAACCTGATAGACTTTTCCAAGATTAATTTACAAGATTAATTCCATTCTGATACACAAACAGTTACAGACCATCAGCTGAGCACTAGCACCTAAAAAAAGCAAGACACACTCCTCCTGCATGTCCTCGTCAGTACCTAGTTTCTGTTATTGAGGCAATGCTGGTCAAGCTGGGTATTCCAGTTGCTCCTCTTCTTTGTTTTCCAGAAATGCTACAGTCCTCATTTTTCAGCCAAGACTGTCCCAGTTCTATCATAGTATTCCTTTTGCTGTCCACCAAGAGCCTACAGACTTCTCAATTTTCCTCTCAGAGGCCATTCAACACCACAAAAATCCCTTAACTACTTTTGGGGTCCATTATTTAAGAGCATGCAGATGGAGTTTAGTCTAACAACATGCTACTCTCATCTGCCTATTTGAAATTGCCCTAGACTCTTAAGCAGAAAAAGTTACATGGTGGGGATATTTCACAAACTGACTTCTCTTTTCCACCATTTTTCAAACTGTTTACTTAGCCATCTTTACACTGGCAATAAAAGAGAAGCCCCTTTCCTCTGTGCAGCTTTTAATAACTCAAAGCATTCACAAAAGGTTATTCTTTCACTGTAATACAAGCCAGAATGAGCACCGCACTTCAGTGAAGGGGAATGAAACATCCTCAACTCTTCTGTTAGTTGCAGGTGGTTTTTTTTTTAATTAATTCTAACAAATTTAATTAAAGGGGGAACAGAGAAAACTCTAAGGACAGACATTAAAAGAATATGGAAGCATTTGGGGATCAGAATGAATGTGTTAAGCAGCCCACAGCAACGCAACTGATAAAATAAGTCTTACATTAGTAATTCTTCCTCCTCATTCTTCTCAGTTAAATTAAACCTGTGATTTACTGAACTTTTCCATTCATATAATCAAATTGCTTTGTATCTGGTAGTAATTATTCCTGGAGTTTCCATGAATTTCAGCCCATTTGCTTCCCTCCCCTCATCCTAGTTTTTGTTTCTAAGCTTCACTTATAACAACTTATATATTGAGAAGTCTAAAATATTTTTATCATCTGATTCCTTTCTATTCTTCCCCTCTAATCTACAAAGATCAGCAGAACATTGGGGGTTATCTAAGGACGTATGAAACAAACTTGATTTCACAGGATTAATTTCCTTCAGATAACGTTTTGGGTCATTTCTCTACAGCTTAAACACCTGTAGCACAGTTGTTTCTTTTCATGTCTCCAGCATTAGTTTAAACCATGGGAACCTACCTTCTGTCATCCTACTGTCAGGATAAATACTCCATTGATACAATAGTTCTTCAATTCTTTTGATCTCCACTCTTCTGTTTTCCTCACAAGCACTTCACAGCAGACTTGCAGAATGCTGTACATGCCTTATTTTCATAAGAAGATAGGCAAAAAGTTCTTCTTTCAGGTTGTATTRTATGACATCAGTTAAACTCTTGCTCTTCTTTCTTACAGAATTAACTAATGCCTGGTTTCTCTCYCTTTCTTTGGCTAGTGTTTTCCCTCTTATATTCCTTTTCTGCCCTCCAAACAGTTTGGCAGGCCATCTCTACCAATTTTTCTGGTTAGCAAGAATTATAATTTCTTGATTTAAGAACACTAGMGAGTTTTTAAAACTTATTCTAGCAAGATCAACTTGCTAAACTCGAATAGGTTACCCATAGCCAGAGACTCTTTAGGAAGAAGCTAGGAAGATCTGTAGTTACAAATAGACACAAACCCCAGGCAAGGGAGAAAGAGTACGACCTTTGTCTCAGGGATCAAAAGTAGTCATCAGCTTATACACACCTTCCTCTTTTTTGCCAGTCCATTTGAGACTCCTTACCCTGCCAGAGTTCCAAGGCCCTGCACTTAGTTCATTCTCCTTGGCCCTCGGAGCTGGAGGTGCTGCCCATGGCTGTGGTGTAAGTACGGGAATCTCAGGTCCAGAAGCTGAATTTTCATCAAACACAGCAAAACCCGGATTATTTGAAAGCTGCTGAGAAGTTAGAGTCTGGAAGCTTCTGTTTTGGTTTGTGGCTATAAGCAGAAAGATTTATACAAATTAATGTTTAAACTATCACACTCAAAAGCAAATTCCACAACAAAAAATATGTAACTTTTCCAATGTGGTTTCAGCAACTGAATGTACCTTTAAGTGCATCTCCTACACGACTAATTGGGGCTCTCACTTTTTTCTTCCCCCTGCCTTTTAGATCTGCCAATGAGCTTCTCTGAGGTTCTGCAGCTCCCAGAAGATCCGTATCTTTTTCATCAGGAGTTTCCTCAAGCCCCAGTAGTGTCTGCCGAGAAACACGGGTCTGAAACTGCCTGAGAAAAATATTGGAGAAGTCAGCATAAACTTCACTGTACCAGGTATCCACTGAAACATGTAAGACTACTCTAAGTTCTTCCCTTTAGCTAGAAGCTTACCTGTGATGGGACTGGAGTTTGTCCAAAGGTTCAGCCTTGCGCTGAAGACCTTCCTGGAATATCAGATCCGCTTTCTTAAAACTTCCTCTAGCCTCAAGTACTTCTGCCCATGTGATGTAGAGTAGTGCCAGCGTTGTGCCAATTTCCTGGCTATGCAGGTAACTGTACAGATCCAAGGGCTCGTTACAATAATTTCCCTGAAACAACCAAAGTATTTCAAGTAGTCACACTGGACTACAAAGGATTCCAAGTTGATGTCTGCGTTTTGATGCCTCCTGAAAGAGGCATCCCGTTGATTTCAATACAAGTCTTACAGGAGCAGCTGTAAGGCCACGAAATAAAATTGTATCATGTCACAGTGCACAAGATAAAGAAAAGGAATTCAATAGGAGAAGAATAATAACGAGAAAAAAATGACTGTATGTATATATTTGTCAATATTATTGACAATCCTATAAGTCTAGTCTACATATTCAAAGTCAGTCATTTCTTAGATATTTTTTTTTATCTGAGRTAATTTAATGATTTAACTATGTCGTATTAGTATTACTGAGAACAGTTATTTTAGCTTTAGATAAAGTACAACATATTTCTTATCAGTTTTGGAACTGGTAAATCAGCTCAGGAAGCTAAACCTGGAGAAAAGCTGCTTTAAGAAGAAAAGAACAACAAAAACTATAGAAATGGAGAGACAGGGCAAGACCAGAACACACTAAGCTTAGTTTTGCTTAAACATAGGATRTGGATACAAGACATGTTAGAAGTTAAAATAACTGGTAGGACAGACATAACACTTAAAATGTATCTTTAAATCACTTTCTTTTCTCCTTAAATAAATAATCAAGMTCTACTCATTCAAACTAGCTTTTCCAAAACAAAACTTATCAAGTTTGTAGCTGTCCAAACTGTATGATCCTAAAAAAGGTCTGAAGATCCTATTGAAAATGAGAAGTGGAATTCAAGAGTAGGTAACACGTTTGCAGAGACATACTTCTAATATTGCACTAGTTGTACAACATATTCTTTGACTCTATTGTTACAAAAATCAGCTTAACAGCGTGCAAGTAACATGACAAGAAAAAGCAGCGCCCAAGACATAGTCATAAAACACTCACAAACTTGAGCCAGAGATTAAGATAGCGGGGATCTTTGTAGTATCGCCGCTGTTCATTGAGTGCTTTCACTGCCCTTTCCAATATTGCTGCGAGATTACTCTCCTTTCCACCTTGGGGGAAGGTTTGCTCTGTCCACTTGATGTACCTAGAGGTGGAATATATTCATAAGAAGTCAGTTCTGAATAAGATACAAGACTTCTGTTTCTGTACAATGTAAGGAGATTTAGAAAAAAAACTAGGCATAGTATTGAAACACAACATATTATTCAAAAAAACTGTTATAGAATTTATCTTTTAATGAGTTTCTTATTAAATTAGAATATTTTTTCCCAAGCTTTTACAAGGGTATCTGACCTTTCTACTCTTTTTTCTGAAATAAAAGTAAACTTACCGGTCCCAGACATCCAGTGGATCATCTCCAGAGTAAAAGCGGATTTCTGATTCAAATTCCCTAAAAAATAAAATTATCCATCCAATAAATACATGTGTATAACTGTAAAGATATTTTCTACACTGTAAATAAAGATCTTTGCTCTCACTCATACCATTTTGTAGGTCTATAAAAAAAAAAAAGGCTAGGTTAGCATGCATTTAGACTTGAGCTTTTACTCAGACCAGAAGAATCAAAAAAATAAGCTTTTGCACTCTTCTTCAAAATGAGCACTGGGAAATGATACATTATTTAACAAGAACAGATATGCATCTTTGCAAAGGGTATTTCAAAGAATTTCTACTACCCCAAAGCTTATATGGTCTCCCTTGACAAAATGCTTGTTCTGTTATGAAGAGTTATTAGCAGACAGATATATCGTAGAGTTTAATTTTTGCATGAAAATTCCCTCATTTAAGTATAGRAGGAGGTTGGAATACACACACAGGATGATGGAAAACCCTGATGATCAGACAACTACAGAACTGCACTAGAGAACACAGTGAAGACACATCTAAGTGGCCACACTGGCAGTTATCATCTTGTCTCATTCTTCAGCTCCCGTGTATCATTTCATCCCTACAACCAAACCCAAGCTGACTTTGCCCACTCAGGTGTCTTTGCAATCCAGAGAAGACACACAGATATAGCTGTATACTGTCTACATTACAATAGTAGTAAGTATTTATCTCCTAAATACCCTGCTTCAATAGATTATTGTAGGAAAGACAAAAAAAGCTCTCCTCCTTGTAACCTTTATGTATTTTTCTTAATGAATACATTTATAAGTACAATCGAATCTCCTTAGTGTTTGCTGTTTAAATGCTCCATTGCAAACCCAAAAATAGTAGTCTATACTGTACAGCACCCACAGCAAGTAGTCCTAAATACCTGGMGTGTGATAGTAGCATAGACATCAGTTACTAAACTTCTGTTCTTTTATGCTCTTTTTAAAGCCTATGAGATTAGTACAGTTAAATAAGACAGAAAAATTGATGAGGAGGCAGAAGGATAAGGGGAAAGAAGGTGTCAAAACATTGCTCACTGTTTTTTGAGCTGAACAGCAGTGTGGATGGAGGTCTCCTGCTGAGCCAGTGCTTCCTGCAAGGTGGACATGACACGCCCCTGACGGAGGGGCTGCACATTCTCTTTGCTCAGCTCCCACTCATCGTTGCACTCCTGTGCCATGACAGCTTGTCCTTTAAATCCTGCCTTAACGACAAAAACGATAACAAATTGATTCTTTAGGGAGGATACTAACCTGAAACCTGACAGATCTGGCTCTCATTAACCGACCCATCACACACTTTCTGTGTAGCCATAAGCACATCGTTTAGGTCCCCRACTTTTAGAGGGGATTAGGCATTTAATTCCCCTCCATGAGTATTATGTGAAACAAGAGCTAAGTACTTCTTTACAATCAGGAATCTTAGACAGGTGATGTTAGCAGGAAAGGCTACTGAAATTAAGGTGTTTCCCTCCCCACCTGCGTGCTCCCTTCCCCCCCCCCGAGATTGCCCCCCTCTCTGAGGCTGGCGAGCGGCGAACTCCGGCCGAGGGGAGACTCGTGAGGGCAGCGCCGCAAACCSAGTCAGGCTCCTCTGGCTCTTCACCCACGCGTGGCTGTAGCGGGCTGGCAGTACGGGCGAGTCCCAACCCCCGCCTCCCTGCGGGGGCGAGCAGCGCGGCGGAGACGCTCCCCCACAGCCTGCATGCGAGCAGGCTCCCCGCTAGCACGGAGCGAGGGGAGAAGCCGTTTGCTACGCAGCTCCAGCATGGCGGTTCGCCCTCGCGACGCGCCCCCCACCCCTCTTCCCTCACGCCGACGAGAAGCGGCCCCGCGCTCCCCTGGCAGCGGCCGGAGGGAGGAGGAAGGCGTCCCTCAGCCCGCCCCGCCCGCCAAAGCCCGCAGCCACACGCACCSCACCGCAGCCGTCCCAGGTCCGTGGCGCGCGGACCGTTAACRGCAGCCCTGCCTCAGCCCCCTGCAAAATTCAAACCCCAACCGCCGCCAGCCTCTTCCCCATTGGCCACTCCCTTCACCACGCCCTGCCTGATTGGTTCCGCCCCGAGCGCGCACCGGTGCATCACGGGAATTATAGTTTCCCTCAGGCGGCTCGCGCCGCCGCGCTGCCGGCAGGGGGAAATACATAATTAATTTTAAAATTAATGACTTTATAATTAATCTCATCTAAAAGGCAGATGTCACCACAAGGAACATTCCTGCGTCCTCCCTTTCCTGCTTGCATGCGTTCCCATCGTTTCCCTTGCTCAGCTCTGATGCTCGTCTGACCTGACAGCGGCTCTGCTAACGACCGAAATCTGCTCATTTCTCCAGGTTATTTCTCTGCCAGAAAACCAGAAAATAATTCTGTTATTTTCTCTGAGGGGAGAACTCCCTTCGGCATGCACCTAGCCATTAGCTCGGCTTTGTTGTCACAGAAAACCTCACTTTTCAGGTATCCCTGCCAAATACAATGCAGCGTTTGAGCTCCCCAGACTGGCTCCAGGTAACCTCTTTGGTCCGAACAAAAGAATATATACAGAGGTCTACACAGGCTCAGCCCCCAGAGGCAGTATTGCTGTGTTAATGTGATGCTCAGCCCGCTTAATTGCCTTTTCTCCTACAGCATTGCAAGAGAGAACTAAGTAGCTTAACAGGCTGCAGTAATATTGCTATACTGCTTCCMCTGCCATACCACCATCGTGGAGTGAGAGACCAAATTCTTCTGGTCTGCCCTTATTTACATGGCATAAGCATGTCCTCAGAGTTAGCAACCTAATAAGATGGCTGAAGTGCTTTACAGCTCCCCACACTAGTTTCAAGTTGTTGTTCAGCACCGGCTTGTGTTCCTGCAGGCTAACTGAAATGTGTTTGGACTAGCTGTTTACCTCTCTTTAAGGGAAGGTTGAGATCTAAATAAAATCCAACATCTTCAGGGTCTTAAATGTACAGATATCATGCTCCCTTCTGCATTCTATATCTGCAAAAACTGAAATATGAGGCAGCTGAAAAAAAATTGCCTTAGACATGGACAGAAATTTCCTGTGTGTAATATAGATTAGCTGCCTGCTATTACTGAAAAGGTGATCAATTAAAAAACATATTTCTYATAAAGCAAATTGAATATTTCATGAGTAAAAACTGATATTTTCTTCACAACTGACCTTAATAACTCACAGACTCTGAAGGCATTTGTGATGCCTGTGAGTTATGAAACTTTCATACTCACAGAAGAAATGTAATAATGACCCTTCACTGTTTAGCTATTCCGTAGCGTTCATATGATATCAATAAAAGGCATGAGTCCTCTTGTGAGTGCAAGTAAGCAAAGTAAACACATAGAATAATCACAGCCTGATATTTGTGGGGCTTGGGGTTTGGGGTTTTTTTTTGAGAAAAGGTGCCTATATTAAAGGCAAACTGTGATCATGTCATTGATGGGTGATTGTTTCTTCACTACATAGGCAAGAAATTCATGACATACCTAAAAGGGATATATGGCCTTATATCCCCGTAATAAATCTGTTCCTTCTATACCTGAACAGTTAACAYACTTATCCTACAATAAAATACATAATGTATGCATAAAGATATATAAATCCAAGCATAACATCAAGTATAATATGGATAATAGTCTCTTAAATTTGTCAGCTATTCCATTAAGACATCATACAAGTGTTTATCTCAACTTAACAAAATAAAGGTGAAAAACAGAACCGCAATCTCTATCATTCACCACAGCAATCTCTCTATGTCTTATTTAACATAAATTAGATGCTATGTGCCATTGTAGGAATGAATGGCCTGCGCACAAGTTGTCACAGACCTGCTTGTGCTCTTACAACAATCGCACAACTGAACTTTCAATGTCTGAGGTYTTGTCCATGAACGAAAACTCAGATGTGCCCAAAGTAATAACAAAAACCTCTTTCTCATTCTTTTTGGGCTCCTCCAAGAGCTTGTGAAGAAACAGATAGAAGATGACACATAACGTGATCTCTTGACCTTTCTGTTTCTACAAATATGGATTATTTTAACATGATGCCAAATAGCATTAATCCATCTTCACTAGTATTCTACACACAAGGGACAACGTAGGGTGCTTCAGAAATGTGGTACAATGCAGTAACTCAGGGACTCGGTAACAGAGCTGACACTGCTGGGTGCAAAAGAGACCACCAAAGGTTTAGCCTAAGACGGATGCTTCACACCATTCAGAAGCTAGGAAAACCCATTTAGTGCTGAGATCTCTGTGAGAGTGCAACTACTTTTTCTCTAACACATCTTTTGTTTGATGTGTCACAGGAGCACTCCAAGACCTTCAACTCATGGAGTTTCAGAGAGGACTAACCCATGTTATAATAACCAGTTTCCAAGCTTGAGAAGAGACTGTTACCTAAGCTGTTTGAAGAGGAAAAGATAAGGAATGAAAGCAGAGATCTTGAGCAGCTCTTGGGGACAAGGTACAACACATTAAGATTTAACATATTTACACTGAACACTAAAACCCTGTTGTTCTAAGATTATTACTTAAATCGGAATTTCAATCCRTCCACCTACATTTTTCTGCAGGACTTTCATATGATGAGCATTGCCATTGTTGTTACAAGTAGAACTTTGGTATCAGAATGTTGTGGTCAGYATGTGTTTTTAAAACAATGGAATTGTGTGGTGAATCACCTGTTGTTGAATATTGCCCTGAATGAGATTTCTGAGAATATGTATCCTTTTTTATAATTGGGGCTGGTTTTCATTCTATTCTTGAATTCTGGCTCAGGTACAGAGCCATACATGTGTGCTGCAACATGTCTAACTAGCAGAGATGAGAGCAATAACCCAAAGCTAAACCTAGTAATAAATGCTTCAATTTTATGAAAATCCTGACTTTCTACAACAGTGACTGTCTTGAAGGACAGTCCTCTGAGTTTGAGTTGAATCAAAGTATTCTTTTTTTAATCATATATACACACAAGTCTTGGAACACAGTATTTTTATCTAGCCAGATGGTAGTAAAGGAAATCTTGTGAAATCTTGAATGCAAGTCAGTGAGTTTATGTGACTTTCTGATTTTATAGTGTAAAATTTGACTGTGTTGAGCCACAAACAGGGGAAAGAGGCATTGGGAGGAGTCTTTAGGAGGAAAACTTCTTGCACATATGGAGAGAACAGGCAATTTCGATTGAGGAATGMAGATTTCCCACCCCCAACAAATCTTTGTGCTTGTTTTCACTCTGCTTCAGCCACTGCCTTTGCTGCTGTAAAGACCACCATCTTTTGGATCGTTCCCTCTTTTAGGAGCGAAAGATGGGACTTTACTCTCTGAAATACAATTTCTATCTAAGTATTACTACTGGGTCACTGCTCTCCACAGGTGATTTCTGCAGCCTCAGTTTTTATTATAGTTCCACATCTGTTCCTTTGAATCTATTTAGTGGACTGCTGTGTTTTTATTGATTGGATAAAATATGTATTTATAAAAAGTAAAGGCCATAATTTGCTTAAAGCCCATGTGATGGAGTTGATCCGATTTCTTTAAGTTTCCATTTACAGGTCTGCTGAGGTCAGTTTTACTTTTGTGAGGACTTAGTAACCAACTAATGAAAAAATAAATTGTACAAATCAGAATAAAACTGAATTGACATTTTTAAAAGGAAAAAGAATCCCTTTTGGAGCTGAAGTCACTGTATATCCAAGGCAAATCAGGTTAAAACRGGTCTTCTACAGTTAACTATTTATCATTTGGATGTTGTTCTTTGAGATCAAGAATAATTTTCTCTGGATTATATGATTGAAGAGATCAAGGTTCATTATTGATTCAGATAAATGCTAGATAGTTCTGCTATCCTACATACAAAGAGAATAGGTTTCCGGTTATCTTCCACCCCTTCAAAACTGAACCAAGAAGTGTCTTCTGCACTCTAATCAGCCATGTACCAAAGCCATTTTTTTCTTGGAGGCAAAAAAGGCAAAAGGATGCACTTGCTGTCAGCTATGCCAATGAAGACTTGATGAAATCCGTGAGGTTATTCAGTTCTAAATGGGAACAGAATTTGGGCTAACAGAAATTAATTTTCAGACACCTGGCATTTCTTTTGTTTGTTTCTGTTACTTCTTGAAGGTAAAATATCTGTATTTTACTTGATTTTTCAAATTCCCTGCTTGCGTCTGCTGATTTCAATTCAGCCTTACAGTTTTCCCTGGCGGCCAAGAGGGGACGTTGCTTCTTTCCTCTGTACAGGCTAAGAATGAAAATGAAATGGCCACTTCTTAGGTGTGTGTTACTCCAGAAGAGGGTGCTTAAAGCTCAGAAAAGTCATGAGCATCATCTCCRTTGGCAGCTGTGTCATCTCTGCAATGCATTTCAGTCTCCCTTCAGCTTCCATCTGTAATCTCAAATCCACACCTACCACTGTCACACTGAAAGTGCTATTTTTCCCCCTGCAGATTTGTTGACAAGTGMGAACATATTTTCCTACCCTGTTAAGCCAGGGTTATACTAAAGGTGGACCAGATTCCTTAGAATTGTGCCCTGCATGGTCGTTCACCTTAGATCACARAGTGTTACTCCAGGCTGTTGCAGGGAAAAGAAATCTGAGAATAATTGCACATCTTACATTGYAACACATTTTTTCAGAACTGGTATTGCATTAGAAGAAAAAAAAAAAAAGAACTTCTCTGAGCCAGATTCCCACATCACATGCAGTTTGTTAGTATATTTTAAGTCCRACACAAATTTAGAGAATCCAGATTCTTGAATTAATACTTCTTTTCATAATATAAGCTATGTGACAGTTTTTCACTCCTGCTTCTGTGTCTTTTAGCTAATATCAATGTGAGTTTGTGAGACAATATTTTGAACGTATGGAGAAGAACTGCAGTAAGATGATTAGAGGTTGGGGTTCTTTTTTGGTTTAGTTTTTAACTCCAGCAGTAATAATTGAAGATTCCTAGTTCTGTGTAATTTGTTCCTTAGTGGTTTGCACCTATCAGAGAGACTGCCCTCGTTTATCTTCGCATCACTAAAACAGTCAGATAAAATAATCAGTAGAGAAAGGCAGTCATCTGCAAAGCCCAAGTCAAAGACCAGATTTGGCTTTTTATAGATCTGCATTACAGATATTAAACAAATATTATTCTAAGCCGGTACAGAAATAAAAATCAGAGCTTGATTGTGGATGAGGTGAAAGAGATTTCTAAAATCTACCTATAGAGTTAAACTTTCAAAAACATTTGAATGTGTTTGGAGTTCAAGGATGAGCTTTTAAAGGTACTTAGACGCTTACTTGCCATCAAAAAACACTTCAGCTTAAGCACTTATATGCTTTCCAGTCCTGCACAGAAAAGGGTCCATGTAGAAACCAGTGCATGAAACTTTATGCCTGTCTGAGAAAAGTCATAGTGCTCCTCATAATATTCATATCTGAACCTATAATATTTATTTAAAAGCTTAGTGAAACTCTTTTTTGTTACTTTGCTTTATCAAAAGTCTTCTGGCTGATCCAAACAATTTTATAAAAACATTTGTATCACTTAGTATATTTTTCTTTCTCATACAAATGTTTATAAATGAACGTGATTGTTGTACAATAATGCAAAAAGTTAGTCAACCTTCCCAGCCTAAACAGACAAACAAATCCAACCAGGTTTAGTGTAACCTCAGATGGACTTGAACTTAAAAAATAACATTTTCTTCTTGTTCCTTTCAGATTTTTCTTAATTTCCTTTCAAAAAATAGTGTGAGATTGAAAGGGGAAAAAGACTCTTCCTCTTTAAAATCAATGGTTTTTTGTTGTATATTATTTCCATTAAAAACCCAAACAAATCAGAAATAGCCATAACACATTAGAAGTAAGATAAAAATGAAAGGTTTTGTTTGCCATTTTTCCCAGTCATTGGTCTTTTTTCACCCAGTTCCAAAGATTTACTTAAACCAAAAATACTGTCAGGGCAGGCCCAAGACAGGAGACAAGAACATAAAATATCTGGAGGCTTTAACAGGCAATAGCTCGAAGAGGCTGAGCTCTGCCCGCTGCCAAGTTTTATTAGCTCTCCTCACAACAACAACAACCACCCCTACCATAGACACAATATTTACAAAACATGGGTGGATACAAGCATAACCCTGAAAAATACCAAGTACTGTGGCTGTATGTACTGATGTTAGAAACTGAAGAGCATAATGAAAAGACTGGTTTAACTGGACCTGTCCAATTTCTATGTTTGAAAGATGAATCTTAAAGATATACTTGGAATTTATTGACATTTTATATTCACATAACATTGATATTATTAGAATATTTTTCCACTAATGGAATTTGTTTTTCCCAATATAATTTAAAATTTATTTCCAATTTGTGGATTAGACACTTCCCTTTCTTCTGGGTAGGGCTACTGCTGAGATGCCCAGGCTAGAGGTAATCTTGTCCATGGAAAATCCTGGAAATCCTGGCCAGGTTGTCTACTGCATGGTACTTTGCTGAACAGCTGTACCATCAACCTGGGGAGTCCAGGGCTGGTGCTGTTCAGGTTTAGTTCCTAGCAGATCTGGTAAGTCTATAATAGCACAACATATTTTAGGTTATTTAAGGTAATGCTGTTGATGAATGGTATCTTCAAGTTATGGAGGATGTTATGGGAGACTTCATAACCATTCATGTATCTCAGAAATTATGATGGTATAAACAGAAGACCTGAAGGGATCTCGTCTTTGATCTACCTCCCAGGAGAGGCATTTCCTGGAAAACTGAACATGCAGGGAATATCAGACTCCTCCTTAAGTGAATTCTGAAATCTCACCCAAAAGGAAGAGAATGAACAAGTGAAGTGTGATGGAAAATGTTGCTAACTTTCTCTGTATGTCAAATTAGTGCCACGGGATTTGAACAACGCTGGGAAGGAAAAATGAGATCCTTCTTCTGTGTAGGTATCTCTGCTTCATGTGCCAGCATCCTGACTATAGGGTAAGCCAGACTGATAGTCATATCATGGAGATGATGGGATCCTTCGAAGGACGAGAGCCACTTCAAGCACGGCTCCCAAGCTCACTACGGTGCAAGGGAAAGGAAAGGTTTTCTTTTACCTTCTTACCAGGAACGTATACTTTATCATCTGTGAGGCCATGATCTTTTGCAACATACTTGGAAAGGTGAAGTATGGGTCTCTGAACCCTCATGGTGTGCCGTGGTCCCCACATACTTGTTGCAGGCTGCTGGTATCCAGAGAGAGGAGTGGTCCTTGGTTCTGACACACGTCTGGTCACATGCAGTGCACTCTCTACTGGTACTCAAAGGTCTCCTGCTCACTACTCTTGGTGTCCCCACTCAGGAAAGCAGAGTGTGAGAGCCTGGAAGGGCCTCCATAAGAGGGAACAGGACTCTCATTCCCTGCCTGCACCCCAACCGGACAGCAGGGACTCACACAGTCTCCTGGAGGGATAGGACAACAGAAACCATGCAGCAGGGTGTAGGGATGGCTCTAAAGCCAAGCATGGCACTGATGGCTCACAGTGTACCTGCAGGGAAGAGGCTGCAGAATGAAACAGGGGTCCTTGGACATCACTACAACAGAGAACAAAAGAAAGAGATACCCAAAACCTCTTTTGAGACCCAAGTTTGGAAACAGGATGTGGGGTCAGGGGAGTGGTGGTGAGGATCAGCATCAAAAGTGATGGCTCAAGAACATTTTCCCTTGGTCTCCCCTGCCCATCCAAGTGCAGGCAAAGGAAGACAGCCCCCAACCTCCTGCTGTCCCCCTCTCTCAGCACCATCCTAGCCCTGGCAGCCCTGGCTTCAGTACCACAAAAATGGCATAAAGAGGACCAGCAGCCATGCTTCCCTTTCCCTGCCATGCCCAGKGAGATCTTCTGATATGACACATTGATGAAGTCATGTCACTGGTGGCATCTCAACACCTCATCTCATTCTGGGGTTGCAGCCAGCCCTGTAACTCATACACTCACTGTACAAATAATAATTAGGTTGTGCAAATGCGTGCTGTCTTTATGCATGCTTCCCTCCCAAGAAAGGGAAGGTCAGTGAAATCTTCCTGCTGACAGGACACACCACAAGGCTCTGAAGGAAGGGTCGAGTGCAGGAAGGAGTTGGCAGAAGCGCCTTCACTTTCTGCTTTCTCATTCAAGCTGTGTAGAATAAAAGATGCCTTTGCTGTCCATGTGATGGCACTATTTGAACACTTGAGTGCTGCGGTTTAACTTTTCTCTTAACAAGCACAAACTTCTGGGTATATCCAGTAGGAATTTTGCAGAATAAAAGAACAAGAACATAAAAGCTTGCGGGGGGACAGACTGAGCAGCTGGGGCTGCAGAGGAACGAACTGCCAATAGGGAGCCCGGCAGGCGAGCGGCACATTGACGGGATTTCAATTGCATGCCAGCRGAGGGAAGCCAGAGCACCAACAGGCAACGAATTGCAAACTGAGGGTGCTTCGACTCAAACAGCGTGCCAACACAGAAGGCCAAAAGCATGAGAAGCACACCAATCGGGGGAAGGTGAAGCACCAACAGATGAGTACAGATTGCAAATCAAGGGAACTCATATACCAGCGTGCCAATGCGTGTGCCCAGAAGCCAAACAATACAGCAGCAGAGGGAAGACAGGCTGACAGCAGCATGCCAACGGACAGGAGTAGATCACAAAYGGCACAACAACGAGGGAAATGGAGCAGCTACGGTGCATCAGCCCACATGAACTGCCTTCTGCTGGAAATCATTCAGTTCAGTCATTGGTCACAGGTATCAAGAAACAGTCTTCTGGACAAGCAGAAAAGGATTTTTCCTTTCTCMACGTGTGTAGAAAGAAGAGTTAGGGAAGGATAGTCCACAGGAAAATAGTCTCCAAATGTAAAAGTGAGAGGAAAGTTGTGCCTCCAGTAATCCTGAGGTTAGCAAAATGCTGCAGGAAATGAGGAGGGAAACAGTAGCTGCTTGTTTAGGGAAACTGCTAGGAAAATAGCTTGGGGTACTGGTGTGGGGAGTGAGACAGAAGAGACCATTCCCCTGGGCTCATTCAAGAAGGGAATTTTCYTCAGGTGACCTACTGCCTCCCATGGCAGCCACTCCACTGAGGATTGCTGCTAAAACTGGGGGGAATTGGTTAAATACAGTTGCAGAGCCCACCAACCCAGCTCTTGCTCTCCATCACTGATGTCCATAGCTGCTATTCCAGCCATCCAGGTAGGTGGAGAAGCATCTTTCCCTGCCTGGGCTTTGCAGGCCTGATTTTAGCCCGCTATGAAAGAGGTATTTCTGCTGCAGCACACTCAGGGGGCAGCTGATCTAGGGGACTTGTGCGAGCATATGTGTGTGTCCCTTCATCACTGTGGTGGTATCATCTTTGGTAACAGCTGGTGGGGCCAAATTCGCCATGCTGCTGTAGATACCAGACTGGCACACCCTGACTGCACATATCCAGCTGCATCAGGACTGATTTGAGCCTGTCCCCTGTCCCTTGCTTTCAGTAAACAGGTCTGTCTGTGTCAGCATTTCTCTCAGAAATGTTTCTCCTGGTTCATTAAAGGCAGATGGGATCTGGCAATCAGCAGTTCTCCTTCCCAATGCCAGTCAGTCACTTTTCAGGTCATTATGCCTTAAAATAATTCTAGGCTTCTTATTAATGCACTGAGGCAGGAATGACCAATTGCAACCCACGTAACAGAGCTGTGGATAACAATAACTGGGTTCTGATAAGCACTGGGCCAATTGCAGAAAACTGGGGCAGAGGGGCTGGTGAACATCAGGTTGCTTTTATCTGCACTTTCCTCCTTCTCTCAAACCTCCTCTGTCCGTTCCAGTCTCTTCCCACACCCACACGGGTTAGAAAGCACAATGCTGTGTCTGTTCCTTCTGCCCATCTGRTGGGGAGCACTCGCTGCTGCATTAGTGCAATGTCTGCTTCTTAGTTCAGCTTTCTGCTTTGCTTCCACAGAGATCATCCCTTCTTCCATGTAAGCTGGGTTATGTCAGCCACCGACCTGGGACACAATCCTGCATTGCCAAAACGATCCTTAATCAGCAGGGCACTTAGCACCACTGAACTGTCATAAATGCTGATTCTCGGTGCACAGCAAACCCGTGGCACATTTTTGGACCTTTAGCCAGAGGTGAAAAAAGCAAATGCATGGAGGGGGTCAGAATAGAAACACTCCAGCTTCGCCCACTCATCAGCAATTCTCCTACAGGTAGCATCAGCATGGAGGGCAGGCTGGTGGCTGAAGGGCCAGCAATTAGCAGCTACTGGAGAGTTCTCTCAGTCCCATGGGAAATGTTTGCTGGAGATAACCCTAAGCTACTGAAGGAACCATGCTCACATGGCAAACACAGGGTGCGCTCCCCGCCCTCTGTTATCAGGCAAACCRCACTTGTCATTTCTGAGCAAATAGCTTTCCTGTAGTAAGGAGGAAAGCTTTCCACATCTCAATCTCCACCTTTAGCAAAAGTGCAGCTTGTGAAGTCCACACAGCAAGGGCAGCACTCCTCAGAGAAAGGAGAGCAGAACTGAGCAGTAGCAACACTGGGAYAGGGAGATGTACAGAAATAAAGTATGGACCAAGAGGATAAAAGCCTCCTTGGAAATAATTTGTGTTTCGGTGTACATGTGGATCCCAGCAGCCACACTTTAGTTTCTCTGAAGGGGTTTATCTGGAGTAATAGCAGCAATGTGGAGATTGGCTTGTAGGGAAAAGGCAGGATTATTTATTGGTTTTGCTTTTCTACTAGGAGACTTATCTTGTTGCAATCATTTGCTGTTGTGCTAAGCTGAGAAAGTGAGATAAACATTAGTGACCCAAGCTCCTTCTGCTGCATCCCTGCCTTGGACACTCCTGAGCTTTTTACTGGAAGTTAAACACTCAGCAGCCCATSTCTGCCCTGTAGCTAGCCCCAAAATGATAAAACCAGGAGCAGCACAAATTTTGTCCTGATAGATCAGAAGATGCAAACGCACATAGCCGTATTCTCAGGCAGTGGAAATCAGCCCTGCTTTTGGTTGCCAGGTAGGGGAAGAGATTGGTTGATGGGAGGTATAAATCTAGACCAGAGCATCAAAACTTTACTCCCCATGCTGCCTGGAAATGGTGTGCTCTCTTTGCTGAATTGGGGCTTTATGGCAGCACCATAATTGAAGACAATATTGCTGAAAGATGAGGGAGGATTGAGGGAGGAGGGGTCCAACCCACTATGGTGCTGTCGCCCCATGAAGTCAATCCAGAGGTCAGCAGGCTTTCTAGCTCAAGCCTGAACTCATAAGCTGAGCACAGCAGAGCTGACTTGCTCTCAGTGAACCACCTCTGCTCTCGGRCTGCATCTTGGCTCTAGGTGAAACTTGAAAGATGGTATTTTACCAGAAAAAGAGCCTGCTGGGCCTCTCATGAATAGAGAAAGGTAGTATGCAAAGGAGTTACCATCTGAGACAAGAGAGGAGCAGAGAAATGGTGGTGCCATCTAGCACTTGGAGGCAATGCTGACCTCCATCTTCAGCAGCAATGACAAAAGGGACACCTTGAGCCCTGCTGGACAAGGGAAACAATGGGAAACAACGTGCTGACCCCACATCCAGCACCCCTGGAATGATACCCATTGCTGACAAAAGCCCAGAGAGCTGGAAATACCCCTGGCATTTTGTAGGCAGGTCCTGGCAGGAGCTCTTCTTTTCCCTAACAGATAGGAGACAGACAGCTAAAGAAGTACTGCACAATTAGTGGTTTTATGACACAGAAAAATTGATGACAAAGTCCTTCCGTAAAGAACCTGTGATCAGTCCTTGCTTACCAGTGATAGAGGAAACAGCAGCTCTTGAGCATGTAAACTCCTGGCTGCTGGCAGGACGAGGACCATGGTGGCACACGCCAACTGTTTGTGCTGAGACCACAGAGTCTGGCACGGCGGAAAGCAGAGCCAAGCCCTGATACAGTCATATGAGCAACTGCAGGGTGAGGGTGACTTGCGCTGGCTTACGCCCCGCAGCTGGCATCAAACCGTAACAGCCTAAAGGGAACAGCCACGCAGTCAGTGCCGGCTTATTTACCCAYCAAGAGGAGATGAACACTGGGTTGTGTAACTAAATTGCTACCACGAGCTGGACTAACTGCTTCGAAGTCAGTTCAGCTACATCTCTGCTGTACCTGCCACCAGTTTGGGAAATGTGATGTAAGGGGCCCCAGGGGGAACAGGCAGGAAGGTGGAGACATGGGACATGTGTTCCCCCTGCCAAAATCCTAAGTGATATTTCAAGGTCTCACTAAAAGGTTGAATTAGCTGCAATCTTTTTTCCAGCTTTAATCTCTGCATTCRGACAAGCGGGACGGGCAACCTCATCCTCCTGCATTCCACTTTCCCCCCTGAGCAGAAAGATGGCTTCATGTCAGCAAAGCAGCTGAGATCCCCCCATTTTTGGGGGGAGGGTGCAGGCCTTTTTTATTATACGTCACTGTCGTCTTCTGTCACTGCATCTGTGCGAGACGTGTTGACTATCACTTCTGCAGCTGGGAGTGATGAGCTCTCTGAGGCAAAGGACACTCCCAGCCCTCTGTGGTGATCGTCCTTGTCACAATCTTCTTCCTCCTCCTCCTCATTCTTCTGCAGATCTTGGTCACTGTCATCATCACCATCTGCTGCACTGTCCTCAATCACTTCAACCCTCTTTCCAGCATCTGGATCCACATCAGTCTTAAACCACACAGCTTTGTAGCCATCATCTGCCACATGCCTGTCTGTCTTGAGGATAGACTTCACTTCTTTCTCATGCTCAGTCTCTTTTTCCACTTCTTCATCTTTCTTTTCCTGGTCAAAGATGATGGTAGAAGCTACAGAAGCCTTTGGGAGGCTATCAACTACTTCTGTGTTGGAAGAGGGCAAGGAAAGTCCTGGCTGCTCTAACACATGTGTCATCACCTGGACACTGCCGTTTTCTGACGTCTCATGCTGTTTGGTTCTCACATCTGGGTGTTCATCTTGCTTGTAAGATTGGTTCTGATAACCCCCAGAGATTTCCTTGCAGAACTACAGGAGGAGAGACACCTTGTGATTGTAGTGAAAGGAAAAGAAACGGGGCAGTGGAGGGGGGGAAGGGGTGGTTGAAGTGACTGAGCTCCTGCTCAGAAAAGCTTCAGCTTGTTTTGCAGTTAGACCTATTTGAAACCTGGGAAAGATACCGCTCCCTAGAACAGCTATTTTTTATTGACTCAATTTCTGGATTTTTTCAGATAAGCATAGGCATGTTTTCCAGGAGGGCTGAGCACCAGCAATGTATACGGATTTGTACCTATCCATTTGAGCTATTACTCTGGAGTGGGATTTACCTCCGTCAGGGTGAAGGACTGTTGTTATTCACCTGGGCTATGTGCTCTGGACTCATGTTGTAGTCAGTGGAGTCTAGGCTCCTCACAGTCCCACTCTGAGGCAGAGACAAACATCTGGTCAAACAAATTACACCCTAAACTTTAAAGTAACCAGATTGCCAGGGTTAATAGCTCAAGTGCAGACAACTGCCTAAGCCCAGGCTTTAGGATTGGATATGAAGGGACCTTTCTCTCCATTGACTATAGAGGGAGGATGAACAGCGGTTTATACCACAGACACCTGTTTTTCAGAGACCAGCTCATTCATCCTAGATTTTGTGCTCGATGGAGCTGTGGTCCTCTCCTTACCATGTCTGCTCATCATCTACCACATGGCTCCAGCCTCAGGGGGCAGAAAAGAACAACAGCAAGTAACACCAAAGCGATGCTACCTTTGCAAACATTGTCTCAGGAGTGATTCATCACCTTCACACAAACATGTGTAGTATTTGGACAGCCCATACATACTTTAAAACCTCCTCAGATCCCTTTCTAACTTTAAGAAATTCTTAAAGTGAGTCAGGTACAAACAAGGCACTTACTTACCTTTTTCCTTATCATGTATTTGACTGGTTTTCCATACCATTTAAACATCATCACTCCAAGGAAGACTAAGGCAATTAATAGCAGTGCTGCTAATGTACCACCTAAGATAGCCATATCCTTAGCAGTGTATATCTTATCAGAGGAAGTTACAGCTACAAGAAAAACAAACCAGCGTTACAAAGCCTAAAAATGGCAGCTAGCTTTTTTAACACAACACTTTGTTGTGGGAGAAGCTCCAACCAATTTCTGAAGGGCAAAGAAGCATCCTGTGCTGCAGAATGTGGCAGTGATATATTTAATGTCACAGAAGGCCAGTTGTTTGTTGTCCTGAAAGCAGAGGGGCTTTTTTAAGATGACCACTCAAAGAATATTATAACTTCCAATAAGTTACATGAAGTGGAAATAGCATCCATTTACAGGACAATTAATTTTACCCCATGATTTAATTAAGCTAATATCTGCGTGACTGTATTAGGCAAGCAGATGTTACATGGAGTAAAGCTAGGTAGATCTTGTACTTTCCCACTTCACCCATTTACACCAGCGTGCAAAAATGAGGTATGTTTGTACATATGTGTGTGAAAATGCAAAGATTCCTTTAATCCAGAACGTCATCTCTGATACTGATGAGCACATTAAAATAGGAAATAAAAAAGCATAATAGGAAATAGAAAAAGCATTGGAAGGTCCCCAGGACAGGGAACCCGTTCCTGCCCTGTTTGTACCTGTAGCAATATACACCAGCCTTCTCAGGAGCAGCTTATGCTTTCAGCTACCAGTCAATGTAAGAATATTTGTATGGAGATCAACATTATAGTGGAAAAACAATAACTTCCTCAGGGTTAATCAGCTTTGCTTGATGTTGTCAGTGGGATTCTTTTTTTTTTTTAAGTTTTCCAGCTTCATATTGTAGTGTAAATTAGTCTCTTTAGAGTTTAATGATTAATGAAACACAGTTTTGTTCTCCTGCTGACCTATTTATAACAATGGACTTTGAGTATTCCCTCCGCATTTGATTGCRCCTTCAGTTTATCATTAATACGTTGGTGAGGGTTTAGGACGTCAGTGAATTTTTGCTTCTCAATCATGTCTCCTAGGGAGCCACAGCCCACAGAGCTGATGTGAAACTCCACCACCCTTAACTCCTCCTGTGCTGTGCAGCACACAGTGCCTCTGTGAAAGCTAGCTCAGCTTGGTGGAATGACTCACCTTGAGATCCGTGTGAGCTGGCTCTGGCGCTGGTGTCTTGGAAACCAGAGGCCAATGTACAGTTACCACTTCCCAGAAGGAGAGTATATTAAAAACTACTCTAGTTTCTCCCTGGATATTGGAATGCTTGGTAAAGCACTCTCCAACCCATTGCATGCACATTCCTTAACACCACCTCTTAGAGTTGAGGGTGAAATATCCTACAGATTGGCCGGGCAAATGATAATCTCAGCTCTGTTTAGGCCATTCCTGGGTGCTGGCTATAGTATAGAATAAAGCACAATTCGTCTCATAGGCTTTGAGCCATTCAGTGTAATTTCAATCTACTTTTTTCTATAGTCACCAGCATCATTATTTTGTGGGGTTTAAATAGCAAGGGCAACATTTAAAAGTTGCATAGAAGTGTTGGTACATCTGTTTGGAGCACTTGCAGGTCTATATACTGACACCTGAACTAGCTTTCTGCTGAGCTGGACTGTGCTCTTAAATTGGGTTTAGGTAGCTTTTATGCAGCCAGTGGTTTTAGCTGTGAAGTGACACTACCTTTAGGGAATCCAAATTTACACCCAGGAGCCCACTTTTTTTTCCTCCAGAAATCCCCACGATGGTCGTGGTTCAGAGAGTGAAGTAATGGAAGACCCCAACTGGGAATGTCAATCGCGCATCATCATGTAGAAACCAATGCGGTCTGTGCATTATCTGCCTATGCTGATGTGAAAATGCATGATATTGGTTCATCTTAATCCAAAGCATAAGAAGCTTCATAAGCTTCAAATCTAACTGATTTATAAGATCTATTTAAGAGCCATTTCTAAGAAGTATAGAAGTGTAAGCAATTTTTACGTCAACAAAGCCAAAGGATAGCTGGAGGGTTATGTATGTAGCCTCATGTCTATCTTATTTCTTATGGGTCATTTCTCCTGGTATGACCTTAAAATCTTGGAGTATAAGAACTTGACCCGAACAGAAAGTGCCTTGGATCATGAGGAAGTGCGGCTTTGTCAGGGGGTGCCAACTTCTGTCTGGTCTGCATAAGCCAGGAAATAATGTTGCAGTTTTCTCTATTTTTGGCTAAAAAGGAGCAATGACTTACCAAGGCATCAGAACAACCCTCCTTTGCCATGATAAGACATTCTGGGTTATTTCTGACCCACAAAACAGCAGGAAGCAGCCCCAGATTTAGCTTTGGAATAACATGAAAAGACACTACAATACACAGCACTGCTTAAAAGTCTCAGGAGGCTGTTTGAGGCATGTGGTGACCACATCATAAGGATGTTGTTTGTGTGTTTTCTCTCTTATAGCCACTGTAGAATCTCCTGTAGCTATGAGGTTGGCCTCAGCCCAGGTCCACAGATTTCAGTGGGTGACCTGTCATTGCCAGTTTGCCCACAGAAGTAAAAAAGACTCCCCAGTAATCTCCACAAAGCAGAAAACAAAGAGACACCCAGCCTACCTGGGGCAAGGATGACCTCCACCACGATTACAGTGCTCGCCTCCTGCAGGCTCACCATATCTTTTCCAACAGCCTACGTGAACATGGGAAAGAGATAGCTTAGGGACTTCCTAGATCTCCTCCAGCTCACTTCAAGGTATGTGGTGGGCCCTTTGTGGACAAAGTACCTTGTCCATATCGTCACCACATCCTCAAAATAGCCCTGCATTGTAGCTGGACAATCTGGTCGCAGAGGAAGAAGAGCTCTGAAGATTCCCTGTCCTGGGCCAGAACCAGGTGCATCATTTGTGCACAGCTTTGCAGCACAGTGCTGTACACAGATAATGAGGTAGCGTGGGGCAGGCAGCAGCATGTGTTGGCACCTCTTCTGCCCTGCCCGTGTAGCTAAAACAATGCTATAGTCAAGCTGGTTCAGATAGCTCCATAGGGCATGGCATTGTGCTAGGCAAGTCTTAGGGAGCCAGCTGTCGCTGGCAGGCAGACGGAGAAAGTGAACATATAGCTTCTTARAAAGTCTAAAGTTATTGACTGCTTCCTTTGACCTGAGCAAAAAAGTATTGGATTTACCAAAGGATTTCCAAGTTTGGGGCTGTAACCTTTAGAGCTGGGGTATATGCCAGCAATCATACCCTACCCATACCCACACATCAACCTCCTACCCACTTGCTCACCCTCCTTTTTTTGTTAATCAGAATCAGAGTGTGGGAGGGGGGCTCCTAAAATCTCCCCAGTTGACTTTTTGCTTGTCTCCAATGATATTTTCCACAGGATTGGAGAAACAATTTCACAGCTAGCACCAGATATAGCCTGTATCACACAGAGTAAATCTGTTATCACTCCATCTCCCTCCATCCCTATACATTTATGATGCAAATGGTTGSGGCAAGGACTGTCCTTTCATTATATCCCTTACCTAGTGGAATTCCACCCTTGGTGCTTCCCTACTAGAAACTACCCCTTACTTCCACGACCCTGGCAAGATAATGAAGGAAGTTGCCCTACCTCGATAGTTACAGTTCCCAGTGACTGCAGCATCACGTTTGTCAGGATGAGTCCATCTTTGGTTGCGATGAAATCGGTGCTGTTTTTTATGTAGTATTCAATGTTTGGGTTGACTTTCTGAAAAGCCAGAAGAGTGAATGATTAAACCACACTGTTTGTGCTTTGCATTCATCTTTATAACAACCTATTGGCAGGACTTGTCAAATACACTTGAAGTATGAGCAGGTGTATAGTGCAATAAATAAATCTGGACTGAGGAGGTGAGAAAAGTTGAACTCAGGTGTGTTTGCCCTGTTGCTCAGAGTTCAAGAATGTATCCTAAAAGTGTTGCCTCCAAAATAATCCCAAATCTTACCCATCTTGTGTTGGTATCTTTAGTATTTGCCCAAGCAAAACACATCTATGCAAGGGACCTTGTAAATTTGATCAGTTCTGCCTTAATACAGTGCCAAAGGGGTATGAACATGGAAAATAATACCTGTGCTGAGGTCTGCACAATTTTTTCCTTTGTGTCTAGGCTGTTATTSCTCTACTAGGTTCCAGTCTTGTTATAGAAGCCTTGGCATCAATAAAACTAGCACTTTTTTCTTTATTTAATAGGGTAGGATGGGAATGGCTGGTCAGTAAATCTCTTCCCCTTTCCTTCTCCCAGTACATTGTTCAAGAATGGCTCCTCAAAATGAGTCCTTACAGGGAGAAGGTTATAGAATCATAGAATCATTAAGGTTGGAAAAGACCTCTAAGATTATCAAGTCCAACAGTCAACCCAACACCACCATGCCCACTAAACCATGTCCTGAAGTGCCAAATCTACATGTTTTTTGAATGCCTCCAGTGATGGTGACTCCATCACTTCCCTGGGCAGCCTGTTCCAATGCTTGACAACCCTGTCAGTGAAGAAATTTTTCCTAATGTCCAATCTAAACCTCCCCTGGCGCAACTTGAAGCCATTTCCTCTTGTCCTATTGCTAGTTACTTAGGAGAAGAGACCAACACCCACTTCGCTACAGCCTCCTTTCAGGTAGYTGTAGAGAGTGATAAGGTCTCCCCTCAGCCTCCTCTTCTCCAGGCTAAACAACCCCAGCTCCCTCAGCCRMTCCYCATCAGACCTGTGCTCCAGACCCTTCACCAGCCTCGTTGCCCTTCTCTGGACACGCTCCAGCACCTCAATGTCCTTCTTGTAGTGAGGGGCCCAAAACTGAACACAGTATTCAAGGTGCGGCCTCACCAGTGACCAGTACAGCGGCACGATCACCTCCCTGCTCCTGCTGGCCACACTATTCCTGACACGGGCCAGGATGCCGTTGGCCTTCTTGGCCACCTGGGCACACTGCTGGCTCATGTTCAGCCGGCTGTCGACCAGCACCCCCAGGTCCTTTTCCGCCGGGCAGCTTTCCAGCCACTCTTCCCCAAGCCTGGGGTTGTTGTGACCGAAGTGCAGGACCCGGCACTTGGCCTTGCTGAACCTCATACAATTGGCCTCAGCCCAAGAAGGTTAACAATTTCCAGCCCAGGAYTGCAGGTCCTTGCTAGTCTGCTGTCTTTGGACTGGCTCCTCTTCCCAGGCCAGTCCACAAATAACTCTCCTTGACCTGGCAGAGAGAGGACACTTCCGCTTGGGATCCTGCCACCCCGAACTCTTCAAGGAAACACTTCACCCAGCCCTAATTCAGATCTGGACCTGTTCACAGTATTTGCTAACCCTCGGCTTTACTCAGCGTGCTGTTTTGCAGTGGATCAGCTCACCTACATAGATCTGGGTGGGACTGGCTTTTGGAAGAGAGGAGTCCAGCAGCTTCTCCACATTACATGACACCATAAACAGTTCTGATCTAAGTGGAATTTCCAGGGGAATATAATACGGAACACTAGAGGAAAACATGTGTTTGCCTCTCCCCACCTCCCATTCCTCATGTTTTCTGGTCCTGCTTTAAGCCTGAAGCAGTGAGAAAGAATGCAGTGCATTTTCAGTTTCTTACATTAGGGAAATCATCATCTGTTGCTATTATCATCATGGGGCTTGAAGGTTCACCAGCTTGGAAGACAAAGCTTCTCGGGGCYAGACCAACAAATACTGTCCCGTTGTAGATTCTGCTCTCAAAGTGCGGTGGATGATCACTTTTATTGATGACCTTAATCTCTACACTGACTGTGGAGTATTTCTGTATGTTGTTGACCTGGGTGGCCTGGAGAGAAAGAGAGAGAGAGAGAGATGCTAGTCTTTTCCTATTAATGATGAGACATAAAAGGATAAGCTTGATCTGAAGCCCATTGTAACCCATGGGGTTCTTTCCATCATTTTCGGTGAGCTTTGGGCCAGGCCTGTCACAGGTGGCCCAATGGTGTTTTAGCTTGCTTCTGCTGTCTGCCCTTCACACAACCTTGGTCTAGCCCCAAAGTCTAGATATGACCCTCCATAAGGGCCACATCTGGACAAATTGCCATGCTCCAGTACAAAGCAGTGAGATTCCAGCACCAGCAGGCAGAGTCTGCTCATCTTCATGAGGGTTTGGGTAAGTTCAGTTATTGCCTGAGAGTCCRATCTTCCTGGGTATGTATGTGCAGGGAGTGCTTTTCAACTCCCTCCTTTCCTCTTGAGCTGTAGCCGAAAGAGAACCTTGTCTCTAGGGTTGAGTTACTTTAACCATTGTAACACAAGCTCCAGTCATGCCTAAAGAAAGCCTTCCAGTTGTGCTACTCCATACTTTCAACTCAGCAGGATGTCCCCATTTAGTTGATTTGCTTTGATGTTGCAACCCACACATAAGGGAAAAATGCCTCTTAACTTCTGCAAGAGCTTTGCATGTAAGTTGGTATAAGACACCGGCCAAATACTAGGCCCTTCCAAAAGAAAGGGTGTAACCGAGTTAGCTTTAATTATTAATGTAACTGACTCCCGTCACATCAAGACTGCTGCTTCCTAGAAAGCCAGCTATGCTGGGTTGTTGTCTGCAATGTCATCAGACTTACCATGACTTGCAATAGGTACGAGTCTGGGGAAGTCGCTACTTTGTTCATCGTTAGATTCCCTGTGTCTGCATCCACTGAGAATACTTTGTCTGTATTCCCTAAAGAAAATGGAAAGACTATTCAATCATCAGATACCTTCATGAAGTGACCTSGAGCTCATTTACTCATTTTTTCACATCTTAGTGACAATACCCCCGGGGCATAATGCTGTTTTCCTTGCCTGCCTGACTRCTCCAAGGGCTGGGAGTGCTGGCCAGGGATTCAGAGGGACTCAACAGACAAAAAGCATCGAGACGATGTGTGTTAACCCAGCTAGATGAGGTAGGACAGCAAAGCTTTGCATTTCCAGTGCCTAGGCCCAGATATAGCCAGCTTACATTCTGCTAAATGCCTAGAGCCTAGAGACGCTGGTGCAATTTGAGGACTGAAGGTCTCCAGTTCCCTAACCCTAACCTGAACCCAAACCCTAACTGAACCCAAACTGCACTTCAGGAGAGATAAGGGAAGGATTATTCCTATTTTAAAGGCAAGAAACCAATCTATAAGGAATAGTTGGGTAGGGATTCRTCTCAAATACCTCTAGGCATCTAAAGGGAAGACATCTCTACCTGACCTTGTTACCTGTATTGTGAAGAGAAAATGGYATCTCAGTGCATCATTTATCCAACTTACTGTGAACATTGGCCTCAACGTGAGCTGCATTCTGCTCTGGAAATACTTATTTCTCTCTACTGACTACAAAAGGAGCCTAGATGCAGAAACCTTCTTGTATTGATGTACGGGTAGAAATCAGCTTCCTACATCTCTAATCTGTTTTTTAATCATAAAGACATCTGTGTTGGATATATGTTAAAATATAAGCAAAATTTTTAGTTCTCTCTGTCACTCTGAGACACTGTATTTAGGGCTGTATTTAGACAAGGACCCCCCAGTCTGGAGTTCCCTATTSACTGTGGGGTAAGGACGTCACACTACATCCAAAATTCCAGTGGAATTTAAGGTTCTTTAATGTACTTATTATCAGGAGGATGTTCATAGATGTAGTGCCATGTGGCAGAGGTAAAGKGAAATGAACAAGTGATCACTCCACCTGACCAATATGACCTACCTTTGCCTTGATAGTTATTCAAAACCCCACTATTGGTTAAAAGAAAAAAAAAAAAAGAAGAAATCCTTTGAATGAAATAAATGGCCCAGTCAACGACTGGGCAATCAGCTTACTSTATTCGAGTAATCTTTGTGAAATCAAGACTAAAACAGGGCAGATTAGACAGTGACAATCTGCTGGGGAATAAAAACGTAATTCTTGGCAATGAATTAAGATAATGCTGATGATGTAGGAATTTTAGGTTCAGCTCAAAGACTGAACGAAAGCAGTGTGACCAGACTCGCAAAATCAAGTCTAAAAGCTTAAAGATAAAACACGTCTCACCTCCCAAAAAAACAAAGACCTTTTGAAACAGAATTCATGGAGATTGGTTTGTGGGACTCTAATCCTCTTTTTCTTCCTCTGTACAGTCTATTTCTTCTACTTAATCCACAATGTTCTGTGAATCTAGTTATGTTTCTGTGGCAGAAACAGAGGGGCAAATCCCCAGATCCTCAACTCTCAAGTGCCATGGAGGGTATCTCCTCTTGGCAGGTAATGCAGGGGACATATGAGCAATACAGTTTGTGAAAGGTGACAACTTCTACTCACCACCAACAATACTGTACACGATTTTTTCATTTAACATGTAGTCAGGATCAATAGCATAGATAGGCCCCGGCTCCAGGATGAGTGGTTCCACCTGCAATAACAAGACAAAGCATTACATACCACACTACAGCACCACATTAGCATTTGCAGCATTCTCCTGTCCCAGCGTGGCTCTGGTGGTTTTGTCTGGGCAGAATGGCATTTATTGCTGGGGAATGGCCATAACAGGGCAGAGGGGAGACAGCCTAGAGCAAAGGGTTTTCCAGCTCTCACCTCTCCTGTGATGTGCTGCAGAAACAAGTGCTGCTTGGGGTGGGGGAACCTCCACTTTCCAGGATGATGAAAGCTCCCTGTCATGCTGAATCRTCTGAATTCATGACTGGAGATCAGCATGAGCTCATGGAAATTATTAGGCACTACCCACTGGGAATAGCATCTGGATATTGTTTGAGAATAGCATCAAGGATACTGTTTGATCATGCCTGCTTACCGACATCTCGGAGATATTGACCCTCCCAATATAAGGGCTGCTGATGCAAATGCTATTGTCCGCGTTAATGAAGGTACAGGGTAGGAACCAGGGTGATTTGGTGTCAGCTTGTTCAATAACTATGTTTATTGTTGTGGTAGCTGTGTTGGTGGTGTCGGTGCTGCCCACAGGCCTGTCCTGTACCCAAAGGCAAAGCATACTCATTAGATGCAAGTTTTATTGCCAAAAGAGGAACCCATCTGCAAAAGGCTGTGGTCCAGGGTATTTTAGCTGTCATAACCCCACTTTGTCTAAGGCTTAGCAGTTTATTTGAGATTAGCTAAAGCGATGAACTATCTCATTCTGCTGTCAAAGGTAGACTGAATGCAAGGCTGGACACAGTCACTGTGTAATTATGGAGGGTGGAAGGCTGCTCCAAACTCACCACCCCCAGKATCCACCCTCCCTCTTGCTATCCCAGAGATCTCCCATTCAGACTTACCCTTCAGTGAAGAGAGACTGGGGCAAATAAGGCATTTTGTTCCTCCTAAAGAACTTACCCTTGCATACAAGACCAGCGTTGTGAATTTAAATTTCTCATAGTCCAATGCTTTTTGTAAATAAATTTCTGGGCTATTAACTCCTTTTATGGCAAAATAACCATCTGTGCCCTGGGAGGGAAAAAGGGAAAAACCCTACTAGCAGACTCAATCACAGACATGTTCGACATGCTCATCACTGTGTTTGTCATCCCAATCAGACCTTTAACCCTGGGGTGGAGCAGGGGCAGTGTGAGAACACCATATCTATTTAGTCTTCGGTATTGTGCMCTGGAGTTGCCTGGCTTGCCAGAAAGGTTGGTTCACATTCCTGTGAGTTTTATTCTCCAAGATCCCCTGCTTTGCCTGCCTAGTTGCTCAGCAGCTACTGGATGAAATCTTTTACCTCATTTATTTCCTACACTCAACAGGTTGCCAACAATCCTTGATTTTGGGTCCATGACAACCAAGCAATCTCACATCCATGCACAAAACAGATCAAAGATGGCTCAGTCTCTGAGAGCTGGCAGGATCACTTGCCTTAGCCTAGCAGAGCTGAACTTTGGAAGCAACTGTAAAGCTAAATTGAAATAACATAAGTTGCATTTTACTCTATAACCTTCTGCACTTGCTTTGGTTCTCCTTTAATCTTATGTCTTGGCTAGAATTCCTCTGGATTTCTAAATCACCCTGGATTTACACCAATGTCAGTGCAAAGTTTGGTCCCATAGCTGAAATTCAAAAACTTGTGGTTTCTGTTCACAACCCTTAAAATCCCCAGGGTTGTGGAGGTAACGGAAGCAGAATGTCAGACACTGCCTGCTCGCTCCACAATGCTTTTAAAAAATGTAAACATACATTTTGKTTTTCTCTTGAATTTTTTTTTTTTTTTTAGTGTCTAGCCCTTGCACTCTAGGCTGGCATCAATTTAACTGTGCATACAATTCATTTCCCACGTTATCAAGCAAACCCCTTAAGAGCAAATAAACTAAGGCACTAAACTGGGACCTGGGGAAAGTGGAGTCTGCCTTTGGCTTTKCCAAAGACTCTTTGTGTGATCTTGGGCAGCTCGTTGTCTCCACTCTGCATGGACACTGTTGGCAAATAGGACAATAACTCCTTTCCCTATCCGACTCAGCGCAATTCTGAACTCTGTGAAGTACAAAGGTCTCTCCTGATATGTTTACAGACCATCCCAACAAGACTTCCCTGGATCATATGGCTCAGAAGATCCTAGATGAAAGTTTAATCTGTACCATGTAATAGAAGTGTGAGCAGTAAAAGAATTTGATACCTGTGGTGTTGATTGCTCTGTTCTGCTAACCAAACTAACGCTTGGTTTTTGCAAAAGACATACCTCTTCCAGAAGCTGTCAGAGACCCAAATGCAATACAGTGACCTTAGCCTCAAAGCTGGGGGTCTTCTGAATTAAACACAAAGACTTCTCCAGAGCTACCATTTTTTCCCCAAAGAACAAAGATGCTCACCGGCACTATTGTTGTGAGTTCGTAAAATATGATGTCCAGGTCAAGATCGCTAGCACTTAAATCTTTACGGGCTACAATGGTTGCATTCACTTTTGTATCCTGAAACAAAGTAGCTGTGGTTATTCTCTCTGTGAAATGGGCTGAAGACTTCTTCTCCCTGTTAGCCATTCCTTAGTCCCACAGCACTGGGTGACCCAGTGCCCTCTTCACTTCCATAAAATTACCTCAGGAACAACTTTGGTGAGATTCGTTTGCTCAAACACTGGGCTGTTATCGTTCACGTTGAAAATGGTCACACGAATTTCCAAAGAATCGCTCTGCAGAAAGGGTAAAGAGAGAATCAAAGATAAAAATAAGACTATTAGGGACTGATCCTCATTTGCAGGGTGACCGGAGGGGATGGTGTAAGGAGCRTAGCTGGATGGGGGCTGGATGGGGCTGGGGCTTGCAGACAGCCCACAGTGTGTTTGGGGTTTGTGGGTTTGTTCCCTCCCCATTCGCAGAGCCTTGGGTGCTCTCTCTTTGACTGTGAGAGGAGTGTGTATGTCTGCAAAGAAAAGGACAGCTCCTCACCCGGGTCTGTGGACTAGGAAGAGCAGAGGGAAGTATGTGCTGCCCTGCAGAACCTTGTAGCAGGGCTGAGTGTTTGGAAGAGTACTCACCTGCCCGGCAGTGTTCCGACAGATCAGGTACACCAGCAGTAAGGTGTCTTCCTGTATGCAAAAACAAAAMCCCAGCCATTGTAGAAACAAACCAAAATGTATTAACTCTTTCTAAARTAAATGAGACAAATACACGCATTGCTGAATCAGAAATGTTGCTGGGCTTTATCTTGTTTTCAGGCATATCTAACTTTTCCTTTCTTTCCTTTACAGCCATCCATCAGCGCTGGGATCTTGTTTATGATGGAGTCAAAGCAGACCGATCTTCCAGCTTCTCTCCCTGTGATTCCTGTAACATGTCGGCAGAGCTAATCGGCCATTTTCTCGCACTTTAGGTGAATTCAAAGAGAGATTTCTTTTTAAATTTAATGAAACAAAAATGTACCATGCAGCAAGTACAGTGTTGCCTGCAGGGTGTTAACTCTGCTGTTCTTTGCTCAAACAAATGTGGGTTTTTACAGTAGGGGAAAGACAGCTTAAGGGTGCTTGTAGCTGTGTACAGAATGCTCCAGGAAGGTAAAATAACTTAGCAGCAACCTAACTGAACACACTGACCTTTTATACTGCTTTTATGCTTCACACAAGATCACCTCACTGCTCAGAACTGTATTTTCTAAAGGCAAACAGGGATCATTTTACATGAGTCCTGGAGAGCTCTGAATACTACAGTTGTCACATTTTTGGTTTTAAAACTTCCCCTTGCTTTAATTCATACAGACTCATTGAAGGAAGGTGACAGCAGGCGTACCATGCATCCCCCTCCTCCCTATACTCTGCTTGTGGAAGGGCTGACCTCCCAAGCAGTGAACTCAAACCCAACTGAAATAGGTTTATTTTTCGAAGTTGTTATTTCCTACATCCTTTAGAAATGGGTTACTAATCCCTGGAAGTCCAAGACCCTAAGTTGAAACTGATTGCATCCCAGCATTATCCATCTCATCCATACAGCCTGCCAGCTAAAGGCTTACCTCATAATCCACACTTCGGTTCAGCTGCAGCTCAGACCCCTGTATAGTGAAAAAACTGGCATCGGGGGAAATAGGATCAATCATTACAGTGAAGCCTGGTTCCACATGGATAGTGGTCACCACATAGCCAGGAGGGTTATTTTCATAAACGGTTGGGTTGCTATTATCGACAGAACATCCTGGAAAAACACACAAATGAGACACAAAATTGCCCAGGGATTCACATTGTGCCAGAGTTGGGTGAGACGTGAGACCCGAGGCTACCATTAGAGAGAAGGTCATTGAAAAAAGCTGTCTCGGAATAAGAGTGTAAACATCTCCCACCTATAATGGTACAACCTGCTGCTGTGGGGGTTATTCCTCTGTAGTCACGGACCTCCTGCGAGAGCTTACCTCGTTGCTGTGCTGAAACCTGTGTTATGAAGGCCAGCAGGAAGAGCACAAAAGTGAGGAGCCAGTGAGAAACAGCCATGGTGAGCTGCCAGTTGTTGAAAAAATCCCTGTTTCTGATTAAGCTGATCCTCTTCTCTCCCTGTTTCTCCCAGTGCCGTCTTCTGTATTCACTGCTTCATGAAGGCAAAAAACATTGGCTGGCTGGAGTAGATTGCTGCAGTTCAACCTTTGCCTCTTTGCCTCATTGGATGACTTATTGAAAGATATATACCAGTCAAGGAACATGATAACGCATAAATCCTGTTGCTACTCTGTTCCTAGGTCTTTCCTATCCTAAACTCTCTGTAGCAACAAGGATATATGTGAAGCATTTCAGATTTCAGAGCCAAGCCCCCTGAGACAAGCATGAGCATGAGCATGAAGGAGGACAAGGGCTGACACTTGGGAAGCTGTCTGTATACTCCAGCCTCTCCCAGAGGGGAGGAAGTGGACAAATTTATCTTTCTGATGTGCCAGAGATAGGGTCTGTTTTGGTCAGATAATTTCCTGGAAAAAGGCATAATGATGCTACTATACCCCCTATATCTTACTTATTTTAGCCAGCCTTTTTCTGCATGGCCCACATTCCCTTTTATAACAGGTTTTGCTCTCCAGCCCATGACTTACAGTTTCTCTCTTGTAGTTGCAGTCTGTCATGTTGTTCCTGAAAAACAGATTCTTTTTAAAAAAATTAAAAAGCCATCTCTCAAATGTCTTATCTTTATTTCTGGAAAAGGCAAAGGTTTCAGTGAAGACAAAGCCATCTTGGCTGCTCTTTTGTTTGGATGGTAAAAGAAGGAGCTAGGCTCTGTGTAAGTTCTTGGGTTGAGATAATCAGTTATGTTTCCGAGGCAATCTTGTTATTCCCAACCACCCTACAGTACCCTTGCAAGGTGAGCAGAGTGGATCCAGAGACAGTGACTGGGTTCAGCTGCAGCCCACTGATTACCCAGCAACTTTGCAGGGACAATGCATGTCCCCTTCTACCAGTTGCCAGCAGTGGCTCTTTGTAGGGATGCTCCCTGGAATCTCTGTCCAGGCTCCAATTATTTACATCTCAGCAGCTTCCTGAAGCCTCAATAACATGTTATTCTGCTGTCTTGTCCTGTCTTTTTGTGAGCCTGTGTAAATTTTTCTAAGCCAAATATCATGTGGCAAGGCATTTGGCCACTTGTGCAGAGAGACACCATTGTTTTCAACTTGCCTATTGTGTAGGAGGAGAAAGGAGACAGCTGCTCTCACTGCTCCTTTTAAAATCCCAATTGATTTCAGAGAGTTCTCACCTGGTGCATTTTAGCCAGATGGCCGTTAGTGGCTTAACAAAATGCAGACTGTCAACACTYCTTCCAAAAGTCCTCCAAGAGGTCTCCTTCCTAGCAGAGATTTCCTATGGACCAAAATAAACAAATGCCAAGGTCCATGAGAACAGCATTTCAGCATCACAGTAAGGGAATGGGTGCTTAGATGAGCATTTGAGAGCGACTAGCTTCTTTGCAGATGTCATGTACATCATAAATGGTGAAAACTGATGGTGCAGGATGGACTGAGCAGTTCTGCGGTAGGCACACATGATCGCAGCTGAATATGCCTTATTTTAGAGCTCTCTTCAAAATCTGTTGGTTTTACAGGAAAGGTAGAGTTGCTGTTCCATCAGAGGAGGGAATCTTCCAGGCAGCATGGTGCAGGGATAACACATAAACCTCATTAAATGGTGGGAACAAATTCCTCCTAGTGGAGCTTTGTCTTTAGTGGCTATGAGAAAGCTAGGCCAGTCAATACAGGGGCAGAATGGAGTGTAAACAATATTTACAGTGTGTATCTGTGTTGAGTAGCTCTCAGTACATTTCTTTGCAATAAAATATAGCACCTGGCTCAGTTTCTGCTAAATGGAGGCCCTGRTGCTGGCCTCTTTGTACAGTTGGACTGTGAGCAGTGCTGAGTCTCAGCCACGGAAGATGTGKCCAGGGACTCCAGCTAGTCCCAACATCCCTCATGCGGGGGGAGCCTGGCAAACATCCCCTCAGGTGGGGGAAGCATGGCAAAATACTTCTCCCCCCGCCCCCCACATTCCTAATGGTCCAACACCTAGTAATGGTACCACCCTTATTACTGTTTCCCAAAGAGCAGCCAAAGCACAGGCATAGCTAACAAATCTTTATTTGACTTCAGAAGCAGGCAGCCAGATGCTAACACAAAGTGGAGGTGATGTGCTTCATTCAGGCTCCATCTACTGACACCAGTTCATACTGACATATATTTCACTCGATAATCTAAGAGGTTTTATTGGGTTTTGGCTGCTTTCCAGAATTTTTTTTTTTATTTGCTGATCTCAAGAGTTTTTCCTAAGCAAATTCAATAGCTTCCTTATTTATTTTCAAGGCTATATACATGCAAAGCCGCCTCCTTGGCTGCTTCTTTCCCTTCACCCTCAGTCGAAACTGTCTGTATCTTCCCTCATGTCTGCAACCAGCTGCTTAGAGATGGGGCARACATACTGGCTGGTAATTGCAGCAGCTTCCCTGGCATCACTGTCCGAGCAGCTGTTGGGAAGGAAAAAATGAGTGATAGTTTGTTATTCCTGGGGGCGCAGACTGCAGGAAGTGTAACAAGGCTACCTTGTAAAATTCAAAGATGACTCCAGGGAGCAGAGTTATGATAGAGGGACCCAGATCATGGCTGCCTGCGGCCAGGCACCCCACAAATGCACAGGTAAGCCTATTGGTGTTATCGTTCCCATTTATTCTAGGCAATGTGGACAAGAGGTACTAAGGGCCAGCTTATTCCTCCTAATYTTAGTGATTTAACAGTGAGATGTCTAATTGAAAGTGGTTGGTCACTAGGAAGAGACAATGTCCAKATGCTGGGACAGCCCACCCTGAGGTGTGTGTTTGAATCAATAATTGAATCAAGAYAGGGTAGCAAAGGTTTCCAAATGGGATGAACAATTGTTTCAGTCCAGGATGACAACTCTATGATTAGGAAAAAATATTATTTCATTTCCCTGGGTTTTATTGTTTTTAATAACTGGCTTTTATATGGCACTTCTTAGCTGTAAATCAATGCCATCTTTGCTTTAAGTAAGGCAAAACTGAGTGCCAGGTGGGCTTGGCACGTAGAAATAGAGATTACCGTGAATGCAGGCACGGAAATCAATTGAGATTGCACACAGCCGCACGCCACCTTGCAGGTAGATTAAAGCATTTGCTTTTCTAGCTCTGCAAACCACTCCTGGGAGTGTGGCTGCTGGCAGAATGACAGGAGGTACAAAACTCTGTGATGGAGGGCTGCAATTCAGCAATGACAGTCCCCGAGACAGTGCCTCATAAGCTGACGGGGAAAGAGGCAGAAGTGATTTTAAAATATGGACAATTTAATAAATCGTCCACCCGTCCCCTTTTTGAGGATATCAGCTGAGCACTTCTGATCTGCTGCATTACACCAGACTTCTGCACTCGGGGCAAAAACTGGGCATTTACAAGTGACTAAAAGTCCTCTTTCAGCTTCAATACTGTGGTGATCAGGGCCATAGAGGTGACAAATCTGTCCCACCTACCTGGTGTTTAGAAAGCTCTGGTACAACCACATAAAGCAAAGTTCCTCGTGGTTGTTTTCTTCCTCTCTCCCCTGCACATCTCTGTTGACTGGGCCTGGAGAGCTGGTTTAGATAAAGAAAATTAATAATAATAATAAAAAAAAAATAGTGTAACCGCCACAGCTGTAAAGCAGCACTGCTGTCTGGAAGGCAGGTTCACCCCCCACCGACCTGCCCTATGGTCCATGCTCTGGTAACCTGCCAACTGTCACTGTAGCTGTGCAGGGAGAAAAAGAAGTATCCTCTTCAAATCAGGCTCAGATGCTTTCTGGCTGGCAAAGGGACAGGTTTTAATATGCACTTGCACTCTTCCTCATTGCCCAGTACCGGCATGTCCTTCTGCCCACGGATATATACCTTTTCCAAGCATTTGGAAATTAAATATCTAGTGCATCTGCCAGGATTTTGTTAGTGGTGCATGCCCCAGAAAATATCAAAGCACCCTGAACAGATGGGAAGGAATCAATGTGCTACGTCTCTGCCTTGAAGAAAGGACCAAGCTTAAAGGAAACCTCTCCAGGCAATGCTCTCCCTTCATAACGTACCCGCGGCAAGGGCAGCAGCAGTTGTGAGTTGTATCACAGTGCGCCACGTATTATAACTGATGATGTGCTCATATACCTGGCTTCAGTGAGAGCTAGTGGCCCCATATTTTGGCTGGATGAAAGACCCCATATTGGCCATATATATATAATTATGTCTAAAGCCTGCCCAGTTTGACAGTCAGAGCCATGGGTGGGGACTATGAAACCCAGAGGTCTTCCTCATTCTGCTACACAGCCCATTTATCTACAAMCATTTTCTCAGGTGCTTTATTTGAAGTAGGTAAATCACCTACAACTTTCCCCAAAAGGCTAAATCAAGATGCAAACAAAAAATCCCAGGCTGTGATCTGACGTAAAGTTTTGTGTCCTACGTATTAAGCCTGATATGCATACGCAATAGATAATGTTGTTTTATGCTTAGAAATATCCTCAGTGAGAAGGTTTGTGTCCTGCTCTGCCTGCTGTGACAGGTAGGGCAAGGTGATGGGATTTCTTTGCTATTGCACAGCAGCTCCAGACACAGCCCAGYGGGAGGAGACCAAGCCCCAGCCCGCTTGCCCTTGTCTTGAGTTTTCCAAACCACTGGTCATGCCACCCCCCTTTCCTTGGACCTGAGACCTGCCTCCCTGCAGCCTGCATGGCCCAAGCTGCCTTCCCATTCCCCAGGAAGCAGAGCTCTCACCTGCGCTTGCGGCCCATGAGATTTTGGATGAGTTTCTGAACCTGAGCGTTTCCTCTCATCTTGCTATATTCGCTGGTAAACAGTCCATCGGAGTGCCTCTGGGACCTGCGTCAGGGAAAATACAGTACAACGGCTGCTCCTCCCAGCCATGTGACGTGGGACTTACCRCAAGACACAGAAATTTCCCTCTTCCCACTATCAAGGAGCCCTGTATCCCTCCCCTTCTCCTCTCCTGTCTCCTCTCATCTTGGGCATCCTCTGGATGAGGCCAGTGTTCAGGCTGGCTCTGGAGCTGGAGACAGCTCTGCCCCATGGGCATCCCCCTCATTGCTGGGATCCCATCTCCTGCTGGAGACTTCCATGCCCTAGGAGGGTGGTTTCGGCTGGTCTTTACCTCTCCTTGAGGCCCACCAGGTGTTTGACTAGTTGCCGCACGTAGGCATTGCCATTCATCTTGCTGAGCTCACTGTGGAAGAGCCCATCGGCATGTCTCTCAGTCCTGGGAGGTTAGAAGAGAAAAAAGGGGTGAAAAGGCATGGTTTTAAGACCAGAGAAGAACAGGCATTTAAAACTGCTCCTTCAAAGAAAGAGGGTCCCAAGCAAAGATGGGCAAGAATTCTTGCCAATTTGGCAAAGTTTCACAAAAAAAGGGCAAATCTTATAGGAGTTTAAAAGAAATATTTTTGTTAACCATCACRCAGAAAAACTACCCGCACTTGCTTGTTACTAATGTAATCACTTTACCATAAGGATATAGGAATGTGAGGTTAACACTGACTCAGCACAAAAGACTGGGGCAAGAGACTGGAGAAGTAATAAATTAAACACTCAGATACACAAACCTTGAGGAACAGGTAGATAACGGTGGTGGTACTAAAGACCAGCACTCGCAGGTGACTGATGGACAAGCCATTAAAAGAAGCGCTTAAAGCCTCAGTGAGGTTCAACCAGAGTTATTAAACTTCAAACYGGACTAGCCAGTGGGTAGGATAAAAGGTCTGGGGTCCAGCTTCTGGGGAGACCGCATGTGTGTGTGTGTGTCTATGCCAGTACAGTGCTAGGGAAGCCGGGCCCGGCACTGGTTGTGGCCACGGAAGGGCTGCACGAGAGTCTCAGCTCTGCCCTCTTCCAGCCTAAGTCCTTTAGCATCTCTGTGCTTTAATTGCTCCTGCACAAGTGGAAGGAGAGACAAMCCTGCTGAAGTCTTACACGCAAGATTGTGAACTGGTGAACCTACAAGATTGACTATTTTTGATTATGTTTTCATAGGACTAGGCTATTTGAAACAGAAACTTCCACTTCTAATAGCCTCTGTAAGTACCTAGCGGGAAAACAGACTCAAGAGTGTCTTTTTCATTGTAGTTTGATCTGTTTGGGGTCCTGATTTTTCTCCTGAATTAAGTCAAATCAATATTTCCACTCTTAAGCAAGAAAAAATATTTACAACATTTGCACTCATTTAACTAAATCAATTTAGGGAAGAAAAAAAATCCAACAGCCAAGCAGCTGCAAGTTCTGGAAGGAAGATAAAAGGCTGACTTTATAGCTAGCAGGCTTTTTGAACAAAAAGCCATGGAGAAAAAGGAAGCAGAGGCACAAGAAATGCTTACCTCTCCCGGGATGGAAGAGATGCTGAGAAGTGTGACAGGACGATCATGGGAATAATTAGTTGCCACAGACCAGTCATCAAGGAAACCATGGTCTCTCCTGAATTAAAGCACAAGGTTTTATGAGCAGCAGAACAAATGACCTTGGTCTTTGTCTGGTACAGTTCACATGCCACACAGAAGACATTGCTGTATAAATAACACCACTATAACTAAATTAGGCAGGAATTCCTGCCAGCAAAGATAGTATTTCTTTAAAATACAAGAAATGAACAATTCAAATCATTCATGTTGCCAGTTAGTTGGAAGTTGTTTGTASTTGTTACCCCACCACCACCACCATGCAGTCCCGGAGCATGGGTCTGAGCTGTGTGAGATGATGTTTGTGCTGGAGTTTTGCTGAGTCAGTATAATATGTCTTGAATATGCAGGGCGGCATCATGTAGGTTAATCCACCAGCAGCACAACACCATGGAATAAACCCCATTCTACTATAAGTCTCTGAGAGCTGAGCAGAGGATTTAAAGCACCCATGAAAACCTCCCACACGGACAGCTATTAGTATACCTAGAGGATGCCCAGGAGAAATCTGTTTGGGTTTTTTCAGACACAAAAAATGGCATGTACCAAATAAAAGTTCATCTACACACAGGAGAAGGAAAGGGCTCTTGTGCGTGCCGATATCTGTCTATCCTCTAATATTTCAAGAATGAAAAAAGAAATAACACGGATTTTCAGTAGCAGCAGAACCTTGTATTTTTCTGACTGAAATAAAAAGAAAAGAAAGGCATATTTTGTTTATCACAAGCCATTGCATGTTTTTCCCTTTTMTTTCCAGGCTCTTTTTGCAGCCCTATGCCTGCAGAGATGTGCATGTGCCTTTACAAGAGGGTGGTCGCATTTCCCCCCGATTACACCGGAGCCATATCTGTAATTTATAATATACCTGCCTTCCTCCTGCAAAGAAGCAAAGCTTGCTTTCTTAGTCGCTGTCCTGGAAACTCTCAGATAGTACTTGCTAACCCAAAATCAAAGTCATCCCACTTTGGTTTTATTTTAGTCTGAAACTAGACAGTACAAAGAGCATTAAAGGACTGTCAGAGTTTCCTGAACGCTTTCTAGCTGCCGTTCTGGGACTGTTTGCTACTCTAGAGATACTGCAAGATGAGAAGAGGCAAGAGGAGGAAGGACAGGAGTGGGGGATTTATACAGAAATTTATTCGCTGTAAGCCACAGCACAAATATTTAACGGGGGTTGCAGAGCAGACAGGTGAGGGGTTTTGCATGATTAAGGAGCCATAAGATTCATCTCACACACACTTCTGATGCTTTAGTGTTGTGTTTTCCTGACTTATTTGGCTTTGAGGGGGATGGAATAAGTAAAACAAGAAGGACATTTCAAAGATCAGTTTCTTACTGGAGTCCAAACAAAACAGACTCCACAGTACTACTTCCCAGCCAAGAGACGTGAAAGAGCTGAAAACAGCCACCAAAACCAGAGCACACCACCCTTCAGGGAAGGGAAACCTGGATCCTGAGCCTGTCCTTCAGTCTATACAACACCTGCCGCGCAATGCCTTGACCCCTGGCCAGGATCTCACCACAGCATTTTGGCCTTCCTTGTGCCAGCTGGCATTTGTTTTGGAGCACTACATTTAAGAGCCCATTTTAAACCCCATCCCTAGCTCCAGAGTTTCCCCTCTCTTCATAACCTTTCTAGCTGCTAATCAAGTGGATCCACTTGTCCTTTCACTTTCTGCCCATAATTTTGTCTTCCCTCTGCAGATCATAYTTGCTTGCTGAAGTTGCTAGGAACAGTAATGGCTGTTGGGGAACTTCTCCTGTGTATCAATAATGATGTATTGCCTTGATTTTTTTAATCATTCAGACCCCAGGGAGGAGGTAGACCTTCAGTGTGACCATAGTAGAGCTGTTTAACCTTCTTAAGATACTTCCGAGCTTTTTATTGCCCTCCCCAGTGATGCTGGCTTTCCATAAATGCAAATTCCTTAGCTAGCTGGGACCTTTAGCTGAAAGTAGTGTGCACCAAGCCAGCCCAGGACCTGGGAGCATCTCAGACCTTTCCAGCAGACAAATCCTACTGCTGAAATGTCAGATTGCACCCAAAGGCTTTGCTGAATCAAGGTTCCCACCACCCTGCAGGAGCACTACCCCCAGGAGAGCTTCCAAAAAGGCTGGTACACAACCAGTTTGCGCACCTTCTTGCTCCTGCCCAACCATTGTGCTCTACCTGAATCTAAAGACCATGTATTTCTGGAAGCYGTCTGGTCCAGCTGCTGTTTGGGCTCCATTCTTTCCTCTGGTTGCTCCAGAGGAAGAAAACCCCACATGTTACCAGCATTGCTGTTCAGGAGATGGATGGCCTCATGGCAATGGCTCAGCAAAGCATCACGGAGACCTGAAATCCACCACCCAAAAACTGAAAGAGGGGAGAAGGCAGCCCGTCCAGCCTGACCATGTCAGCACAGTGGTACTCACCAAACCGTGGTCACTCCAGGCTCTCAGCTGTCTCACGGCTACGATGTACCACTGACCCACTCCTCTCCATGGCCCCCTATAAATCTGCCTCCCTTATCAGAAGTAATTATTTGGGTAAAGATATGAATATGAGTAATCACGATTAACAGCAAATAATGCATCCAGGCTGGAATGTCCTTTTAATTACTCTCTGAATCTGGTCAGGTCATTTGGAGCGGTTTGATGGACTGTATTTCTGCTGATGTGTAATAATTCCTGCTTCTGTGTATAATGACAGTAATTTGTTGGACAAACATCCCTGTACCAATTGATTCGTTATGATTGTCATCATTATCTCTCCTCCTGGCTTTAATTACCTCATGATAGGAGCTTAATCTTCTGTTCCTCTTTTTTAAGCCTGGCTTGGGTTTTGTTTGCGATGCCAGGAAGAGTCAGTGAGGGTATATGTGTACCTGCAATTTGGCTATACAGCACGTCACTTTTTAGGGCAAGCATTGTCTGATCAGTAGAATGAGGGCTGACTTTTGCATGAGGGGACAATACTTTTCAAGCTGTAGTTTTACAGCCAAGTCTGAGAAAGATCTGCTGAGAACAGACTGTATCACAGCTTCAAAGAAAGAAGCATATTTATACATGCACAGAAAACATCCTGAATATACTCCCTGCCTTTGCTGGGGTTTGGAGCTGGTTGCTCTCAAATACTGCTACTAAAGATGACATGGGAATGGAGGGAGAAAATAGGATTATGCCCTTTCTCTCCTTCTTTGTGTCGTATAAAGTAGCTTGGAAGGATTAATAATTATAAATTAATCTTCTTATCTTCCAACTGGAGAAATAGGAGCTATATTACACTTTTTCTTGTCTACTTATCTTTTTTTCTTTGAAAAAGCAGGGGTCATCTCCATGACTAGAGGGATGGAAGGGACCTGATTTTCCCCGTCATCTTTCCTGTGGAAGAATAACCCATGTACTGATTAGCAGCAAGCCTCAGCACTACTGCATGTGACCGCAGGCTGCTGCCAGACCCCCACAAAAGGGTAGGGGAGAAACAGCAGTGAAAAGTCTCCCCATTCCAGGACAGGAGAACTGAGAGGTGCCGTGGCCACCGCTTGGACAGAGGAGCCCATTTTCTCCTTTGAGACAGTGCAGGTCAGTCCTGCACACGTCCAGGCATTGCCCAACCATTTTCCCCTCCTTTCTGTAACAATTGCTTTCTTAGCTGCATTAATGCTGTCATTCCTCCTGCAGCCCTCCCACCGTCGCTCCGATACAACTTCCTGTAGTGCTACAGCCTCATTCAATGCATTTCCTCTCTATACAACCAGGTGCAGATGCGTCGTGAGTCACATCCTTCTCCCATGGCAGCTGAAAGCTCTTCTGAGCACCCAGCCCTGCTTTGGGAGCCCCCAGTGACATTGGTGACATCTGCAATTCTTGTATTTTTGTTCTTTGCATTTAAATCTTCATATTTTCTGTATTCATATTTTATGTCTGCACCGGTGGTGGAGGGCTTCAGCTTGGGCTTGTGGTGTTGCCAAGCATCTACAACTGAGAAAGACCATGTAGGAACAAGGCAAGGAGGAAAAGAAGTTTATAAAAAAAAGGCTAAACAACATATAGGGAGCTAAAAATGACTGATGTGATTTCCTTTCCTTTGCAAATAACTTCAGTGTGTCTGAAATGTCCCCAAGCTCTTGGGGAAACTCAGTTTGCTAGGAGAATCTGAACAGGTCTAGGTAAGAGGCACACAGAAGAGGTTGCAATGACGAAGTGGCCCCATGATGGCAGCAAAGGGTGAGTAACAGGAAAGTAAAAGCTTCTGGGRACTGGAAGAACATGAACTGAGTAACCTGATTTATCTACTTTGCAACAAAAAATTGGTTTTGCCTTGCATCAACAGTGGCAGAGACTGAAAAGGTGAAGGTGTAGAAAAGTGTGTGGCCRTGCCCAGCACTGCTGCAACATAATGCAGGTGAGAACCACGGGCTTGAACTTAAATGCCGCCCCCGAGGCCCTTGATGAGGAAACTCAGGACCACGCAAGGAAACTGCATAAATTGCAAGCTGCAATTTATACCTGAATAAACTGTAGCCCAAACCAAATCCCCAGTCCTGAAACAACATCTGATTCTCCTTTAACCAGAATTAACATTAAACTCTCAGGAGGAGACATTATGGAAACAGGAGTGGTAAACAATATTGCTTAGCAATATCAGCTGAATGGAGCTCTGTGAATTTGCACCTTGCTTTTCCCATTCTCCATTTGTGTGAGCATTCAAAGCGGGAGTGGAGATTCCCCTGCATCCAGCAGGCACAAAACATGATCAAATCATCCATTAATCACTGTAATCTAACCCATCATCTCTGCGCAGCATCATTGCAGAGAAAAGCTCCCCGTCATTGACTCTGGGAATGACAAAGCAAATCATTGCTCTCATCTGATCCCTGCTCCTTGCACAGCTGTCACACCCGAAGCTGCAAGAAGTCAGGGCTGAACTGATCCTTGCCACCAGCTGCCAGTGACTTACCTGTTCATGGGACATAACACTGTTTTACAGGATGTATAGCAAAGTGCCRCAAACAGGTAACACTAAGGAGCGCTGAGGCTGTGCATCAACACTCCTTCGTAGAGTAATTCATAGAATTGAATTGAATTGCCCTTGAAGACGGCAGGGAGAGACACCCCGGAGCAGGAGGGAGAAGGGGTCTGTAAGCCTTGGGGCCACCCCTGAGCGGGAGGCGAGCTGCCCTGAGGACGTTGCCAGGTGTAAAGCCACCATGATCTTTGCGCAGTCACTTGTGTTTAGGCTTGACACCGGCTGACACGCGCAGCGTGGAGAGACCTGCGGTGAGCTGCATTAAGTAAATCCAGTTGCCACGGGTGCAGGAGCTGTTCACAGCAGCCGCGCGCTGCTGGCTGGGGACACCCTTGCGCGTGGCAGTGCGCAAAGGTTACGAAACAGAGGGGCCATCTCCACCTCAACACCGAGGCTCTGCATTAAAGGGTACCTCACGGCTAGTGCGCACAAGCYGACCCATCCCAAAGGCATGAAAGCTGGGAGTGGCGTAGAGGAAGGTCCTTTTTCTCCTCTTTAYAGTGGGAGGGAGAGGTCACCAAATCTGCAGTGTGAAATGCAGCATCTTATAACGATGTTAAATGTATTTGCCCCAAATCTGGCAATATTTAAGGAGAGCACATGAGCCTGGCCTTTTTCTATGTTGGAGGAAAAGACACAAGAAACTGCATTTTGAAAAAGAGAGGGTTTCATCATAAAGCTAGGTATCCTGACCCCACACCACAAGAAGGATGCAGGCAGCCTCTCAAAAATCAGCATACAAAGCTCTGGGGGGTCATTCTGAGTTTTGAAGGGGAGAAATCCCCATTCACRCTTCAAAGAAATTGATACAGGAGATCAGAAAAGATCTTCTGGCTGGAGGAGCAGTGTGGATGCATGCATTCAGACTTCATCTCCAGAGAGCTTTAAGAACAGGCTGGATAAATGCTGCTACAGTGTCATGTGGACATTGTTGCTCCTGCCTTGAACCAGGAAAGCCCATCCAGCTTTTAGGGCTGTTGTTTATCCAGGGCAACCCTGACAAGATAGCATCCCTTGCCAGATTGTCCACTGTCCAGACCCCAGCTGTGTTACTGCAGCAACTCAGGAYCTGCTGGGGATGCTTTTCTTCATGGAGACACCTTGGTTGGCCAAAACACGCATCCCAAAATKCTCCTACAGCCTCTGCACTTCTCTCTTTGAGGTCCGTGGCTTTGAGATGCTAAGTAYACAAGGATCAAGACAGGCTGAGAAGGTTGGGGAAGGACCACCACACATGTCCAGCAATGGTGGCACAAGTCCTGATGAAGCTGTCTAGGTGCAGTTGACCTTTAAGGAGCCCAGGCACAGGCTGTGACCCCATCCAATGGCAGCACCTGCCGATGGCATGGGAGTTTATTGAGGTCAGATAGTACTAGGAACTGCACAGCTAAATCCTTCCTACGTAAAAGTAAAATACCCTTTAATCAGCTTACGGGGTGTTCAGGAACTTCTACCTCCCCCATTCTTTTTTTCTTTCTTAATATGTACGTACGTGAGTCCATGTGTGTAGTGGGGATTTTCTCTCGTGTGTTTGCAGGTAAGCCTTCCCCATGCCAAGGAGCTGACCGTGACGCTGCTATCTACTGAGAGCAGATTGGAGCAATTTTCTTGCACCACTCCCAGGTCTGTAAGAGAAAGGACTCTAGCTGGAATAAGGGGATTGGAGGATTTAGCCTTCTAAATGCTCCTTTCTTGCACAGGATGGTTTCAGGAGTGGTTTTAATCTTTACCACCTGATTTTGTAATTTTGGCTGCAAAAGGGAAGAGTGGTATGGGAGGAAGGGGTGAGCAGGGACAGCTATAGGTGGGTTTGGGAGAGGAAGGGAGAAGGAAAATCACTGTCCCATATGGCCGAGGGACCTCAGAAAAATACACTCCCAAGCCCCAGGGTGGACCCAGTTATTATTCCCAAACCCTGAACAGGGTAGGGAGCAACCCTTGTCTTGGAATAAACCCAGTGTCACAGAAGCATGCCAGCCCCTCATGTTCCTTTTTGGAGGTTTATGCTTAACACAGTGCACAAAACAGAGGGAAAAGCCACGTTTACTCTCTGTTTTGCTGGCTTCCCAGTGCCTCTGTGTGTGCAAACGGGCTACACCACTCTCTATAAGGCTCACTCTGCAAGCAGGGAGTATGCACCTCCCCATGCCCAGTATGACAAGACATCTGGGTTTCATTCAGGTCCCAGCCTTGGAATGGGAGACCCCTGTCCTTGAGCTACACATCCCTCCGTGGCAGCATGTGATTCAGCAAGGGGCAAATTACTCTAAGCAAAGAAGGTGTCCGGGTCTAGGATGTGCATGGCTMTCTCTCTATCTGCCTATACAGTGCTCAGCTCCTGAGCTGCTTTTGGGTTTGCTTAGATTGCCTATGTCCCTCCTCTGCTTTGTTCGGCTGGGCAGCAGAGTCCAACAAGGCAGGTGGGAGATGTGTTTTGCTGCAACATATGGCACCTTTCTGGATTTGCGCCAGTTTAAAACGAAAGTTAAAAATGCAGGGGCCAAAAGCATAAAATGTCACATTCCTGAAAGTGTGCCCACTTGCTCTGAAGTCTGAAAGGAAGATGCTGGACACGCTAGTTATCTCCATGGTTGGCAGCACTACCCAGGGGCAAGGACAGCAAAACCTTTGTGCTGGGAGCTCTGSGCTGTGCTAGAGCAGACCTCAGTCATTTTGATCAAAGTTGTACCTGCTTCCAGCCAAATCCTTGGGCAAAATCTGCAGTAAAACCCAGCTCTTTTGAAAGAAGAGATTAAGAAAAATATTAGGAGTTTGGCTCACACTGGGAAAACAAAACGCTTGAAACATTTTGCTAAGAATTGGGAAGAGAAAGGGGAAAAGTTCTCCATTGCTGTATGAGTGGTACCTTGGGTGCTGGCAGAGYGCCTCGGCTCTCCATGGCATGGGATGAGAGAGGCGCTTTGGAAGCAAGCCAGAACATCCCTTATCCCCCTGCTCTGGGGTAGGGATGGGTGCTAAGCCAGAGGGTCCCCTAAGGGTGCGAGTCCGCCTCCCTAGAGACGCACTGCCTGGGGATGCTGCGGGCTGAGCCAGGCTCTTCCCACAGAGGCTGCTCCCCCGCGCAGGCACACCTGCGGCAAGCAGGAGACAGCCTTGAATTTGGAAGGGCTGCTATGAGGCACTTCCCTCCTGTGCGCAAATCTTCCTCCCTGCTTGGGAGTGGACATGGTAGAGAGAAACAAGGGTTGGTTTTACCGTGGCTGGCACTGTGACCCAGAAAAGCAAAAGCYGGGCTCAGGGCACAGTCTAGTTTTCAGGGGAAGAGGGGAACTCTGTTTTCCCAACCYATGTGCATATTGTGGCTGTCTCTCTGTCACCAAGGAAGCACAAAGAGCTTTTTAAAGACCTGCAAAGACAAGCTGCCACCCCCATCAATCACTCGCTGTTTTTTTACACCCTATCGGTCTTCTTCCAAACCTCCTTTGAGGACTGCCAAAGTGGGTGCACTCTGCCTGTCTCCAGGTGGTCTCCACAGTGTGGGATGCACGGATGGGACAACACATACCACTGCAGGGACATGACAGGACGGGGCTGGGTGGCTTCCTCCCCAGGACTGCTCTGGCCATCCCTGCCCTCCCAGCCCGGCATTGCTCTCTGCCCAGCTGGAAGCTACCTTGTACCTTGACACAGAGGAGCTCCAAGTGCCGTCTCTCCACAGCAGAGCTGTGCGCTAATGCTCCCCATGCGTCTGGCCTTAGCACAGCTCTAATTGGCATCAGCATCCGTAATCTCAGCTTCCAGCTGTTTGCTGTGTCTGGGGAAGAGGAGAAAGCACTTCAGGGAATTAATTTTAATTATAAGGACGACATGCTCTGTGTCCTGGCTGGCAGGCAGGCTTGGCCCAGCTGTTCCAGGTGTGCAGTGCCAGCAATGAGCACAGCAGCTCCTGACAGCTACACAGCTGCTTGGGCTTCGTTTCGGCTGCATCCCTCGTTGGACGTTGTCAGGGACCTGAAAGGACATCCCTTCCAGGTGAACAAGAACAGGCTTTGTGAAGATGAGGGTGAAAGGAAGTGCACTTATAGATGCTTGCTGCTCACAGGCATGCCTTTCCCTGCCTGTGTTGCCTTGCACTTGTCCTCGTTCCCAGGAGGTTTTTCATAACAAGTGGCTCTAATAAGCTCACTGATGTTTTAAAACCAGCATGGGCTCTTGAAGTATATTAATTTGATCTGCCCTATGACACAAACCCTTGTATTTCACCAGGTTACATTGATCTGCATGAGATCAATAATGTGGCTTAGCCTGAAACCAGACATCCACAAAAACATCTAGTTTTGACTCTAAGCTAACAGAGACGGAAAATTCAGCCATTTTCTCTGTAGTTTCATCCCCACAACTAATCACCATTAAAAATGCATGAGTTTTTACATCTTACATGGATTTATCATAACTTGCCAGAATGTTAAATGTCAAAAGATCTATTCAGTGTGTACATAAATCCCTGCAGCTTATTGGAGGGGGACTCAGAGAGCCTGGAGAGCCAAGAGAGCCGTGCCATCCTCGTCCCTCTCTTGCAAAGGTTAACCTGAAAGGCAGGATGCTGCCTCTGTCTCCTTTCTCGGAAATGCATTACAGGCAGATTGTAAAGCAGAACGGCTTTGCTGCGGATGATACTTTCACAGAGAATTGCTCAGCTAAATATGCCAAATAAAAGGAATGGGATTGTCCTTAAAAGCTCTTTATTTTCCTCCCTTTGTTTTGAACCTGAAGTCAGCCCCAGTGATCTGTTGCCCAGCTATCAGGGTACTATTCAACAGTAGAGTTTAGGCACATCTGTGCTGAAGCTTTGACAGATAATTTTGTTCTCCTTTTCTATTTAAAAATTCAGTGCCTCAGTTGTGAAAGACTACGTTGATAAAACTTCCATGTCTTTTGGGAGACTCTGACAGATGTCTCACTTTGCGRCCTTCCTGATCCTTTGAACTGGCTCGCAATCAAATCCGTCATTAACTCATCCTGGGGGAGTCTCCGGGGGACTCCTCCCGGCTCCTTGGCTGGCTGTTGGGGACCAGCTCCACCGCAGCCACTTTCAGCAAGCAGAGGCTTGCTGAAAACRAACCACACTGCTCATTTTCCTGAGTTTCTTTTAAAAACGTGCTCCAAAACACACCAAAAAGGCAGATCTCCCACTGTTTTGGTGGTTTGCGTAAGAAATGGGTGCTTTCCTGGTGCTGCCATGAGCTGGTCTCTGTCAGCTGAGTTTGTAGGTGGCTGGAGGGCAGTGACAGTGACATTGCACTTGCTAGCAAAGTCTCTGCATGCCACAGGCTGTGGTCGCAGATGCACGGCACRGAAGAAAAGGCAGAGGCCCTGAGAGGTACTGKGTACCAGAGTCTCATTTCCCCCTGTTTGACAAGCACTGATATGGGTTTATATAGACTCCATCCCTGGTGTAGGGACAGACGTTTCTTGATGGAGTGGCTGGGGGACAAGTCTGCCAGTTTATAAGGGGGAAACTGAGGCATGGTGAGGCTGGGGTGTCCGTGCTGGCAGAAGGTGCTGCTGTTCATAGCACCTACTTAGGACAGAATAAAACATTTTTTTCTGACAAAAAGAGCAGCTGTGGGTGGCTTTCACAGCCTCTCCACCCCCTGCCCTGAGCCAGCAGGCTGTCACAGTGTGACAGGGGAACCAGGACACTCTGCAAGCTGCGCATCCAAGCAAAAAAGGGTTGTTCAAAACCACTGACCACATCAGACACTCTCCGAAGGTGCTCTTAAGCATTCACTGTCCATCAGTTTGACATATAACTCTTCTTGCTTTCCGTGAGGGTGACAAATGACTCTTTCCTTTGTCATCTTTTCTTTCTTGCAGTGACATGAGATGACTTCTTTGGATATGTTGATGTATTATAGACCTTCCTTCTCCTCTGCTAGGAGGACAGTTGTTCTTATCCAAGAAAGGGATTGTGTCTAATGCTTATACCTGCCAACAGAAAAAAAGGGTGCTTCTCTGCTAGCCTTTGCTCTCCGGGATTCACTGCTCCCCTGGAGACACTGTCGCACAGCAAAGCCCAACCAGTTGGCCCATGCTAGTTGGCCAGCTGGGAGCTGGCCCAGCAGGACGTGGTTTGCAACCGCTGTATCTGCCAAGGGATGCACTACGGGCAGAGTGGCAGCAGGCAAACACAGAGGAACCGTGGGACTCAGCAACAGTGAGCAAGGATTACTGCAGCCTGGGAGTTTGCAATGGAAGAGCTGTCCTAATTAGTGCTTTGCATGGGTGCTCTTTTTTGGAAGTCAAAAGCCTTATTTCACATTAGTTTAATCCACTCCAGGATTAAACTTGTTTAGGATTAAGGCACCGTTAGTCTGGAATAAGGGCTTCCACACTGAGAATTAAGTCATTCTGCACTAACCCACAGGGAAAATGAAGATAATGAATATAAATTAACTGTTAAAGTGGATTAGGTAAATGGCATTAATCCCTGTGGGAAGGCAGAAGGCCTGCAGTCACAATTCGATCCTGCTGTCTTTGCTGCTCAGGTAGTTTAAACACAAATAAATTAAGGGTATTCTGTCCACACAAGGTTTCAGTGCAGTTTCATTAATGCACTTCAGGGCCTCCCTTGCCTAATTTGAGTTGATTTCTTGGAGTAAAAGGGCTCTAGTAAAAGTGGTTCTGCTGTACCAGCTCCTCGCTCAAGTGAAGGCTGTGACAGCAGCAAGCGTGCCAGCAGTTAGGCTTTAGGGACCAACCACCAGACCAGAAAAGCTGTGACCAGGCAATAGAAACCACTAATCAAACTCACACTGTCAAGACATACGGGTTTCAAAACACTGGTGGGGTAGTTTTGTCCCAGTTTGCTGCACCGGATAACATGTATCTTCCTTGTCTGAACTTCACAGCACGAGGGTATTGCCAAACCAGCTCTCCTTAACCTGACGGATGCGCAGCCGTGCTCATGCCCACCTGAGTCCAACCTGAACTGTTCCTGAAGGAATGTAGAAATACAGACAGAGCTGAAGGCATGTGAGTACCCACTCCAGTGCTGGCGGCTGAGAGCACCAGATTTGGAGAAAGACTTGGTCCCATTCAGAGCAGATGGAATTGTCTCTCCTGTGCTATGTAGGGCCAAGTTTTGTCTTTGTGTAGTGATTTAAGTGCATGTCAAAGCTGGGTCTGCTGGAAGAGGGAGATGACTAGACAAATCCATGGGTACTGGGATCAACTGGGTGAGGATAGCAAACCTACACTGGGCATGGGAGGGAGGGGTAATACAACTCAGTAGCTACTAAAGGGATGGCATTCTTGCTGGCTTTAGAAAAGACTTGGAAGCCAYACCTCTGGAGCCAGTATTTGGCAAACCAGATTGTTAGCTAAGTGCTTAAACCRAGGTAATTTTCTCCTACTCATGTATGAAATTGTGGAGCCTGAGGCAGCTGGGTAAAACAGACTGTGTGGATCAACTGCTGTTAATCCACTCCAGGGAAAGGATGGTAACTAGATCTGACTACATCCCCATGGCTGAAAACAGGGCTCTGGCTTTACCATGCTGCACATGCTGAGGATTAATCATGTCCTTTTTCAAAAAAGAGTAAGGGAATTGGGGGGATCGGGGGGGGGGGGGGGGGGGCAGGGTTGGAGAGAGGATTTCTTCCACCAGTCTCTTAATAGATTAGATGAAACTCTGATAGCTGGAGCCTATAAGCAGCTCTGAGAAGCTTCTCACCTTATAAAAAGCTGCCAATAATGTAGTTTTCCCCCTGCATGTAGTGTGAATTATCCTTTCCTGCTATGCCTTCTTTTCCCACTGCCTTCCATAAACACCAGGCTGATCTGAACGGTTAGCTGGCCCTTAACATCTGATCTGAGGTTTGACGGCACGGCTGGAAAGACGCCCACTGARTCTGGATCAGGTCCCACATCTCCCAAGCCATCTGGGCTAGAAATGGGGGGTCACAGCTCCCCTGTCCTTCCCAAGCCTCAGGCTCCATCTCTGCTAGACTGCACCGAGCTCATTTCCATCCGCGCAGGGGTGAACGCAGGGACGTGCCTTCACCATGGCAGGGGGTGCCRGGGGCACATGCAAAGGGGTCAGGTAGGGGCACCACGGTTCCCCACACCAGTCACTCCAGTCGTTAATCAGTAGAAAAGGCACAGTACGTGGCATGTGCAGTGTCTGCCTTGCTGCTTATAGCATTGCAGTGGGGAAGTGTTTGTCCCGGGGAACGAGAAACGCTACCCTAAACCCTACCTCTAGGAATCATAATTGAAATCTCTTATTTTAGTTGACATAATTATGGCAAATACTGTGAAAAGTGACTCTGAGTGTGGCTAACAGAGTGAAGGCTGCCTGAGGCTGCAGGTGCACAGGTACCTCACAAAAAGCATTATCCCAGTAGAGCATTTACTTATTTTTTTATTCTCTCATTTTCAACAGTAAGACATCCTAGCCCCCATGTTCAGCTTATGACCTGCTACACCACCTTTGCTGCCACACCTGCTGCCTATCCGGTTGCTTCCTCAATCCTGCATTTCTGCAGTTGGATTATTCCTGCACAGGACAGATGCAAAATTCCTTTTGAAATGCATCCTGCAATTGCCAGACAGTTTCTCCAACTTATCTAGACCATTTTGAATTCTTRCTCTGTGCTCCAAGATGCTCGCAGCCTCTCCTGTCTTGGTAGTAACTTCAAATTTAATTAGTGGACTCTCTGAACCCTCACTCAGGTCAATTATATTCACACTAAATATTACCAGATTCTGCAYAGATCTTGGAATACAATTTTCCAGTTATTCATCCAACCTGTAATAATTCCACCTAGTCTTTCCTCTTACATTGCCTAAGAGTATGCCATGTGAGACTGCAGCTAGAGCTAATGTTGAGATAAGTACATTTACTATTTCTCCCCATATCTACAAGTGCTCCTAGGTCTAGCACAGAAACAAGAAAGCTCTGTTACTTTCTAGGGATTGAAGCAACTCAGGTTGCTCTTTAGTGCCCTGATGTTTTGTCTCTCTCCATTTAAAAATAGGCCGTATTTGCCATTTTCTGGACTTCTGGAGACTTTGCAGTCCTTCAAATGCTCTTGGAGATCAAAGCTAACGGCACTGATTTCTCTAATCACTGTTCATGTTACTGCTTTGAATCCCCTGGGGAAAATTGAGGAAAATCCCCCTCTAAAATTAGAGGAAAATCCCCCTCTAAACACTTGCTTACCTGTTGGGGTTTTTCCCCTCTTTGTGAGGGTCCAGCCAAGACCCAAGAATCCTTTGATCTACCACAACATTTGCAACATAGTGCTTGTGGGGCCAGTGCCTCTATTTCTGAGTCACGTACACATGGTCAGGCTCATGCCAAGAAAGACCTTATGTCCAACGTACAGAAATCTCACTGTAGGAGACCCAGTCCTTGTTTTTTATCTTCCTACTATGCCACTTTTACAGTAGGCATCACTCGATGGCCCAATATGTGCCATACAAAAAAGTCAAGCGAATCAKAAGCCCAAATAAAAGAACAAAACGTAAAATCAAAGAAAAAAAACCTCGACCAAGCCAATCCTAAAACGTGCCACCGTAAAGTCTGGTTTTATCGCCATTTTTAGCTTTGAAGGAAATGTTGTGCTGTCTCTTTACCACTCACAGAGCGACTGACAGCTGCTTTGGGGCGGGAGGCCCAAATGCCGAATACCAACCGATTGCTGCTGTACCTGGGAGAGGGTGGCTAATCAAAGGCGACATTTTAGCTGTGCCAGTGCAGAGCTGTTCTTTTCTTCCTGCTCAAGAGGCAACACGAAGCCTAACCCTGGGAGAAGGAGACTCCTCCACTGGAGGTGGAGGCTGGGCTAAGTTAGGCAGTGAAGGGCAAGGCGTTAATCCTCGGCTTTTTTTCGGTAAAGCCCCGGACTGACAGCACTCGCCTCGGCCACGGGAGGAGCTCGGTTACAAGCAGGGGTCAGCCCCACGAAGAGCATCCTCCCAGGGGGGGTTCCTCCAGGGCTGGACGTGCCACCGCGACGCGCCCCTCACCTCCGGGCCGGGGGTCCCCCGCGGCGGCAGCTCCCCCGGGGCTCGGCGGAGAGGGGGGAAACGGGGACGGGACACCGGGAGCCTGCCGCCCCCCCGCCGCCACCGCCCCATAAGCCGCTTGGTGACCCAGTTGGAGCCGCGGGGGCCGGAGCCGGGGCCGGGTGGAGCCGCCTCACGGCGAGCAGGCGGGCGGGCGGAGGCTCCTCCCCGCCCCGAAGTTTGGGTCCGGCCGGCCCAGGGCCGGAGCCTCGCCGCGGAGGCTGAGCACGGCTGGCGGCGGCGGGAGCTGAGCCGGGCGCCCGCGGCGAGGGGGTTCCCATGCTCCGGGTTGCCGGGGCAGCGCCGCGGCTCCATGGGGAACGGCAGCGCCGGGGCCCCGCCGTGCAACGGTACCGAGCTGCCGCCGCCACCGCCACCGCCGCCGGCGGGCGGCCACAACATCGCCGCCCTGGTGCTGGGCATCGTCCTCATCCTGCTCATCGTGGGCGGCAACGGGCTGGTGTGCCTCAGCGTCTGCACGGAGCGGGCGCTGAAGACCACCACCAACTACTTCATCGTCAGCCTCGCCGTCGCCGACCTGCTGCTCGCTCTCCTCGTCCTGCCCCTCTACGTCTACTCCGAGGTGAGGCTGCCCGGGGGGCTGCGGGGGCACCGGTGGGACTGGGGGTTGTGGCTTCTCTGCCCGGGGAGCCTGAAAGTTACAGGGCTGCGGGGTGGGATCGGCAAGAGACCTTGGTTCAAGCCCCTCGCCGGGTTTGTTCCCCACCTCCATTCCTCCGCTTCGGGAGTGCCACCGCCGCTGCCCGGCTCCTCGGGGCAGCCCCTACCCTCCGGCTCCGTCCCCCCCCCCGCTCCGCTGCAGGGATGCTTGTGCCGCTTTCAAACCACCGCGGTTTTTCCCTCTTAGTCTCCGATGGCATCGCAAAACCGCCGCAGGACCACGAGTGATGGTAGCGGCAGCCGGTTTAGTGCGAGTTYGTGGGCTCCCCCGTCGTCCTCCCGGGCAATTGCCGAGCTGCAAATGCACCGAGTGGAGATACAGTGGARTATCTGCCCCGGGCCGGGTCAGCAGCTCTGGGGAGCCCTTGCGTTGCACACTTCCCAGGTTGCCATCAGCAAATGGTTAGGAAGGGATAGAGAGSTCCTGTGCTGTGCTCTGTCTGGCGTAAGGTGAGCAGGTTTTGGTGATAAGGGAGATCTTCAGCCAGGAAACAGGTTTCCATGTCGAATTGAGTAGGGGAAGCTGTCATTTTAGGGAGCTAGATGGGATTTGGTCACCCTACATCAAGGTGGCTTTGGTCRGCTTGCTTCAGGGCTCCTCCTGGCAGGTTCTCTGGTTCGCACAGGCCTGACCCTGYGTGCGATGGTGGTCATGGAGAGCCACCTTGGGGGACTTTGGGTCAGGCTTTCTGTTCACCTCCAAAACCTGTTCACCTCCAAGACAATGACAGCTGAGGGAAAGAGAAACAGAAGCTCCTGAGGCTGAATGGTTTTGCATCTCTCTCTGCCTCTCTGTAAAAGGGAGATAAATGTTTACTGCCAGGGATTGGTAATGCCTTGAGATTGCGGRGGGATTTGTTGGACTGGGGTGAGGAGGCTCGCTAGAGCCTGCCCGTTAGTACCAGCCAGTGGCTCTGTCCCTGCTCAAGTGGGTGAGAGCACCCACAGGCCAAAATAGCSGTTGTTTTGCACCTGCCCTTGCGGTAGCTGGTGGTATGGAGGAAGGAGGGGTCCTCTTCTTTCCATGTGTGGGGAGAGCCAGGATGCAACCTTTGCACAGCTGCAGTCTGGGGACTGGACGGGGGGTGTGCATCAGACGAGCCTTGCGTTTTCTGATAGCCACATGGTTTGTAAGGTGGTGGCTTAAGTGCTTCCTCAGGGAGTGAAAGGGGCTGTTCCCATGCGTGAGGCTGAGTGGTGTTCCCATCCTTGAAGGCTAACACAAGAGCATACCRGCAGTGTTCAGGCCGTAGCATCTCTTCTTCTCTCCCACGCCAGGGCTGCTGCTCAGTGCCTGACTGGGATGAGCCTATATTTTCTTAAGCAAGGCAGGCTGCGGATTAGAGCTTAGGATGCTTTTAGCCTCTCTACCTGGTCCTAGGATTTTGCAGGACGTTGTGACCTCTCTGGAGACAGAGGTATTGCCAGGTTCAGCTGGGGACCCATAAGAAGAACCAGAGAAGAACAGGAGCATTAGATTCCTCTCTCTCTTATCACCACACTGACAGGACCCCCCCGTGCTGTTTGGTTTTAGTGGTTTTGCTTTTCCCTCGTTAACTCAGTTTTGGTGGTTAGAAAGCCTCTATCTTCATGATTCTTCTCAACTACTTCTTGCTAATTGGAATTCCCTTTTTTTTTCTTGCTCTTTCTGTTGTCTCTCCATGCCTCCAGTTCCCTATTCTGTGGGCAGACACACACACCYGTGTGGTTTCCTCTAGCCTGCAGGCTTCAGTTTTGCTGGCATAYGTAAAATGCTAGTTAACATACTCTGGGGTACCTCTGAAAATGCTTCCAATTGGGCATGAGCATTGTGGGGCTTTCCTTGGGTACCACAGACATCCCACAAATTCTGGATGCTCAGGCAACGGGGGTGTTCAGCCCTGTATGAGCTTTAAAAACCTGGGCTGTCCAGCCTGTGCCTTAGCTACGATGATACTTTGCGTGGTCACTTCCATAGCTGTTCATAAACATCAGTTATGTGGTGTAATTCTTCCATGTCTCTGCACCCAGGATATTAAACAACAGGGAATGAAGGTGGCATGTGACAGAATTGTCTTTCCCTCCAACTTCTGCAACAAGGCAGGCTTTCAGAGGCGTAAGAGACCCTGTAAAAAGAGCATGCACCAGGATCGGCACTCCTCCCACTCGGCGGTCACGCACAGCGTGGGTGTGGAAAGGGCTGTACAGGTATGGAGAGAAAGGCAGCACTGCGCAGCGATCACAGCCTCCTCGAGCAGGCAATGGGGTCTTGAAATGTGGGGCAGCTTAGGCTGCTGTCTGTGTTGAAGCATTACCCATTTCGTGCCTGGAAGTTTCTCTGTGGGCTCAGAGCCCATAGTGCCCATGTTCATTTTTAATAATCATCTCCTGTATGTTGGTGCAGGATTTGCAGCTCATTTTGTTCTGAAATATGCTAAGGAAAAGTGAGAGTAGCCATTGAGTCAGTGCCGGGGGACAGAATTTTTGTGTCGGTTATTTTTTTTTCTTTTCTTGGAGGCAAAAGCAAAAACTGTAGATCAGAATCAGACGCTAGGACAGGGTGTGCAGAGTATAGTGATTGCCGCTGTTTAAAACTAGCTTGATTTCAACTTGCATTCTGTACCATTGCATTTAGCCACTGAAAATGTAGCGTGGACAGTCCTGAATGTTCAGTTCAACCTTTATTCTTGGTGTGGGGTTTTTCATTTGGTTGKTTTTTTTAACTTTAGTACAGCTCCTGACAGAGTAAAGGTGGACTTTGAGGGCTTATTGGAAAACTTGAAAGCCATSTAGGAGGGTGGTTTTTTGCTTCTTTTTAGCAGAAACAGAACAATAAACTCTGACCACTGCCTTAATTCAGCAGGAGCTTAGTCATCTTGTGCTTTTTTCCTGTGAGATGGCTTCTTGTGTTAGGTTTTTGGAAACATCCCTCCCAGCCAGGGCTTTAGAAGACAGCTGGAGGGATTTAACTTTTGAAGTGACATCTGTCATCCCCACAGATCTCCCACAAGCTTCAGTGGGGACGAGATTCCTTCCTGTGAGATGTGGATTATCCTTGCTGCTGTTCACAGAAGCCTGAGCACAGTGGAAGAGGCCTTGATGTTGACTGTTATTTCTAGTTGTTAAGAAAGCTTATTCCAATGCGTTAGCAGCATTTGTTGATGCATACTCTCCTTTTGTACTTCTGAAAGAGCCAGCATAACTTTTTGTCGCAGCTAAACTCTTAGTCCATGGTGAGGGTTCAGAGGTCTTGGCTGTAGGAAGCCAAATTGTGTGTTAGTTCTCTCTGGATGTCCCGTGTTTGTATCTGCAGGGTTGGAGGATTGCTGAAATCAGATGCTAGACAAGGTGGAAATTGGTGTGTGCGGTCACAACTGTTCCTTTTCTGTACCATTTCACAATCACTGCAGTATTGACTGGAACCAGAGCTTGGCAGAAGGGCAGGGAAATGGGGCCATCTAATGCAAACCTCCTCCACTCCTGTCCTCACACGTGCAGCTTATGGGAGAAGCACCATGGTGGTGCGATGGCTTTCTGATGGTGAGCAGGAGATGATGTCTGTTACTCCTGGCCAGTTGTGGTCCTGTTGCACTAGGCTCCCTCAATGCATCTAAAAATGGACAGTCCTTGGCTGAGAGAACTTTCTTTGGAAATAGGCCGGTGGTGGTAGGAAATCAGTATCTCCCACTGAACCGGAGCTGTGTGGCTCTCTCCAGGCGTGCAGGAAAGCCTGKAGACCTCTTCTCCCCACAGACCAGYCTCCTCTGTGTGAGATGAACATTTTCCCYTGAGTCCTRCCCTGTCCTAAATCTCTCTCTAGTGTTCACCRTGCATTGTTGGCAGTTCTTCAGGCTGTATTTCTTCCCTCATTAATTTGTCCTGTCAAATTTACCTACCTTAGCAGCTCAAGTTAACACTGGGGGCCTTAATGAGAAAGAGTGTTAAAACTGATGGGATGAAGCTGGCCTTTCATAAATCCAAACGTTGCTGTCATTTGTCAGTTCTGATCCTCCACAACCAGATGTAACCAAGAAGCACCCTATGGATGGGAAGGGAAGAAACATCAGCTTTCCAGAGGCTTAAAGCATCCGTTTCTAAAGTGAACAGCTCCTGAGACTGTGGACGTGAAGTGAATTCTTGACAGGACAGTGTTCACAGCCAGTTTCTCATTTGCAGAAATGCACCATCTTTAAAGAAAACAGATGAACTTTTGTACCCTGATCATTCCTCATTCTGTTTGGAGTGCTGCTTTGGATGGAGGTGGATTAGTGCTGTTTGCCATTTGTCTTGCTAGCTGCTACACAGGGGTGAGTGAGCCAGCGTGCAGGTATCAGTATGTACACAGGCAATCATACGCCAAATCACAGTGTGGTGATGCAGATGTGCCCGGCGCTTTCCACTGAACTTGTTCAAACACGGAACAAAGACATGTTCTAGTGTTTGCCAGTTGTTAATTACCACACAGCAGGCTGCCCGGATATGCAGAAGGCACTTATTTTCCAACTTGCTCGGGAATCTCAGCTCWTAGCAGTATGACAGGGAGAGGTAGAAATCCGTGGGGAAGGTAGACTGCTCTTCTGCAGTGGCCTTGTCTTTCTGATGAGAGTGTGAAGTGCTCTCCTAGCAATCCAGTGCCAGTAAGGCAAGGATGATGGGAAGCAAGGGGGAAGGAGGTGGCCTGGGGCACTCCCAGGGGTCCCTGATAATCCCCCAGGGGCAAAGCCCTGCTTTTGTATGAAGAGAGGCCAGGAGAAGATACCAGAGTCTGCCTGGAGCATTGATAGCACTGAAAATGGGGTTGTCGCTCCCCTGAGGCGGTGAGGACACATGAGAAAGCAGAGCTGCAAGGTGCTGGGGAGGTRCTGCGGAGTATCCTCAGGCTCTGAGTGGCTTTGCCCACTAGAAATCTGCAGGGAGGGAGCTGCAKGGCCACAAAGGCTTGTCTTTGCGTTTAACTGCTTCCTCTGCCCGAAGACTCTGTGGCAATGGCAGGAGCCACAGCAGCAGTTCATACAGTCTTCATTAACTGGAGGCATTCCCAGCAGTTAGGGCAGGCGCCAGGCTGAGCAACTTCCACTCTTGTACCCTGCTGTCGAGCGTACCTCCTACCTGCCTTGCTCTGCACACTTCCTCGGATCGGCGCTCTCCTCAATCCCCGCTGAGTGCCTGAGCTGTGGACGGGCTCGGATCCAGGCAGCCGCTGGCCGGAGCCGTGTGAGGCACGGTTGCGTAAACATCTTTGGCACTCAGACCTGTGTAATTGGTTACGAAAAAGAGGAAACGGTTTTAGCAGRTCTGTGTGTTTACCTGGCTCCTTCTACAGGTCAGGGAAGAGGAGTCTTTCCCAGCAGGCACTCTGCGTCGCAGATCCTCAGAGTGATAGAGCAGCCAGTACTAATTACACAAGCTCTTTTCTTGGTGAGGGTGATGCTRCTCTGCATAAAACTTTCAGGGCGTCAGTGTACCACTGGTATAGAAAGATCGCTTTTTTGCACAGCATGTCGTGTGTCTGTGATGCAGCTCTTCTGRTGAGAGACCAGACCTCTACCCTCCAAATTTTCTGTGGCTCTCTGTGAACGCGTGTCATCCTTTTTGCAGAAGTATTTGAGATTAGTCTTTCCTGGAATCTTGCAGCTTTAGTGGAAATAGATGTTCTTCTAGGCCTGAGTGATGTCTGAGCCACRCAGTCTCTGCACAAAATACTGGGGAGGTGATTAACAGGCCAGCAATTATAAACCAGTGCTAAGGATTTTATTTTCAGTGACCAATAATGGGGGGGAGGTGTCTTTGAATTTTGGGCCCTCATGTTTCAGGTGGATGACTGGACTTGCTTCTCATTTCCGAAAAACCTTGACCTCGATGATTTAAGTCAAGAAAAGATGTTAGATAGGAGGCCACCTTTGCCTTGTGTCCCACTCCCTCTCCTTCCTCTCCCCTTGCAGATTGCATTGTGTCTTCTGGAGAATGCAGCAGTCATCAAGGCTCATAAAAAGAGGCCCAGAGTCAGCTTCTTGTGGGCATTTGGACAATTCTTTGACTCTGATGCTGGACTTTGCCCACTTGCAAGAATTATTACTCCTCTGATTGGTGTCATGGCCTTCTCGGCAGGCCTACGCTCTGAGGATTAGCACTTTCAGTCTCTCTATGCCCTGCACTTGAGCCACGGCCTCGCTGAGGGCAGGCAGGGGTTTGTTCCGAAATTCATCTGGGCATCTCCTAATTCACTTGCAGGCTGCTCTTGCCTGGGTATCTTACTTCAGATGCCATCACCACCGACGACCGAAAGATCACTTTGTGCGCTCTGCTTCTTAGTGAGCCTGTTTGCAGGGCTGGCAAGAGAGGCAGGTWTGAAGCTGCCGTGTGGTGCCGTGCAGAAGCATGGGGCAGGACRGAGACAAGAGCTGTTATCATAGGAAATAAGACTAAAACCTTTGGCCCTGTCCTGGCTCATGCCCTCAGGAGCACTGGCAGTGTAAGAGCTCTTCTGGCATCAGGCTTTTTTTGCAAGAAGGCAGATTTTTTTCTTACAAATCACCTGTGCTTAGGAATAGGGACATCAAAATGACCTGAGCTAGGAAGGCAGCCTGCAAGGCTGTTAGAGAAGTCAAGTCTGTCTCCCGCCATCCACCATCATATAAAATCTTTTCCATAACCTGCTTGTATTCTTTGTAAGAAGCAGCTGGATTTGTGCCTCCTCTGCGCATAGTGGTTGATCCAGAACCTGGGTGCCGTTTGTAGTGAGATACTGGGATCTTGTAAGAGACCACAGAATTTACTGGCRTTGCCAACCTTGGTCAGCTAAACAAGCAGCCAGACTGCACCTGGAATACCGCTTTGAAAGGGGTTTGGCTTGCGCCCAGCGAGGCGATCGTTATCACCTTCCTATATACCCTCCTCGTCTGCAAAGAGCTGCGCTAAGGCCGGAGCGTGACCCTCCCTGCCCATACAGTTTTCCATCTTCTTGCAAGAAGTGATGCCTGGAGATTTCGTGTGGGGTGGTTAATATGCCTAACCTCACCTATTTAAGGCTCAGGCTATATTCTCGCCAGAGCTGTGCAGAGCATGTCATCAGCCTTAGAAAAGTTGTAGCAGGTAGGCTGGCTTGTGGGGTGGTATTTGCAGCTTTGTTTTATTTTGTTGAGGGAGACAGCTTGCCTGTAGAGCATCTGTTTTGCTGCGCAACTCGCTGTCTGTGTCTTCTCAGCGGCAGCACTACCGATCGTGCATCGCTGGAGAAAAACAAGGGGCCTCGCGCTGAAAAAGCGGAGAATGCAAAAAAGCCGATGGAAGTGGAGTYGCTCTGGAGCACTTCTTAAAGGCGGCCTGAGCTGTTTATGAGCCCTAAAGCTTTACACTGTGTACCTTGATGGGCTAATCTTCTGCAACCTCCTGTAATTAGGTACCACTTAATCACATGACCCAGCAAAGCCAGCTATGCCTCTAATCCAAAGTCACTCACCCGTTGGAGAGGTTCTTGGCACATTTTGCTAAGGTGGGCAGGCGAGAAGTGTGGTATAATGGGAAGTCCTCTCCCAGCACTTTCCCCAAAGTCAGAGTCGTCGGGGTTGGTGGGGAAAGGGAAGAATTTGTAGCATTCCCCGAGTGCCCAACTTGAATCTCATGGCAAAGGCTGTGTCCTCTGAAGGTGCTGCAGCCTGAGAGCTCTTGCTCTTTTCAAAATCAATTAGTTCCCCAGAGTACAAACAGGTTTTGAAAACTGTGGCCCAGAATCAGATTTTCTGTTGTAATCTGAACTGAACTTGTCAGGATCCCAGTGAGCTTGGCAAAAATTTGAGGGTTGKTTTTTTTTTCTGATTCGGCTCCCAAATTCAGTTTGGGGTGGCTGATCTGTGCTAGAGAAAAGGCTGAATGAAGCATTCAGCTCTAAATCCAGCCCTCCCCTGGAGGTTTGAGCTACCTCTGAAGGAGATGGCTATATAAAAATAGCCAAACAGTTTCTTCAGAGTCTACTTTGGCTTTACAGCTCCACTAATCATAATCCTGCGCATGACATCATTACTGCTGATATTAATCCCTGCAGAGCTGCCTACCCCCTGTTCTGGCAGGGCCGGGGGTTTCTGCACCTGCCCAGCGTTTCGTGGGGAGCGTTACCCACGYGGCTCCGTTCGGTGTGCTGGGATGGATAAAACCAGAACCTGTTGTTTAGCATCTATACATGAACAAACCTATACCCAATTCCTGAACCGTGCACRAGGCCCGCAAAGTTAGACCGTACGAGCGCTGGCTGGCTGTTACTATGGGTTTGCTTTGGAGAGAGGCTGGAGAGCAGCTGTGGGTGGAGGTGGCAATGCCCGGCTCACCCCCGAAGTACCGCTCCCGCTGCGCAGGCGTCTCCAGCGTGCTCCTCAGCCTTGGTCCTGTTACCCGCGTGTACGTGCTGGAGGTGACACCTCCTGCTCTGGGTGGCTTTCTTTCGGGTTACTTAGACTAAACGGAAGCCCTTGTCCCTACTTCTCCTTTTAGAACCAAATACAGCGACAGTTTAATTATTTCTCTTCTTGGCTTCRTCCCTTCGCTCCTCACTTTGCACTGGCACATGGGTTGAACTCCTCTCCCCACCCTTGGCACCTTCTCCGCTGTCCCCACGCCAGGCGCCGGGCATTTCGCTCGCTCTCCTAGGATGCCAAATTGCTTCTTTTGGCTCCTCACTCGCATTTCTTAACAACCGCCTCCCCAGGTTGGTCAATATTTTTCTGGCACCAAAGTGCTTATTACGGAGGTAATGCAGGAGCGCGGCGGGGGGTCTGCCCGGGGGTCTGCCCGGGGGTCTGCCCGGGGGTCTGCCCGGGGGACGAGCGCAGCCCCCGGCTGCTCTGCGGGCTGAGGGCTTCCGGCTGGGCAGTGCAGCGCAGCCACTCCTCTTGTGAGCAGCTTCGTGTGTGCAGGTGTAGTATCTGTTTCCTAGGTATGAATACATGGTATATAACGATAGATTATGTATGTTTTATGTAACTACGTGTTACCATAATATAGGGTATATAATATAGACGTTATTTATATGTGTTCTATATTGTATTGTTATATATTAATGGACTGTGTAATACATACTACATTGATAAATGATAAGGATAAAAATATATCCTATGTATATAAAATAGAAGAAAGTCCCTGGAACTTATATATAGTTATATATATAAATAATTTTTATATAGCACATTATATATAGATAAAAATATATAGTAAATTATCTATATTGCATGTAGCAATATATATGTTATAGTAATATTTATTATATATAATATATATTTTTATAATAGTAAGAGTATATAGAGAGTATATATAGTGTTAGATAGTTTGCAAAGTTCCAGGGGCATTTTATATTTATATTTATTTGTATACAATCTAATTTTTAATAACAAATATAATAACTTTAAATCTAATTTATAAATATAGATATATTACATATATCATATGTATTATATAGAAATACACGGATAAATTATACATAATGTATAAAAACTTATATATTGCATTGATATATAATATATATTATAGAAAACCATGTCAAAGCCCCTATATATGCACAATATGTATAAATGTTTATTATATATCCTATATTACAGCAATATATAACATATAGCTTATTAGTATAATATATGTATACTATATATAATTTTATACATGTGTGTATTCTGTATAATATATAAAGAATATATATACACACACATATAYACACACACACACACACACATGTATTCTGTATATATGGGACTATTTGTCCGGCATGTTGAATACAAGGGTTTGGGTTCTTAACCTCTCTCTGCAGAGGGACCCAAAGGGTGGTGGAGTTTGCCTGGCCCAAACTGGGCAGTCACAAACTGGGAGGAAAAATCCTCTGGTGCCGTAGTAGGAGCAGCCCACTGAGCCCTCCTGGTTTGCCTGTGCAGGTGGGAGCGCGTTGACGGGTCTCTGCCTGCGCTGAATAAGCTCATGGGAATAACAGCACGTTGGCACGGAGCAGGAGTGGCCTTGAGCTGACACCTTTTCTGCATCAGCCTAAAACGTGCTTTAATGGTAGAACAACGGGCTGGTTTTACAACTGAGAGACCAGCGCTTGGTTGGAACAAACTTGCGCAAGTAGTCTTTGGTGGCTGTGCTAGCTTAAGCCATTGCCGTCCTTTCTGTCCTCAGCCACAGGCTGTGCAAAGAGTCTGTGCTGCGGGCTGAGAAATGACCCAGCTGAAAACCAGAAAGTCTCACGGTGCCTGTAGTGAAGGTGTAAGTAGCCTCTTGCGAACCCCCGACTCCCAGCCCCTGCTCTAAGGTGGGGGGGAACCGCTGCACTGCTCTGGGAGTAGACGTGCCAGTCGCGATGCRAGGACAGCTTTAGATCTGACCTTTAGCTCCTGTTTCAGCCATAGCGGGGCTGAAACAGGGTGATGCTTAGGAGGAACAGCACCGTCTCAAAATACGATTTGTCTGAATCTCCAGGGAGGAGGATTCTTTGCCTGGCAAGTGAAATACATGCTCCATTCCCAAGAAAAGACCCTCAGGCAGCTCAGACCTGTCCCTCAGGAGAGCTCGTGCATTTCTTGCAGAGATCATCTTGTTTCTTGCAAGCTTACCTCTCCTAGTTCCCTGCCAGCACTACTGCTTTGTGCCCYGCTCCTTGCAGAAATAGCACGCAGGCCCAAGGCGTCATTACAACAGAGACAAGAGGCTCRGTTTGTTGTGCCTGGAACTGAGTGTTTTTTAAAAGAATTTAATTTGRAGTCAGTGCTTGCAGACACACACAGTGGTGTGGGATGACAGAGCTTTGTATGAGTTTGACATGGGGGAACGAGGRAGCCTTTCTTCCGCTCAACTGCTAAACTAGGATGGAGGCGTTCAGCTTGAGCTAAGTGGGCCTTTGAGCCCCTCTTTTACTGTCAGGGAAGAACAAAAAGGCACCCTCTCTTATTGTACTAAACAGAATTTTTATAAAAATTCTAATTTTATGGTCTCGTCCTAGAGGCAGTTGTCCTGGTGCGAGGAARGGAAGCTGACATCCGGTGCATCAGCTTTGGATGCAAGAGGGTCTGGACACGTGTTTGGTGCCATGTGCTGAAGAAGGGTTTAATGAATCCTGATTTATTTCTATGCTCCTTGAGCTTTTCCTTCCATTCCCATTTCCAACAGGCATGTTCACAGCACATTGCTGAGCAAACGTTCCTGTCCCACAAGCTGGTATTGATAAATTGGGCATTTTCTGGCTTTGTTGTTTTTTTTCTGAGGATTATTTGGGATGCAGTAGCGTAGATTTTTAACTGATACCTTTTGTACAGCAGAGTCAACACTTCCAAGTAATATGGACCAATGACACATGTCTGGTCACGTCCTCTCGCTGGCAGCACTTCTGCTTTGCCTGCAATTGTAGAGAGAGCGAACAAGAGATTATATCTGCCTAGCTTGAACATAGTCTCAAGAGGCTGGCCTTGTGCTTAGCGTGACAGAATGAAACAGTTGTATAACACGCAGAAACTATGCACATCGTCTGYAAACAGGACGTTGGAGCAGTTTGGACATGAAAAATGGAAGAGGAGCTTTGTGCTCTGTCACTTGGTGAAGAGCCTCTCCCTGCTTCCTCAGTGACCAGCAGCTAGCGATGCTGCGCAGCAAATCTCAGCCCTGCATCGCTCGGGAGATTTTGGGGTGGAGAGTTTGATGAGTTCGGGGGGTTTGAGCCTGCTGGCTGTCACTCTGCGCTCACCCAAGGCAGCGGGCTGCCCTGCATCCATTACTCTGCCCAGCACGACTTGCTTGGCAATGCTGACGGTCTGTGGGCTCAATTCTCCAGCCAGCCCAGAACCGCGAAGCCCGAAGCAAGCTGTGAGTTCTCGCCGGTTCCCGTGTGCCACTGCTTTGCTGGAGGGGGAGCGCTGTGCCACGGGCAGGGCTGCTCGACTTCAGGCTGCTTGTTCGGAGGAGAACGTGAGTGGCTGAGGCGCCCAGGCACGGAGTTGTTTCGTGCCATTTTAAAGGCAGTGGGACGTGGCATCTGCTGACCCCGGGGATCTTTTCAGTTCCAGGGCGGCGTGTGGTCCCTCAGCACGGTGCTGTGCGATGCCCTGATGACCATGGACGTGATGCTGTGCACGGCCTCCATCTTCAACCTCTGTGCTATCAGCGTGGATCGGTAAGTGCCTTCCTCCTCCTCGTGCCAGAGGAGGGAGCGCTGTGTCCTGGCATCAAGCCGCTTCCATACTCTCCTTGCAAGGGTCCCTTCTCCCCTAAGGAGGGTGTTCTGCCCCACCGCCCTCCCCCCCCCCAGCTCTGTGTCCCATCAGTACCCTTGTGGTGGCCAAGCTGGAAGCACAGTTGTGTGACGAGGCCAGRGCTGTCCCTTTGGGTGCTCTTCTGAGGGGGGAGACTGGTTGTGGCCCAGGCCTTGGCTATGTAAGTAAATTAATAGGGGGGAAGRACAGAGGCAAGCAGCTTTGGGACCACTCGCTTACGTTACCAGTGGTGACACCACCATACTGGGACTGACTCACCCGGGACCTGTATTGGCAGGTTTATCGCTGTTTCAATCCCACTGAACTACAACCGGCGACAAATCGACCTGCGGCAGTTGATCCTTATATCCACCACCTGGATATTCGCCTTTGCTGTAGCATCCCCGGTCATATTTGGCCTCAACAACGTCCCAAACCGAGACCCCAGCTTGTGTCAGCTGGAGGATAACAACTACATCGTGTACTCCTCCATCTGCTCCTTCTTCATCCCTTGCCCTGTCATGCTGGTGCTCTACTGCGCCATGTTCCAAGGACTCAAGCGTTGGGAAGAAGCCAGGAAAGCCAAGCTAAGGGGCAGCATCTACGGGGCCAACAGGAAGCTCTACCACCCCTCAACCTTCATTGAGAGAGAGCAGACCGGACTGGAGGCAGAGGAGTGCAACCCTCACGCCGGCTCTGACCACCCTGGGGACTATGTGATGAACAATGGGATCCAGACTGTCTCCTACCCACACCTCAAGTACCCACACCCAGGACACAGTCGGAAGCGGGCCAAGATCAACGGCCGGGAGCGGAAGGCCATGCGGGTGCTGCCTGTCGTCGTCGGTGAGTAGCAGTGGGTGATGGGGAAGGGTGGGAAACGTGCTGCGTTGTCCCACAGGCAGGACTTGTTTGAACCTGGCGAAGTCAACACACGCTTTGCGGACTCCCCTGCCGGGAGCCAGACTGCCCAGGCACGGGTGCTTGGGCAGCGATGAGAGGTGTTACGCTGAGAASAAGCCACCTCCCTCTTGTTCCACCTCCCCAGTGCCACGTCCTTGGTCCTCCTCCCTCTCCGTCACGTGTGGACTCGTTTTAATGCCCACCCTCCCCTTGTTCCTGTGGAACAGCCTGGTTGTGGCTTAAGACCTGCCGTACCCATCYCTCGTAGTGAGAGGATGTTTATCCAGTGAAAATCTCAGTATCCCTTTGAGCCAAGAAACACCACCCTTGGGAAAGAACGTACATACGGTGTTTATAATCTGACCTTTTCGTCAAGGTAAACCTGTGACTCCTGGTATCTTAAATGYGAATCCAAAACGATACATAACTTAGACTTTCCATCAACGTTTAGGATGAGAAAGACATCCTAAATTTTTTGTCTGGGCRTAAGCCCAGCTCTACATGTCAGTACATCTGCTGCTTTTTCCCTACGCACGCTGAGCTGTCTCCATTCTTGTTTGGCCCAGGCTGYGCTTGTTAAATTAAACCCTTTTTAACATTCACATCACTTTCTCTCTCTCATGTCCTTCTGGCAGGTGCTTTCCTCTTCTGCTGGACACCCTTTTTTGTGGTCCACATTACCAGGGCTCTCTGCAAGTCCTGCACCATTCCCACTCAAGTCACCAGCACTGTCACTTGGCTGGGTTACGTCAACAGTGCTGTCAACCCCATCATTTATACCGTTTTCAACACGGAGTTCAGGAACTTCTTCCGCAAAGTCTTGCACCTCTTCTGCTGAGCCCACCGGAACTGGCGGGGAGAAGGAATGACCAGGCTATTTTTTTGTATAGTTCATTAAAGATCTATTTCTGCCTAAGGTCTGCTGTCTTTGTTGGGGAGGAGGGAAGGAGGAGAGATGGCAGCTAAAGGATGCTGGTTCCCGGCCCTTTGCAATAAGGAGTTACGGGTGAGTACCAGTGGATACGGCTCGGGTACCCTCCTCACTGGAAACTGCAGGCGTAGCCACTTTTTTAACACTTGGCGCTCGACATAAGCGGCAAGAGATGCCACAAGACACAGGGATGGTTCTCGGAACAGCTCTTGCTTTGGATTTAGGTGTTTGGTCTGGTTTGGGCTTCTCTTAGCCGTCACTAAGCAAAGTAGAAKGTCCCTCATCCCCGCCCTGACCCAGGGAGGCAGGAGAGCTCTGAAGGTTGCAGCTGCTCTGGCCCCAAGAGTCACAGACAAATTCCCTGCTCTCASCCCTGCGCGGGGGGAAGCCTCCCAGCTCCACCTCAGGAAGCGTTACGGAAGGAGCCCTCCCTTACTGCAGCCYAGCCTGGCGACGGCCCATCTCCACCCGTTCCACGTGATTTAAACCATGAGGACAAACCAAGCTCGTGAGTGCAGGGCAAAATCGAGCCCTGCTGATGCGTACCAGGACACACGGAGTGTCTTTGCCCCGGCAAAGAAGCCCCCGGGGGTGCAGGAAAGGGAAAGTGCAGTAATTCATCCCTCTTCAGCCCACCTTAGTTCAGAAGTGGCTCTGGGCAGAGCTTTAGCCTGGCACAGATGGATGAGGATCATAAATTTTTTTTTTTTTTTTTTGCATCATTTTACTCGCAAGCCTGGCTGTGCTGGAGCAGGGCCCCATGTGCTGCTTGAGCTGCCTTCAGCTGGCTCTGGGCCTGCCATGGACTCTTCTGGCTGCTGGGGTGGCATTAACAAGACCTGGAGAAATCTAAAGTGACTGCTGTGGGGTAGCACTGCTCTGTAATCCCACAGCTCGAACCGCGGCGGCCTTTCCCAACGCACTAGAAGGACAGGTACCGCTTATCCCACGCAGCAACGTCTGGCTAATGAGGAGACCCAAGGACGACCGACGGCTCGCAGCCGCCTCGCTCGTTACCAGCTCACACAACAGCCTTCTTGCCTCGCTAACTGTGGTGTTGTCCCTGCTGGGGAGCGGCGCCGGGTCGTGCTGAGGCTGCCGGGGCACGGGACATGCAGGGCTCGCGAGGATGAGCGTCGCAAGGTCCTTGTAAGAGCGCCTGCGGCTGCTCAGCAGTGATTTTAGATTTACCCATCCAAAGGCACAATGATGTTACTGCTACTTCTCCAGAATTCCTTATCAAGCCATACGATACCTGCCAGGAACCATTTCCAGCCTGCAGGAAAAAATCCTTTATACCTTCTGGTAAACCTGAGCGCAGTGACACCACGGGTGGCCAGAGGGAGCAGCTAATGCTGTTCTCTGAGGCTCAGGGGGGGAGAAAATCATTATTGCACAAAACAGCAATCTTCTGAGTAATGATTTCTGTATAGGGTTGTTGCTTTCCAAGGGGTAATTCGTTTAGAAACAARAGGAAAAAAGTCCTGCAGGGAGGTCTGAAGCTTTTCTTTGGCTAAGAATAACAACTGCTCGATCAATTTATCATCACCAAATAAACAAATTCCCACAGTGATTATATTGTAAATTTTTGAGTTCTGTAGTTTGCCACCGTGTTGGGGCACAGCTGACCCAGACACCAGGGCTCTGATGGGAAGCTCCCCGAGAGCTTTAATTACAGRTGCCTCATACCTACAATTTTTTCATTCAGGAGAGTTGCCCCACAGTCTTCCAATTTTTCTTCCCCTTAAAAGATTCAGTAAAGCCAGAATTCTAAGGCTCAGCTGTACTCAGCCCCAAACTACGCAGTAAGGCCAGTGGAGCACTTGCGCTGTGTTTGTGCAAGTTGCTGCCCAGTCACCTRCACAGCACCCGCTACCTCGGCTCGCCCCTTACGTAGCTGCTGTCCTGCAATGCGCGCAGAGCTCCGCAAACCACAGTACGGCGCAGGGACGGCCCTCGGGAGAGCGCAAGGTGAGCCACAGGGGTGAAGCAACAGAAATATTTTCCAACTGAAAGCTGTGGTTGACATTGAAAGCGCAGCTTTAGCGCTCCGAGGGTGCCTCTTCAGAGCCAACCTTCGCTGCGTTCTTCGCCCTCGTTCATTCCAGGAGCGACTCGATCCACAGATTCGCTAGACTGCGACTTGGCCGCCTTCCCTGAGAACGGCACCTCTGCACGGAGACACCGGCGCTAAGGGCGGCTCGGGCCGAWGCAGCGGCACTGCTTGCTGCTCTTCCTCCCCCGCGCTGGCCCGGCCGCAGCGGCCGGCGGCTGAACGAGCAGCTCGCGGATCCGGCGCACACCAACCCCCACCGCGGCGCGGCCGTGCCGGGAGCTTTGCGCCTACTCGAGGGTGCGGCCGAGGCCGGTCGCTGAAAACAAACGGGCGGTGGAGCCCAACAGCAGCGCGAGGCGTTCGACGTTCCRCGCTGTGCCGTTTAGTCAGAACCTTAACGGGCAACAGACGGAGGCAAGAAGCCCTGTAAATTACCTGTATTACTGTGGGCTCAATTAAGACTGTCTTTTCAATTAACTAATTGTCTTTAAGCTTTAGAAAACAGGCAATCATAATTTAACAGTGTGAGAAGAAACTATTACAAATACTGAAGCATTACTCCGGGAAGCAGGAGGAGTGAGCATTTTGCTGTGGGAATCTAAGGAATTGCCTGTTCTTTCCTTCCCAGGAGTTTCACCTGGGTAATTTCTGTGCTCATCCTCCTTCAGTTCGTGCTTGGCTTTCCGTTAGCGAACGGTTTCCTTCAGAGGAGGCCGCCAGGCTGCTGCCTTTCCTCCGCCGACGCCAAGTGCCCACCCTCGACGGGCCCGTCAGCGGTGCCACCTGCCCGGCCCACTCGGCTCTGCAGGAGGAGGAATAACTTCTCCAGTAAAGAGCCAGAAAGCGACATCCATYGACTGCCACCGACCTGTGCTGGAGACCTGTCGCCCGCCCTCCACGGAAAGGTCCCGTCTGCTGCCTCAGCAGCTGCTGCTGCAGGCAAACCCGACCGACGGGCACTTCCGAAGAGATCTCAGCAGCGCGGCAAACGCTGAAGGAGATGACAAACCGGCTTCCAGCTCCTTGTAACACAAGGCGTGTAACGTAACAAGACCTGTGAGATTCACGGAGGAAGGAATGGACTTGTCAGACACCGCTAGTGTGACACTTCAGTATTTTCCATCATGTCTTTCTCTATTGTTACTTTCCTGCAACTCTGGATAGAATTTTCTCCTTGTGACAGCATTTACGATGCTGGATTGGGTCACCAAGAGGTGACCCCTCTTGGAGTGAGCCAAACAATAATCCTCCTCGCCCACCAACACTAAACTGGAGTGAACACACTTGTTATGCCCGAGGCTAAAAAACCCACCAGAGATGTGTGCGTGTCTGCTGAGACTCCTCCAGCCTGGGGCATTATTCTTCAAACACGAATAAAGATGTCTGGTTAGCCTAAATTATTAAAGAAGTACATTAATAATTAAATGATTCTGTTGCAGTGAACGAAGCAAATAACTTCCTAATGCTCACCACTTCTTTAATTAGTAGCTACTAAATGGCAATGACAGGACAGGACTCTATTAAATATACTCTTACTTTGGGTTTGATCAGATCTGATTTTGGCCAGATGGCCGCCACGAGCTGCAGCCGAGGCACGCCACAGGACGAGACCGCGCTTCCCCTGCTGAACAAACCGCGTCCCAGCCGGCCTCCGACGGGGACGGAGAGTAAAGACGCGCGTGTAACCRCAGCTGCGCTGTCGCTGCACCGACTCCCGACAGCCACGCTGCAGCCACGCGGCATTTATCAGCACGTTAAAGTGCTGCCGGGGGAATTAAACAGTACCGCTGGGCACGCTCATGCTTTCACCGCATTTTATTTAACAACGTTATTTTTCACTTATATTCAAGTGCAGAAGCTCCAATGTGTTCCRAATTTGCCCAGCACAGAGGGAACACAGGAAAAAAAAAGTCCTTCCAATCACAAACTAAGAACTTGTACTGACTTTTTCAAGGCAATTAAATAAACCAAATGAAGGTTCGTTTCTTTTTTCAAACAAGAGGTAGGGAGGCACAGGGAGAAGGAAACACTGGCAAATCTCATTGCAGCACCTGCTTTAGATCCATCTCAAGAGAGATGATGAGATTGCTGTAATCCACATGGTGGAGGTTCCAGTCCGGCAAAGTCGAAGCTTCCTTAAGCCGAAGGTGGCTCCCAGCTGCTAGGCTGCAGTTAGGTGGGGTTTGTTTCTTCCAGATGAGGTTTTCACAGTCTCTGTATTATTCAAAGTTTTGGAAGAGGATCGGGAGTAGGCAAATGCTGTCACAGTATCAGAAAGTCTTTCAAAAATGAGTTTGCTAGAGAGAAGAGTGTGGTTTGTAAAGGACAGACCGTTCACGCCGGGTTGCCGATCCAGCCGGCCGCACCACGTTGTTCACGAACGGCTGAAGAGGTAGGTGTGCTCAGACGGGGACCTTCTCCATTACGCTGTCCGTGACGTGCACCTCGTCGGCTTGCACCGTCACCGTGGCCGACTGGCCGCAGATATGYTGGTGGTCCTTCCAGTCCTGCGAGGGAAGAGGAGATGGAAAGGCCGTGAAGAGAAGGGGCCCTTGGGAAGTGCGCAGCCTGCAAAAGCACACSGGGCCCCAAGAGAAGCCCTCTTTGAGAAGTGCTTTCTCCAGCCCAGACGGGCTACAGCAGGGGTCTAGTGCTCGGCCAAACAAGACTAACGATGGACAGGGAAGGAACCACACACTGSGTCAGTGCTAGAGGTGGACACAAACCAAGCAGAATGCTGGCTTCTCAACCCAAAAGCCAGCCCAGGACATCAATGTCAGTTAGGTCGTGGAAAATTTTACTAAAACAGAGTCAGAACCTTGACTTAAACCCTCTCCTGAAAGACAGCCCACTACGAGCTAGCACTCCTGAAGGACAGCGCCGGACAAGGGGTCTTAGTTCAGTAACTGCAAAGGAGAGGAATACGGTTCCTCCTAAGACTGACTGACTTTAACTYCTAGTCTGAGCTAACAAAATCCTCCTCTAACTTGCTCAACTCGGAGGTCGCACGTCATAGATCACAAATACCGGGGGAATCTCAAGGATTCAGTTACCGACAAGCACTTCAAACTCTCCCACCCTGTTACAGTGCAGAGCACCAGCTACAGGCATGGGCTGATGTCCCCTTGGAAGTGACAAGCTGTCTAGGAGGAGAACAAAAGGGACTCCTCGGTGCCACTTCCCAGTGCACTTTGTACCGAGAGGACAACAGGATGGCCTTACTGTCCGTGAGATGCCTGGGCAGGCAGCAGGCAGACTGTAAGTCTGCTGCAAGCAGCATTTGCTCATTCTTTGAAATTTTTAATCTTTCTGCTATGCAGACGGGGAACTTGGCCACTGTTACCCTTTGTTACAGGTAAAAGGAAACAGTCAAAATTCTTCAGCTACTCARTACTCCTGGCCTCAGCTGATGGAGACTGAACTTGGACACCTGCCGAACTGTAACCCCGGCCAAACTAAATTATCCTCTCCTCTGAAGCAGGGTGCCTAGGGTCTTTGTAAGGAACCTGTGCGAAACACGAAGCACAGCAGTTTCCTCCACCATACTTCCTCATACCTGTTTCCACCTCCCGTGTTCAAAGTCTTACGGTTTGTCGCACTGTATCACCTGTACCATCACAAATAATGTAAAGAATAACAGAACTATGYCCTCGGTGACACAGCAGGAGCACAGGTACTGAGGAGCGTTCAGCTCACCAGGAAGCAGCAGGGAAGGGCTGTAGAAGTGCTCCCAGGTAACTGGTGCCCACACCCTCATTGCTGGTGTCACTCTGATTTCTAGATCACCTTTGAGAAGGTGCGTGCAAATCTCGGGACCTTCCCTACCCATTTGATCCAGACGCCGRCCCTGACCCGCAGACCTGCCCCATCACTGCGGTCTGGCTCGGGGGTCCAGCTGGCAGGGTGGGTCGGGGGTGCGGGGGCTGCTGAGCCCCGCAAGGCTTCTGCTCTGGCCGCCCGTGTGACACGGCAAGTTCTGCTGCCCGTTCCTCTCGCCGTGCTTACGCCCGTCAGGCGGCAGGCAGAGCCGCCGGCTCACCCCAGGGACACGCGGCCCTCTCTAGACAACTGAATCCGCAGCTCGCGAACGAGCTCATACCTTCCGCTGGCAGAAAGTGGAGCAGTAGTTGACTTTATGGCATCCTGTGCACTCGTTCGTTGCCTCACGACCGCAGTTGACACAGGACTGCTGTGAAAACGGACAGCAAAGTGACCACGTCAGAGGTAACAACACCAGGGAGATCACCAGAATGTAACACAGTGCCGTCACGTGAGGTGATGCAGAAGCAGYGGTAAAGCCCCCCCTTTCCCAACATATCCTCAACACACAAACACAAAACGAACAGGCCCAGTGGCTTCTGGAAGGAAATGCGTTCAGAGACCCACTCTCCTTGCCGTGTTAGCAGGGATCACTTTGGAAAATGAAATGCACCTCTGTTTTCCCTCCTGGTGGGCAAGGAGCCCTTCAAAACCGTGGGCCACATACTGAGGGGTGATGGAAATCTGTCCACAATACCAGAGAGATGCCTCCCTCCACGCAGGTCGTGTATCTGATCACCACAGCCAGGTTACTGCAGGCTTCAGCAGGAGTCGGTCTTAACCAAGGGCAGGTGTGTTCCACACAGCAGTGCACAGGCTGTGCACAGGCCAGCGATGCCCAAGCTCTGCATTTATCTCAAATTTAAAGTTTTAAAGGCAGATTTGGTTSGTGGTTTTGTTTGGTTTATAATCCTGAGTATGTCTGAGAGAGGGTCTGAGGAAGGACAACAACAGCAGGCATAAGGATGGGACCCTTCAGTTTAATCTTTCCCTGTTTTTTGAGAGGAAAAAGGGATCTGCTCCCACGGGCTGAGCRGGCTTGTTCCTTTGCCAGTCAGCAGTGCGACTACATAAGCAGCGTCCCAACAGGGAAACAGAAGACGGTGGAGTAAAATCAAGAAGGTTGTAACGGGAGCAAGGACTTAAACCTAGAAGGAAGGTGAGCTAGGATACACGGATGAAAAATCACACCTGSTTTTTAAAGGATGTTTTGGTGTCTGTCGCTTTAATCTTATATCAGTTAACATCAATTAACATAACCTGCATATTTAGGTGGAAATTATCATTGAACTACCACAAAAATAAGCACTTCACAGAGCATCCTGTTTTCAACTCGTTAAATTACTGACAAATCATTAGCACGTCAGAGCAGCAGTGTGAGGCCGTGACAGGAAGCGTTTCTGGGCTGTGAAAGCATCGCGGGCGTCTTTAGTTCCACCAACTCCTTCTCTCTTTTGAGCACAACCAACGTAACAACCAGCGCCCTGATTAACACCCAGTTCATCGCACCATCTGCTCACATCTTATCCATGTACCTACAATTAAGAGTTGGTGTGACTGAACTATATTTGTATTCCTGATGTACAGCCRGGGATTCAGGCCACCAAAAAGGGGTATCTTTAAATGGAACACGGCAAAGAACAAAAGACTCTTCATAAAACATGAGACATCCCCAGCTTACCTTGATGATGATTTCTGTTTTCCCATCCACATCTTCTGTTTGTTGAAATAACTGGTTCTGATATTGCTGCAAGGAAAAATACACCAGACTTGTCATTTCACAGCCAGAGCATGACGTGAGGGGTTGAAAAGGGTGCTCTGTACCGAGGGTCCTGACACTGAGCTTGCTTCTGGCAAGCCCAAAACTGCAGCTGCAAGAGGCCTGAAGGGAACCTCCCTCCTCCCTCCTAAGAGAGGGACACTGTGACCTTACGTGGAGACAGATGAAGCAGCCTGTGCGAAAACGGCCTGAGGTGACAAACTGCCAGTTAAGTACAGCAGTTACTCAGACCCCGCTCTCCCCACGCCATCCAGCCAAGCGCTCCCTGAAACAGGAGGCTTGATTGCCACCAGGGAACTGCACCCCCCCCCCCCGAACCTAAGAGGTTAGCCAAGGAAACACGAGGAGAATGCCAAGGTAATAGGGCCAAGTGCCATCCTCTTGGGCCAAATTTTGGGTCAAGTCCAGTGATCCTAATCAAGGTAATAGGGCCAAGTGCCATCCTCCTGGGCCAAATTTTGGGTCAAGTCCAGTGATCCTAATCCACTAACGGGCAAAAGAGTCTGAAGGGATGGCGTAGCCCAACAGAATGGATTAGGGGAAAAAAACCAGACAAAATTAACACACCCAAGACTTTAGAAACAACATCAACTGTCACCATTATTCCTCCTTTTAATAAAAGCATAAAAGGGCTTTCAAAGAGTTTTTGAATTAAGCAGTCCTCTGGAGGTGACTTTTAAAGCACACTTCGGTATGTTGCAGATTTACTCCAAACCAGTTCAAGTCCAACCAGGTGCTGCTCCACTTATTGCCCTGCCACGCTCAGCAGCCAACGCTGCTGAGAGACAGGAGTCCTAAAACAATGGAATTCAAAACCGATCCCAACTTGATTATGTGCTAACCCTGACTTAAATTTATTGGGAACAGTTAAAAAGTAAGAAAAAACCCGAACTCCCACCTTCAGGCAAAGCAGGTTTATCCAGGGGTGACTATGACTCAACATATAAGGAGATTAAAGGCTTAATTTACAAGTGTCTCTATGACCTGACATCACAGTATTAATTCTCCTGTGAAATCACAACCTTCAAAACCTTCACATTACCATGACACAAATTCAAATTAAAAAACTCTAGGGAGGTGGAGGAGGCGGCAGGGAAACCTCTTGCTCTACGCTGCAAGGGGTGTGATTGGGTTCTGCCATTATTTGACAAATAGGCAAGACCAGGCTAATTAGCAAGGCAGGACGCGTGCACAGCATCCCCGATGCTCCCAGTACTGCGTAGGCGAAGTGTGCATCACGTGTATGGAAATTTCAAAATTACTATTTTAAAACCAAAATTGTGTCCGAGCCATAAGCATTCTTGTGAAGACAGGGAATACACTGGCAAGCTTGAGATGTGGCCTCTGGCCTAAGAATCAACCCTGCTATGTCTCAGGAAGAAAACGACCTTGATTCCTGAGAGAATCACTAATGTCAGCGAGCACCGGCCGTAGGGGAGCTGGGACTCGGGGCTCCTGCTGCAGCCTCTGCCCTCTGCCACCCGGCACGCGGGCACAGAACTGGGCTGGCAGGAAACTCTGGATCCGTCAGGGAAGTGTGGAACGAGTTTTCCACTGTGAGGTGAAAGACAAATGACCCACGTTAAGAGTCCTGGCCTAGGAAAACTCTGTAATGTTTCTAAACTTCTTTTTAGTGAAGAAAGTGGAAGTACAGATACCAAAGCACGCGGTGAGCTGGCATTTCAGCCCAGCTTGAAAACCTTTGCACACATAATCCCAGCTAGTACCGTCCCCTCTGCAACAGCCCACGCAGACAGGGCCAGGGCTGCACACGCCGAATTCCAGCTCTGCGAAAGTGCTGCAGCTCCAGAACTAAAACCCTTCCCACCACCAGACTCCACTTCATCCTCTGCAGGTGTGGTTAATCCTGTTCTCCAGAGAGACGGCCAGTGCGAAAGACATCACGAGAAGTCCAGCCACCCCTGTCCTCGTCTGAGCCACGGCAGCTGCTCCCCTCTGCTCTCAGCCCCCGAAACCTCCTGATGGAAACCACGCATTTAACCCCCTCCTGCCTCCTTTTTATCTACCCGCATAGCGAGTCCTCTGGCTCTGCACAGCCCGTGGTGTGAAGAATTCCAGCCATTCAGAAACCACGGAGAAGGAAAAGGTGTGATAAGAGAGGAGCAAGCCAGACACATCCAGATCTCCCACAAAACCGGCTCCAGAAAACCAATAACCTCCAATTCTCAACTGTTTTCACTGCTGCTTTGGAGCACACAAACCATTATTCGCTTACTAGAGCTACATTTCTTAAATGCCCGACCCTTTTTAAGGTTAATTTCATACTCTCTAGCCCTGAATTGTTTTAATCTTTCTAAAAAAGAACTCAGATGATCCAGCTGTTAGCTGATTTAATCTTCCACCTTGTTTTCAAATGGGCTGGGCTCCGAAGGCATCACCGCATTACAAGAAAAGGGCTATTTCAGTTAAAACACCAGATTTTGGTGTCAGATTTCGACACCGATTCTTTTAAATTTACACAGAAAAACTGTTCAACACATTTCCTGAATATCTTTATTAACCTCCAGCAATGTCTTCTGGCACAGAATTTGGTGAGTTCATATATTCTCCCCCTCCTAAAGTTTATCTGATATAAACGATGGCTTAATGCACACTCAAAAAAATTACATGCCAAAGCACACAGACCTCCGTGTAAAGTCCTGTCCTTAACCCATTCCTCCTGGGCCAGTCCTGCAAGCTGTCAGTACCTCTTGTAAGAGACACTGAGTCTTCGTTGCCCCGTGCACTCCTTCCTAAATGTTCTTCCCTAAATCGAAAAATGCAGTAAACCCAACCTTCAGATACTAACCAAAGGATCAGATACGTTCAGTCACGAGCTAATTAATGATGACAGTGGAGAACTTTCTCTTAACAGCTGCATCAAGTTCTGACAGAGCAGTTGTATTTAATGAATCCCACRCAAAATTCTGCAATTCAGAAAAAGCTTACAAATATTTTGCTATTTTYGTATTTTGCAATAAGCATGACACATTTGAGAAGCTACTATAAACACTGAGCTGGGGAGTTTATGGTTTGCTTTTCTTTCAGAATGTCACTCCCCAAGACTTCTGGCAACATAAAGGCAACTTATATTTGGTGTCTGCCGACAAAGCCGTACGCAGGCTGAGCACCAGCTGCGTACGCRCCTCTTGTCTGTGCACGGAAAGCACAAGGCTTGTAGCCATCAGTGGTTCTTCAACAGTCACCTTCATGTCTGGAACTAACTCTGTGAGGGCTCTGCTTATTAATTAAGGAGTTCTCATCATCAACAGGCACAGGAGATACTGCAGACAGCATTCACAACAGGAAAGGTATTTTGAACCACTTTCTTAGACTCTAGAACAATTTCGTTTCAAAAGAAATTATTGCAGAAGAGATTTTCATAAATGCGGGAATTGTAGATTTCGGGTTTACAAATTGTCCTTATTTCTAGGACTTACAAGGTTGAGGCTTTTTTACACAGCCTTTTACACAGAGATCCTACCACTTTGCAAACTGGCAGCAAGCCCCCTGTGAAGGAAGTGTTACCTTATTTTAAAGAGCAGGCTCTGAGGCCCAGAGAGGCCAAGGACTTACCCAGGGGCATCTAAATAACTTGTGGCAAAGACGGAAACAAAATTTGGAAGAGATCCTCAGTCTTGAAATCTGCCCAGCAAACCATGATACTAAAACAAATTTAGAGAAATTCAAAAGGACAAAGACAGCAGCAGGGTGCACACAAGGACTTCCAAATTACAAAATTATGTGCAAGAAGAACTCTGTTGGTGAAGCCTTTAGCTCCAGCAGTTGGAATCTGACTAAGTTTGTTCAGAACAGCTAAGGACACCACCAGACCCTGACACAGGGCGTTATATGGCTGTAATCGTATAGTAGGGAGGCAGAGTGAAAAAAAACCTCATGTCCGACATGAGAGGAGAGTGGAAGGCAAGTRTATTTTTCCATATTTTCTATAATTGCCTATGAAGACAGGCATTTATGTTCCTCCCCTGTACAGCCTGATGTCTAAACGCTCAGCACTTCCCAGTTCAGCCCCCCTGTTGCTTTTGAGGACTCTGTATCTAGGTATCGCCATGTGTTTGGAACTGCAATTAGGGATCCAACCCTCCTGCAAAATTCAGATTAGACGTGCCATCTTAAGGAAGAAACGTGACTGTAGATACTTCTAATTTATGCTGCACTTATAATTTTTTACGGTCTTCCCTTGCCACATTTAGCAGATCCCCTTCCTGCCACAGTTCCTCTCTGATGTTGGCAYTTCCACCTTCAAAATGATATAAACGAGGGGAATAATGTATTCCTAAGACTCCTTTGAATAGTCCTGGATCATATCGTTCACAAGCGTGACCAGAATCAATCAGTGATGTCCGCTCTTTGACTCCACAGATAAGAACATAAGTGTCCAGGCAGCACAAACGCCTCCCCTGCTCAAAGACAACTCGGAGCAAAAGCCTGCCTTTCCCAGTTCAGGGCTCGGCAAGTCCCACAGGCGCTTACCACTGCTCAGTACAGAGTACAACGTCTGGTATTTAAAGCCAAGTCAACCAAACTGCTACTATATCGGAGCAGACTGGCTCGTTTGTGATATTTAATGAACTCCAAAGCTCATTAAATAATAAGTATAATAAGTGAAACACAATATAGTAAATTATTTGCAATMTACAACAAAGCATAGAAGCTACGATTAAAAATTCTTAACGTTTAATTTATTGCTCTCTAGGGAGACTGAAACAAAACTAGCACACAAGTAAGTCTTCCTACRTGTTTGCTGTTCTCACCACTTCTCTACTCTGCTTAAACTTGGGGCCACTTCAGACTTCCACTGAAGGGCAGGTAAAGCCAGTSCCGTCCCGAGCGCTCTGTCTCGCTCCTCGGTCGGAAGGCAGAGGCCACCTCCCTCTTCCGCAGGGATGAGAGAGGGATACGGTCAGGGATACGGACAGTTACAAGATCAAAAGTGCTTGAACTCAACATCCTCAAGAGCCGAGACGCTGAACTGGGAGAACAGCTCTGCACCGCTGAGAAAACTAAAGCTAGGTGTTATTTACAGTGATGGCCAGGAAGTTTGTGCATCCAGTAGGGAACCAGCCTGCTCCTAACAGATTTCTTTAATCCTGCTACGTATTAAGTCACTCTTCCAGGAAGAGCTGAGTCTACAGCCCTATTACACTTTAATCTGTTGTGCCTTTGCCCTGCAGCTCTGACACAACATCACAATCTTTCACTTCTAAATACCTAGGAACATACTGCTGCACGGAAATCCCGCAAACTGCTGGCTCGCCTGCAGAGAAGCACCCGCACCGCCGTGCTCACCATCGCCGCTCACGCAAACGGAGGAGGCGGCGAGAYGGTTCCCCCCGTTCGTTAGCCCTTGGAAGTTCTGTCAGTGTAACGAACACAAAGTAGTGATAAAGCACCCACTTCCTTTGTATTAAATTGGTCCAGAAAAAATCAACAACCAAGGTAGGAAGACRCCTCTTTCTCCTCTCATATACCTTAACTGTCAAAAAACCAGTTTGACCACACACATACTCAGGGTGGGAAAGAGACTGCATTACAAATCAGGGAAACATTCATGAGATCAGAAAAGCACCTCTGACCAACACAAAAGCAGGCAGCCCATTATTTGACATTTATTGTAATTACTTCCAATGCCAGCCCTGTACCCAGAAATCCAGAGTTTTTTCCAAATACGGAATTCACTAGAAGGAATTCAGAAATAGCTACTTGCAATATCCTCCAGATGGTTCCAGAAGCTAGCACACAGCTGCAAGCTTRAGAATTGTTATTTGGATATTAAAATATACCACCATGAGCAGAGCGTCTTTATCAAAACACAAAACTGTCGAGGTACCCGTTACACAACGAGAATGGTAAGACACACAGGTTGGATAATCGGGCATTCAACAGTTACTGGGAAAGGGACTTCCTCTGGAAACAAACACGTGCTCGTCCTTGCCTTGTGAAGTCAGCACTTTAATCAATACACAGGAGTGATTGTAACTCCCATTCCYGGGGCAAGAAGAAACTAGAAATACACCGAAGTGAGTTGGATTTGGACCAGGAGGTGAGGGGAATGGGCTCTGAACAACAGTTCCAGAAACCACTGTAAGGATAAACAGAAGGGAAGACAGCACATAAACTGGAGAARGAGCAGAGAGCGAAGTTAAACAAAGTCAGATGTTCATCTCTAAACTGTGTCAAAGCTTCCAGGTTTTCGGTATCCCACGCTCTACACAGCTTTTTAGCAGCAGACGGCCCAAACCTGGACAGCAGCACGAATACCCGTTCTGCCCAGGTGGAGGGCAGGGGAGAATGAGACTCTCAACGTATCACACACCTGCACATCAAGGATGCAGCGTACAGAAGAGTTTAGCAGAGACAACGTGGCAAAGAATATCAAAGACGCTGCAAGGACTGTCATAGGGGTTCTCAGTTCTCAGCAAAGTCTTCCCACACACATTTCTTCAAGGTCTCTTGCTGCACACTCGTGCCTATGAATTCAGTGGAAAGCTGACGTTAGCAATAACGCCGATGGCAACAGCAGACAGTGTGGTGTACAGGCAGGGATTCATCAGCCACCGGGAGTGACACCCGTTTCACAGCACGCTGCCGCCCACCTCTCCCCCTCAAGTCCACACCAGCAGCTGTGGATCTGGGGGAGAAGGGGAACACATTCAGCAGTGCACGGAGCCAGATTCAGGGTGCATGCATGAGCTGGTGTTAAGAAGAATCCAGGGTCCCTACCATGCATCAATTAAAGAGCAGAAAAGCAGAGAGAACAGGGCAGTCCTCGTAGATAATCCCTCACAGAGGAGCGAAGGGCCCCTGGGTACGAGCCAATACTCCCGTAATGCCAGCCGGCCTTGCAGTCTTACCACAGGACTCGTGSGAGATCAGCTTTGCTTGCACAATGCTCAGCAAGACACCTCTAAATTTTACCGCTTATCCGCTTATCTTCCCCACAAACTCTACAGCTTGCTGTTCTTTTTATCCCTCTGCCTCTTCGGGCCATCGAAAGCCTCTCTGATAGCCCCGCTCACTTGACGTAAAGAAAGCGGCCACCGCATGGCTGAACACTCACCGTCTTTCCTATCCCAGGATTCAGTGCCCACGTCCCATAAATTTAAGGATGGCTGATGGGACAGCTCAGGACTCCTAACACCAAACAGTTTCTATTACTGGCCTGCTACCGCCAGCTCTTGGAATCCCAGAGCACTCTATTCCTTTCCCCATGATACAAATAACTCAGATTTCTCTTGGTTATGCTGCTCTCAAGACATTGAGAAACAATTTCTAAGGGCTACCACTGTTACAGCCAGTGAAAACCAGTGAGGTACTACTCTTCATCACTCAGCCAAAAAGATGTCCTTGGCTGAGCCTTCTCACCTCCTCCGGCATAATTACCTCTTTCCTCTCCACATCAGCTTGAATTTTTGCTTGCGTGACAGCAGCCTCGCGGAAGGAGGAGCTGGCCTGTTTGGCCTGTTCAATGAGAGTCTTCAGCTGCTGGGCGGTGCTGAGCAACGAGTTGACCATCTCTTCCAAGTACAGCCAGCTCCGCTGCTCCGTCACTTCCAGCCCATTCACCACCGAGGGGGATATGGCTTTGGTGGGGGTTGTGGGGGGCACCGCCAGGGCAGGGAGTGAGGTTAACACTGAATATAAAGAAAGAAAAAGAAAATATATAGAATTAGGACATTTCATTTCCATAAAGTGGTGGGGGTTTGTGGGGTTTTTTTGTTGTTGTTGTTGTGKTGTTTGGTTGCTTTTTTCAAAAATATRATCTGCAAAAGTCTCCAATCCAGCTAAGTTTTTGCTAAACAGACCTGCCTTCTGTGACCCAAAGTGCACAGAATCGGTCTGTGCAGAACAAGCCCTTGGGGCACTCTCGAACCGGAGGACAGGACATGTACTCCCAGTCCTATTGTGTACTCTGGGAAGGAATTAACACCGTCCAGCACCGCTGCAGAGAAGCACAATTAAGCAGTGAAAGCAGCATTCCCAGGGACCCCTCTGCCACTATCACGATGTTCCACCTCATGTTCCCTTAACTATCGCTGAGTAAGGTGACCCGAAACGACAAGTTTTCTGAAATACCCTGATGTCACTATACAGATGTCAATTCTCAGGTTGCAACACTACAAAAAATAGGCACAACCCACACCACACTCCCCTACCCTTCCTGAATTCTGCTCTTAACCATAACCCTGGCCCAAGTCTGGAATAAAAACAAGTWATCATCACCTCMAAATTAMACGTATTACAAACATGCATTTTCCAAAACCACCRGTTAGGAAGCCCTTTAAAAAAAACCTCAATAACTGTAATTTCTTTGGACCCCTTCCTCCTGCATCCTACCCATAAAACAAACTATGGGCATAAAAACACACATACCACACTGAAACACCAAAAATTTTAATAAAAGGTATATGTACACAGCTATATGTATCTGTTTCAAATATCCTGGGCATTCTGAACAGCAATGCCCATTGCAGCTCTGAAACCTCTCCTTGCCTAATCCCAAAGGTGAGAGTGAATGCGTACAGTCCAGATGGAAGTTTTAGCTTCGGACACTGACATCTCCTGACATTTGCTTTACACTGACTGTGTTGGACAGTTTTCAGGACAGCAATTTCTTGTCTACGGCACTTTCCTCCAGAATCCTAACTGCAGCTCTTCACTCTTGTATAAACTAGAATGCCACAGGTATGAAACTAAATACAAAAGCACAGCAATACTTCTAAACATACTCCAAGGGACATTAAAAGAAGAAAAAAAACCCCAAACTAAACAATTATTGAGGTGTTGCAGCCTTTACTTTTTCATCTCCTAACCATAATCTTAACAGTAACTGCAGTTTGTAGGAAGCCACCAGAGCGAAGCTAAACTCCTCTCCTGGTAACCTAATCACACTTGCCTTGAACTTCCCTCCAGCCCCCTCAATTACCAGGGCTCTGCAGTCCTCCCCTTCCCAAAGCCTGTGTTAGAAAATTAAAGTCCTAGAAAACCAACAATGTCTGTCTTAACCTCACCTTTGTAAATGTTTCAAAAAAACAGCAGTTATTGTGTCACTAAAACATCTACTTTTCACAACACTGTTTGCATATACGCTGGGAGACCACAGTGTGAGGAAGTTAAATCTAAATCCAGGAACCCAACAACAGAGAGTGTAAGCTCATCTCAGGCAACATTTCCRGGAACAAATGTTATCTGGTTTTATGGGCCTTATTTTTCCAAAATTTAACTCCTGACTCTAGCGATAAATACTCACCATCTGCCATAAAATTAAGTCCAAGACATTCACATCTACCAACAGCTGACCTCTAAATTCCTCACTAAGTTGTTTACTAGAAAAAAGAGGGCACCACTGACTTTGGGGCTGTGCGGTCTTATTACCCCAAAATCTACTAATAGTCTATTTCAGGATTTTTCCTCACATCTTTAGGTAGGAGTTTCAGAATGATTCAGCACACAGAAAAAGCAGTTAAGTATTGCAAGCTGAGAAMCCACATTCCTCCCTGGATAGTTCCGCATTCTCAAGGGAAGAGCTGTTAGTATTCCAGGCACCAAAAGCCAATTAGCTTCCTTGATTTTTAAATAGTGAGTGACACGTTCATATAAAAAATGCAGGACCGTTCCAACCGATGGATGCTATGGCCCTCAGAGAAACGTTGAACACAGCCGGGGATATAACTTCAGAAGCGCTGACCCCTCCTGTTCGCGTCCCGCCAGCGTCTGCTTTTCTTTTCGAGGCATTACTCAACTCCTCTACTGCCTCTGCCAGGCAGCTTGTCTCTACCGAAGGAAACGCACTGACAACGTCCTTGAGCACCCGCAGCTCACCGGGGTGCCCCGCAGACAGCTGCAGGAGCGTAGGTGCCGCTGCTGGGTACCGACCACTGTTTCCGTTCAAATGGRCCATTACTGGAGCCAGACGCTCCGCCTTGAAACCAGAGTTAAGAAATTTGCTAAGCCGGAGGTTCTTGCACAAAACATAGAGGCTGAAGTGTCTGAAGGGCACGTTATTCTCATTTACTTTATTGTCAGTCTCCCATTGCAATCCATTTTGGATGTCATTACAGATATTGGCACGCTGCTCTGTCTAAGGTGGCTCCAAAAAGAAAGGCAGAAAGAAGCCTCAAACCTCTCTGACTGCAGGATAGGGACACAGAATAGCAAACTGCACAACCTCCTTAGAAACACAGAACAGCAGMCCCCCCCTTCGGGAAAAAATCTTCTTGACTACACTTCAAATGGTACTTAAAATTAAACCGTAAATACCGTCCTGAAAAATTTCAACTGTAAATACTGTCCTGAACAGCAACAGGCCAACACACCTTCCTGCTCCAGGTTCCACTCACAGTGAACCTCTCCTTAGTGAAGCATCTGCAGATGCTTCTTGCAAGACTGCACTGAACACTGAGTATCTTCCAAGACAGCGACTAATTTAAGTGTATTAACACTTTAACCTTTTTCAAGTCGTATCTGGTACCTTTTCATGCAAGCAGCAAAAGCCGAAAGAATCCAGCACAGATATGGAGAGAACAAGTCTCAAAACCCACGGTACTGCCGGTCACTGTGTCAGATATGCGACCTTTTCTGACAGACAGCATTGCAAGTTCACCATACAGGTAAATGGACATTTTACGCTCAACGGCCCTTAATTAAAATCGTAATTTCAATCAATTTGCACATAATTATTTGCACTTAGATATGAGTAAGAGATAAACCGGTCTTTCAGCAGCAGCTGTTTGCAGAAGAGCCTTTCCCACTGCTGTATTTCCAGCACAATATTTATCCCAGCATGGCATTTGATAACTTATCTAACAGGAATTACTTCCGATTCCTCATTTTGGCACAGGTATATCAGTCAAGAGAAAGTATTCACTGGTGAAAAAAAAAAAAAAAATCAATATTTAATTAGTAACATCAAGATCTGACTAAGACTTAAAACCAACAACAAAATTTCATTCTGGACAGAGAAGGAACACACTGTGCTGCTCCGAATAAGTAAATAAAAGGTCATACAGAGGGGAGAACACAGGCTTTAAAAAAGAAAGGCTTCAGACTGCACAAAGGAATACTACATGTTTACATGATCTGTTCTTGATGTCTGAGAGAACAGTAAGAGGGATCAAAACCTGCCTGTCTTACAGCTCCTCTGCGTCAGCGAGATCAGTAAGTACCAGAGTAACTTCACAGAATCACAGAAATCAGAGAAGTAAAAGGCCTATAAATCGCCTAATCCATCAGCCAGCCAGTGGCAGACTACACCCTGCTGTCTCTCTTGTCCAGGCTCCGTAAAAACACATAAAGCAAGAACAACACTCCAGGTTTGCAATTCCAGTTTCTTCAACACTTCCAGTTTCTATCAGTACAGGCAACACTCAAACAGCATTGTAGTTCACTTAATTTATCAGTCAGCTCTACAAATGAAAGGTCATTAAGTTTACGTAATATAGTTACATTTGAAGAGATATTTGATAATCGATTTAACCCGTCCTATCAAACACTAAAGGGCTGCTTTGCATTCGTCATTTTTCACACCGTCTTTTCTYTTTTCACTCCAGTCTATTTGACCACAGCCGGGCAGGCTCTCCCTGCACTTGCTAACCAGCACCCATCATTCCAGCACAAACGGCAGTGTTAAAGGATGGAAAACTGACACTGGATGCGAGMGCAGCACACCAAACCTGCCCAAAACTGTCTCCAGCATGTAGCAGTGGATTCATAGAGATGTGAGAATTTTTAGAAAAGCTTCTGTGACATAATTTTAAAGGGCCTGGTCTCCTCAGATCAAACACTAAATAAATGTTTAGCCACAGTGCCCAGGATGGGACAAAAGCCTTGAAGGAAAAGCCTTAGGAAAGGCAGGGGACTGCAAGACGATTTAGGAAGCAGGATCACAACAGCCTCCTCTGGTAGAAACCAACAAATCAAAGTTCACAATAACRGAGTGAAAAACTTTCCCCAGAGTGGAAAATCTGCTTGTCCAAATCCTAATAAATCACAAAACTCGTAAGCAAAACAGAGCAAAGTTTATTTTTCTGCCTCAATCTTTACCTTTGCTGAGAAAGATTAGAGAGTAAATTCAAGCACTGCTAACCGTGTCTCACATGACAGACATAAAACATACCAATTTTGGGATGAGATGTTGGCAGCGCAGCTTCAGGGAACGGTGAAATCTGACAGTTGTCCTGGTAACTTGGATAGTGAGGTTCTGGGTGACTGACCCGACAAGGCTGCTGGACGCTGGTATCCTGAACTGCAGAAGAACGACGGCGCATGAATCACCGTGTAACACAGCTGTCGGCATTTCTCATGCTTCTTTCACCCATTTATTTTTACATTTTATGCAAGTTCCTACACTTCATGACAATACCRATTTCATGTCTCTCTGCTTGCACTTTTAAAGGCAAAGGTCACTGCTGGCTTCCCTCCCGCACCCCTATATATTTACAATAACCACAGGACTCCAAACTATGGTTTTAGAGCAGGACAGTTCCCTCAGCAGAGCTCACAACCCCGTGTATGAATCAAACTGAAAGAACTGAAATGTATGTCATGCATTTATATTTTGTTTGATTTATTCTGGCATTTTTCAGTATTTATTCAGCATTTTTCACTTAGTTTCAACACTCAGCTAGTTTTCTTTTTTTTGGTAGTATTTTAGCACAAAGGAGGAGTGAAAAAAATGACAGAGATGACCATAAAACCCTAGAAATCAGCAGAGGTGTACATCAGCAGCTGCAACATCTGGACAAAACTCTGAAGTTCTTTTGTGCAGCTGGCAGGATTTCAAGCTGCTGAAATCATTTCAAAGGAAGGACAGCAGGTTACATATAGTCTCTCTGTAAACTCTTGAGAAATAAATCCTTTGTGCAGCATTCAAAATGCTTCTTCCTATAGCAGTGGGCATCCAAACCCTTTTTTCTCCTTCTCACGGATGTCTAGCGGACATACACCCGAACTCTTACCAGTGGCTCCAGTGAAAACATCACCCTGGGACGGACTTTCCGAGATAATTGCTGTGGCTTCCACTGTCGATGCACGGTCAAATGTCAGAGCACCGGAGGTAGTGATCTGTCCAGAAGGAGTCACGGTGACTGGAAATATTAGAAGTACTTTCATAATTAACACTCAGCGCGGAGGCCTCGGTTGTTTAGCTGTTGATGTTCCCGTTCTGAATCACTCACAGATCAGTAAACGGCCTGTGATAACCCAACTCTGGATCACACCTATGCCCAATACAGTGGGAAATGGGAATAAAAGCCCCATTTGGCTTCTGAAGGCACTGCTGGCCTCCTGCAGGCCTCTGTTTATTCTCTGGCTGTACAAGGTCAGAATGTTCACTTACAACATACTGCCTCCCAAATCACCACCTCTTCAATTATTGTATGAGCAAAAACTTAACACCTACCGGAAAGATCCAGCGAGGCCACAAAACCCATCAGCTTCTGGCTGATTCTGATTTATTACAACTTTAGCAAAAGTGGATCTTACTACTTAAAGTGACATAAAACCCCTGTGGATTACAACTAATTCTATGACAGTTTGGTTAGCTGGACAATTTTAGCTGTCTCTCTACACAGAGTGATATAATACACTTGGCCAACGCAAGGAACAAGTCACAGAATCCTTTTGCATGAATATACCTAAGTGGCTCCAAAATGTTCAAACCCCTTTTTAAACAGAATTAATTAATCTGGCACCATTACTTAGTAATGGGCTGATTCTGTGGCATGCGGCTCAGCCAGAAGGATCTTTTTGCAAACAATAATTCAATTTTAAGACATTGAGGCTACACATTCATGCCTGGTGAAATACGTGGTACCACCAAAACAAGCAGTCCTCCTCTCCCCCAGTGCCAGCACGAGCAAACGTGCAACCTCACAGCTCCTCACATTAAAGAACCAACACAGATAAAACCTCTTTGGGGATTAAAAAAAAMCCCAGAACTCTACAGAGTCCTTGCAAATTTCTCTTCCTCCTGCTGCTGCTGGTAATCTAATCTTACTTTTGGCTGGTCTTTTTTGGATTTCTGTTGCTTCCTCCTCAATTCACTTTGTAATGTGACCATCCAGATGATGCTAACGTGATGAGAGCAGGAGGACACATGAATATGACTGGGCACATGTGAGCTGGATGAGCTTGCAAATTAATTCCTGTTCTCACACGGATGGYTTGACAATCAAAAACAGTAAGTAACAAAGCGTGTCCTGAACSTTAGAGAGGAATTTGCAGATGAAACCGTCACCTTCTGCCTCTTTCATTAACGACTTTCAGGCTGTGGATTTCATTCCAGCTGCTTAGAGCCTACTTTTCTACATATTTCAAGAAATAGCACAAATCTTACTCCACAGCCCCCACCAGCTTCTAAAGSACAAAAACCAAGCTCAGGGGATGGAACGGGGATTTCCGGCAGAGCAGAGAAGGGCCASCCTTCCCCTCAACCTAATTTTAACAGGAGGAGATTTCTCAATTGTCACTTGTGAAAAACCCACCTGAAACCCACTACGGATCAAGGCCAGGACTCCACAACTGCCCCTGCACTGCCAGGCTGAGGGAGCAGGTAAAGGGGGGAAATACAATCCAGACCTCCCTCAGAACAAAATATGAAACCTACTGCTCACTGCAAAAGGATGTTAAGATGCTTAAAACTGAGTCTCCTGGAGGTCTAGAGTTGCACTTTTTCTCACTCGACTTGCAGTCCCCATGTGGCAACACTGTGCTAGCTTCTACAAAATTGGAAGTGAAATTAGCTAAAGACACTAAGCCAATAAAACTATCCAATGAAAAGGAAKTGGCACAAAACAAGACATTTTTCTCAGTTGGCTAGTTCCAAGGGGCCACTTGAKAGACATAAAATATCTAGTGCGGCAATTCTTCATCAAAAAAGGGAAGCAATTTTTACCAAAGAACCTACATGTAGTAGCAGCTGTGGCAGGAAGCAGAGTGATGTTTTTGGGGCAATCCTTCTTCGCTGGAGTTGCAGGCATTTCATTTTCTTTTTTCCGCCTTTTATATGGTACAAAGAGTCGTACAGGACCACTCTAGGCAAAACACAAAAAAAAAAAAAAGAAAAAGAAAGAAGGAAAAGGCATCAGTTGAGGCACCTCTCTGGGGACTTTGGGTTTACTTCTCATCTTTCCAGATGCAGCTAAGGAAGCAGCACGTATTCCCATGGAAGATGTGTGGTTTGCAATAATTTACCAAAAACCTCCTGCTTCTCCAAACCAAAAGAATTCTGTGAAAAAAAAGTTACGCTCAGCTCCCTCCAGCTGAAGAGGCACAGATTCAGCCTCTTCCCACTCTTATTTAAGGAGCAGAACTGGGCAAGTAGTTGMCTGCTGGCCAAGGTGGTGGAAGAAAAGAGAACGAGAGTGAGGATAAGGCAGGAAGCAGTTAGATTCAGGTCTAGGAAACAAGCAAATCATCCAGTTCATGGCAGAAAAGAAATGCAAAACACTACTTCAAGTCCAGCTAAAGACTTCTGCTTTTAGGACTTTAACCTAATTTTTGAAACAAACACACAAAAAACCAAACCCAAAGCCAACCAACCAACCAAAAAACTCAAGCAGTTTAATATGAAGATATAGATCCAACATACAGTATTACATTACTTCCTTATAAATACATTTTTTCCAACTCAAAAAATTGTGAAATTTGAGTCAAAAATCACAAAGAGTTTTAACATCCCCAAAAGGCATTTTACATAAGTACATTATTTAGAAAAGAAAAAAAAAAAGAAGAAAAAAGCAATAACTAAAATCCAGTTTTACTGAGGCTGCTACGCAACAGCGCTGGCAGTTCCTTATCTCCTTATCTCCTTTCTTTATGAAGCACGGACAAAGCACGCTGCCACCACAGCACTTGTGAACATGTCTAGGACGCTCGTGACCTGCTCGCTGTGGCAGCTTGAATAATTAATTGTTTTTAAACTAATGGATGTAAAACCTACAACTCACCARAGTCATGTCGTCGCAGCAAGCAGCACAAGTACAAGAGGCAGCGTGAGGATTTAAAATCCCATCCTGAAATTAGAAGATTGCCAGTTCAGCATTAGTCACTAAAACCACCGARAGCACGACTGTATTCTGCTAAAGGATTCAGACAGCTCACAGAGAGACGTACCCATTCCCTCCCAGGGACCCTATACAGTAACAGAGAGGCCAGCTCCCCTACGTCATAGCGACGGGATRAGCGGATAGGAGGAGAGTGAAGGAAGAATAAACAGTTTTCAAATCAAAAGGCAAGGATATGTGAATTTGAGACTTTATAAAAGTTTCTGCCCAAGCAGAAATCAACTGTCAACCTAATGGCAATGCCAAATTCTCCGTGAGACTCCCGGACACTGCAGGAAATAAAGGACCCGAAGTAATASGCAATAAATGGTGCAAGTGAAGAATATGTTTGTCAGGCAAACAGAATTAAGCAGATCAGGTTAYTGAATTACAGGATCATGGGTGAGAGCTCACTTCTCAATTTCTGCGATACAGCTCAAGGCTGGACTTCACTCTGCATAAACTGTAACCCCTTTTCAAGTGCAAGCAAGATTCGTATTGTGCTATTTGAAAGCYCATCTAGAAAAATTCCTCTCACTGATTCTCAACCAAATCAAMATGTTGCTTCCAAGTTGCCCCACGGCACCGTCACACATAACTCTGCAGAGGCAGCGCACGTGGTTGGGCTGCAGCGCTGGGCCGGCTCTGCCCAGRCTCGACCTGCCCCTTCCAGCAGAAAGGAGGAAGCAAACTTAACCTTACGTGAATAAGGCACTGCAGCGGCCTCCCAGCGTAGCGGATGCTCCTCTTCCAGTCTTTGCTGCTGGCTCGTCCTGCCATAGCTTCAAATTCAGTGGGGCTGTACCAGTTGTCCCCTTGCTTAATGCACCTCCCACGGCCTCCTGAAACAAAACAGAAGACAGAAATTGTTAGTAAAGGTTAAGAATCATTTTGCCACTTTCCTAAAGTAGTAAATACTGAAATCGCTGGACAAAATAGCAGTTAATCTGTAGCAATCACCAAATATGCCCATCTGCTACTTCTCATCACTCCAGGATAACCATGACCATTTATTATTTTGGCTGTGACAATGACTGAGCACGTTTAGAGAGATTCAACTTCAGGCCTCACCAATGCATCAAAAGGCTAGGAAAAATTACTCATCCACAAGAAGGGTAAGTCTTTCTTGGATAAACACCATGAATTTAAGCCCTTCCTTAATTTGCACTTAAGTTTTTAATCCTTCTGATCGTGAAGAAAACTCTCTATCCATGAAGCAAGCGCTGCGCTGTGCAGTCAGGCTTGCGACAATCGCTGCCGCTGCTGCTTCTTCAGCTTTCCCACAGAGATAAAAGAGAAGAGGAGGGGCTAAGGCAGCTRAGAGTCCCATTAGGAGACAAGCTCTCTACTTTCTGTTCCAGCAGGGATTCTGTAGAGCTTTGTAGAAACACGGGTCTACTTCTGAGACAAAAAGAACATTAGAGGAGTCAACCTATTACCGGGGAGACTCACTGCACAGCAGCCTGTATCTTCACAGATTTAAGAAAAAAATTTGAAAGCCTTTGAAGAGCGAGCAAAACAGAAGAGAACAATAATATCGAAAGGGACTAGGCTGGCTAGGAAACTCTTTTTTTCCCCTCACGATCGGCCCTTAAAACTAGCCTTAAAAGTAGGTTAAAAGAAGAGTGCACAGAGTAAAGAAGGAGCCGTCACACTTCCTCACCCAAGAAGGACGTTGTTACCTGAGCCAAGTCTGTTTTTATACAGAATGCCACTGATATTCCGGCACCTCACCGGGAGCTCGTTCTCATACACTGATGGGTCCCAGTTATACTTCGTTCCAGTTTTTTCTTGGACGGATGTTAAAGGGGTAGGAGGAGATTGCGGTCCTTTGAAAAAAAGAAAAGAAAGGTGACAGCAAACAAAAAGCACACTGGCCACACCTTCACACTCTCAGCTTGGCTGGGCCAACAGAGGCAAGCGGTTAACTGAAGCAGCTGACACCTCTCCACAGCAACATGAGTTACATGGTGCACCACAAAAAATTCAGCTTGAACGTTCTGAAAATGACTGAMAATAAACCAAACTGCATCTTAGGAAAGACGCTCTAACAGCGCCTTAAACGCTGAGGTTGTAACCTGGGGTGGTGTAAGCAGCCGGCTGGATCTTCTCCTTCCCTGAGGCTGATCCTGTGACGCGTTTCAGACCGCTGAACGTTTGCCTTGCCATCTTGTGGGCAGAAAGGAAACTGCCAAGCAGCTGTCAACAAAAACCTTGGCAATAAAGACATCAGCTATTGCGACACTTAAATATCAGCAAGTGGCCTGAATGGAGATAAAACTGTATTCAAGGACCCTTTAAAAAGAACCCACGTGCAGAGCTAGGAGACTCATTTTTATTATCGAGATTAGAATGATCCATCTGCCTTTGGGGGTGAGATGGGTGTAGAAAGGCACGCGACAGCCCAGCAGCAGGGCAAGATTTTTCAAGAAGCTTATTTGCAAGGGTTAGGGCAAAGAATAAGAAAATGAAATATATTTCTTACAGAAAAAAAAGGAAAAAGTAAATATTCTTCTACTCCCAAGAAATACAAGAAGTACTATGTAAAGAGGGGACAGACGATTCTTATAAGGCAACTGTATAATATTACGCACATAATGTTTTTAATCCTGGCAAGAAGCGACCCCTCTGGGAGAATGCCACTTCAAAACCAGATTGCCTTATACCTGGTGTGAGAGGTGCTGATGGCCCCTTCARCCCTGTGGTTTCTACAATGCTGCCGTCGGTGTGAACCACTATGAGAGTGGCTTTTTCAGTATTCAAGCTGTCCCCAATTTGGAGGGCCGTTCTCCCAGACTGTAGAAGAAATAAAGAGTTTCAATTGATAACAGTTAAAATACCCATGTATTTTAGTATTCCCCCAAATCTTCTCAAAGGTACCCTTAAACACCAGTTAGTACGGCGGTTATTAGGTTAGTTTTTGAGGTTTCAGCCAACCAAATTCAAAAGTTACATGTTCCAGGTCATCAATTCCATTACAGAATGAGTATATGGGGGTGGAAAGGTGAAAAAACCTCTCCAAGTGATAAAGAAAAAACTGTATGTCCCCCAGCTAGTGGTTTTGTGGCTTAAAGCCTGTATACTGCAATGAAAACGTATCTGTGACCTTATTACAGCTTGAACACAAACCGAGCTCTTCATCTACACTAAGAAAGTACGTGGGACTTTGCTAAGGCCCTCAAACGAAAGGACGGACTTACCAACACATGTCCTGAAATTGAAGCTGCATTTGCCACAGATGTAGTGAAAACATTGTCCGCGGAGGCACCAACGTTGGCTACTGTCACTGTGGTGACTTCTGAAATGTAAAACAGACCTGAAGTTAACATTCTGCTGCATCCAGAGAGCCTGATAAACAGCTAAACATCAAAAAATATAATTGCATKTCCTTCTTCCTTCCTATTCAAAATTAATTTTATTTTTGATGACACCTTTTAAGTTGTTATAAACACAAACATTCTGATTGTTATTAAGCCTCAGGTTGAACATGCTTTAACCTCCTTGAGACCATAACAGTAGTTATCAGCATCTGATGAACTAAGGGAAGAATGAGTATTGCATCTGTACTAAAAAAAACCCCAAATGTGATGCTTTTTATTAAAAAAGGGGTGACTGGCAAACATCAAGATAAAGAAAACAACTGACTCTCCCTCTGCCATATATTAATTTCTAGGGTCCCACTACTTGTATGCTTGGTTGTTAAAAACTGTCCAAACTTACAGCCAAATGTTTCTAGCATATTTGACTGCCTAGCTAAAATCAAKAAGTTTTTCAGTACCACACATGGCGTAGGAGTGAAAAACCACCACCCAAGCTCACATGGAGATACCTACTTAMGTCTGAAGGGCTCTGAAATTTTCTGCGTATCAGAGCTTGCCTTCAAAATTCTGCACGTTTCAGGGCACTTTGTTAAGGGGACACAGGGTCAAACTAATTTTAGATGCACAAAGGCAGCTCTTGCTCATCTTACTTTACGTTGTGTAGTGTGGCAGTGAGGAGCGTGTCGTCTTGTAAGAGCATGGGACTGACTCAAGCCTCAGCTCGGACCTGCCCTTTCTCACTGCACCCCCTGAGGTAAATGACGGCGCTTGCACGCCGGACAGGCAGGGAGGCGGCCCGGGGGCCAAGGGCCGGGGCTGCCGGCTCCAGCCCGGCAGACCGGAGCGGCAGAGGCGGTGCGGGGCCCGAGGGGGCAGGCGGCACTACGGGCGGAGCGGCCGGCACCGGACCGCGCTGCCGCCGGGGCTGAGGCGACAGGGCTGAGGGGAGCTGCGCATGCGCACTCCGCCGGCCCTGACCTGCGAAGGCGGCGGCGGCGGCCTCGTCGGCGCTCGGCAGGGGCTCGGCTCCCATCTCGATGTGTTCGGCATCTGCCGCCATCACCGTCACCGCCGTCACCTGCGCCGCCGCCTCCTCCTCCTCCTCCTCCTCCTCGGGCTCCGCCTCTGACTCCGAGGCCGCCGCTTGCGGTTGCTGCTGCTGCTGCTGCTCGGGTCCTTCCGTGGCCGCCGCAGCTGCCGCCGCCGCCACTGCGGCCGCCGCCGCCACTGCCGCCGCCTCCGCTAACCCCAGCTGCTTCGCCGCCGAGTCGGCGTCCTCCATCCGAGGCGGCCGGGGGGAGCCGAGCCCGCCCGAGCGGGCCCCGCCGCCCGCCGCTCCCCCCCGAAGGCCGCTGAGGAGGGTCCCGCGGGGGGGGCGGGGGAACGGGGCCGCGAGGTGGGGGGGGGCCGGTCCTCCGAGGTCACTCGAGCGCTCTTCGGCTGGCTGCCGAACGATGCCGAGCTCGCCCGAGCGATTCCGAACGTGTTCCCCGGGCGGAATCGAGCGCTTCCGAACCGCTTCCGATGGTGCCCGAAGTGTCCCGAGTCTTTCCAGGCCTCGTCCGAAGGCGATCGATGGTTCCCGACGAGCCGGGCCCGCGTTTCCTGCCGGCTGGCCAATCCCAAGGCAGGACGCAGCCGAGCCCGGCCGAGTCCGTAGAAGCCCGGCCCGAAGCGATACCTGACAGATCGGGTGGGGGAAGCCGAGCCCGCCCGAAGAGGGCCGAGTCCCCGAGCGGTCCGGCCCGAGGGTCGAAGAATGCCGAGCTCGCTCGAGTCTTTTCCGATCCCGCCCGAAGGCGGGTGAGGCGGGCGCGAGGAAAGCCGAGCTGTGCCGAGTCCTCTCCGATCACGCCCGAATTCCCCTTCGCCGGCSCGAACGGAGACGCCCGAACGGGCAGTGCCCGAATCCGCCCGAAAGCGACCGAACCGGGCCGAGCGCTCCGATCGCACCCGAAGGCAGGAGGGCGGGGGAGGGGGGGGCAAGGAGCTCCTCCCAGGCGCGCGCGGACGAACGGTCGCGGCGCACAGGCTGCCGGGACGCTGGAGGACTGGCAGGCGGCGGGGGCGGGGCGCCAAGATGGCCGTTGTGAGGCGAGGTGAGCGGCGCGTTGCCATCGACACCGACAGCCCTTTCCTCCCGTGYCCCGGCGGGGCGGAGGGTGACCGGGGGTGGCTGTTTCCCACCGTGTTAGAGGGTAATTCTCGCCGCCCCGGGCGGGGGGACACGACGAGAACGAGGCGGGAGCCGAGGTCGAGCTAGGCCTCGGCGCCGAGCCCAGCCCGATAACCATATCGCGACAGCCCCGACACGCTGAGGTAAATCCCGGCAGCTGCGGGCCCTGTGTCAGCGTGAGCAGGGGCTTGGCGCTTGTGCGGGCTGAGAAGCACCTTTACGCACAGGCAAATCGCTTTCCTGAGGCCGAGTGATGCCCCTTGAAAATTCAAGTCTTTGTTTCAAATTATGAACCACTGGGATTCAGAGGGAAAAAACCCAGTTCTTCATTAGTGTGGTCAAAATGATTAATTTCCACTTCTTTCAAAGAGGTCAAAGGTTTCCCCCCAAARTGTAAATTTCGGCCCTAGGTACCCAAAGCTGGTTTTGAAAACTTTGGCGTGAACAATTCGTGTTCGCTGAAGTCATAAAAACAAGTCTGTGTAATGAGGTGCMCTGGGTAATGTTAACTATGGCTGCTGCACGCTTTTAATATAGTTTTGGCATTCAAAAAAATTAAACCAGTTTTTTAGAAAATGGGCCGTGTTCTCCCTCAAGCAAGCGTCCACGCTCACAAGCCATGCTSGTCCCAAGTGCAAATACAGTGCTGCCTGGGAGTCACCCTCCGACATTAAAGAATTTATACAACTGGAAACAAGTGGTGTTACACTTGGTTTTCAGCTGGACCATACAAGCTTTCCAATCCGCAGAAATCAGGTGCCACCCTGCACACAGTGGGAAGTCACTACGCCAGGTCTCACGAACGCAAATGCCCCCCTTAGCAGAATGCTGTTCTTGCTGCTGCAAGTTTGTGTGCTTCATATAAATGCTTTAAAATTGCTACTGTGCTTTTTTTTTTCCTGTGCCAGAATGCTCACTTTCAATTTAAAAAYCCCCCAGCAGCAATGCAGACTTCATTAATCCTAGCAGTGAGATGATCTCAGGGTGTTGGGATTAGCAGCCTGCTGTTATACCTGAAATTATATATTCAACTGGCATAATAATTACTACTTAACTGCACTATCCCTTTCACAGGCGTGTTGTGGGGTTTAAATGTTTAACCCATGTGAAATGTCCCCTCTTGCTCAGGGGGAGGCAGCATGATCTAAATAATAGTGGCTGTCAAACCCCTCCTTGGAAGAGATGCAGGAATGTGGTCAGTGCCCTCTTGTGGAAAATGATTTAAAAAAATAGAAGTTGAAAAATAAATGTGRGGAACTGCCATTAGGGAATTCACGAGGGGTTGCCTGTACGGTAAGACCACACCACTGTAATTATACCGCTGGCATCACAGAGCGTAGCTGCCCAGCGTGGATGAGGCTACGCCGGTAAAGCTTAGTGTTTGGTTATACAGAAAAAGTTCCATATCTGGACACTTCTTGTGGCATAATAACATGTCTGCACATGCAGTTGTGGTATTTCAAATTAACATCCTACTTCACAGTCTAAAATAACCTTAAAATGGAGATGACATCTTGTTGCTCTGCAAGAAAGCAAGCGCATCATCTTGACACAAGGCGTTACTTTCGCATGAGGGTTTRTACCGGGATATAAATACAAACACATCTTTAACCATTAGTCACTGCAGAACAAGATGGGTAATGAAACCTTTGATTCAGAAAAAAGAAATAAAGCATTCATCAAAACGCATTTTGGCTAAGTGAAGGGATGAGTCTGTTAGGAGCCTATAGTCCCTCTACAGAAAGGGGGGAGGAGATGAAGCACGTCCAGGAGGCATTTCAGATCATAGACAGTAAGAATCACCTTCTAAAATTGCCTGCCTATTTCCACTGCGTTCCCAAATTGGGTACCTTAATTAGGTGCCTAAAGTTAGTGGGGATTAATTTGGGCCCAGCTGCATAGAACTATTAGGTGATGAGGACATTAACCTCAAGAAGCCCAGGGATGAAGATGGTGAGTGTGTCCCACTGATTTGRTGATAATGAGTTGTCTCTGAGAAGATGGATGAAATGGCCTTTCGCAGACAGTTTTGCTCTCTGTGAAACAGAGATCGTAACTTTTCAATTCCTCATGTGTCTGAAGGAGGCTAAGAATATTAATGAGTTACTTAAGAGGTACTTTAGTAGGTCAGTACCATCATGTTGCAAGGGAATTTTAGCCGTGTTTTTGCAGGAAAAAAAAATGTGTTGGTTAGCTTATAGAAAATATTTGGTATGATTTCTGTGGGTGATCAGAACATATTAAGGTTTTACATAGAATGWCTTTGCTTTTGAAGGGAACCAGTTTGGAAGGATGTTATTTAGAGGAACCGGGGAGCCCTGTGTTCTACATGAATGCTTTCTCATAATTTAAAAACAAATGGTACATTCTGGTTCCCTTGCATGTTTCCCTTGTTCCTGCATAGTTAGAGGGGATGAGGTGTCATCTGCTGTGAAAGGACAGGATAAACAAGTTCTAGGTAATGCCTGTGTACTTCTTTATGTTTTGAAAGAGATGGGTTCCTCGGTGAAAGTGACTTTTCACAACAGGGATTTCCCCCAAATTACTTTAGAATTCATGTATTTGAAAAAGTTATTTTTGGAACCTGAACTGCATGATCTCAGAAAATAGTAAGTCTTCCAGTGAACTGAAAACAAAATTTCTGCAAGCATGCTTGACCTCTAGTAACATCAGTTGTTTGAATGTTTCTGCAGCACTTTCGGTAAATATTTAGACTGATTTTCTTCTCTTTATTTTTCCCTTCTCAACGGAAAGGAAGAACTTCATCAGTTGTATCCTTTTTGTACCTTTCATCCCTCACATGCGGGAATCTTCAGGAAGACTGGCTGAAACGCATTCACATCTTCCTGCCTAATAAATCTGCGCAATGCTATTTTTGTGTAATTCTTCGAGTTTTCCATCATCAGCACCATCCATAGGAAGCAAAACYAGTAGAACATTTCTTCCAAGGAAGATGTTTTTCATAGCGTTAGCTGGGGTTTTGCTGCRATTTTGCCCTGATCAGCTCCCACTGATGCAGAAGCCCCCTTAACCCACCCTGCAGTCTTGGCAGAGGGCYGGCAGCTACGTTTTATGATCACATAACTCTCATTTCCTTAGGAAGCAAGGCTGAAGATGGGATGTGTGGACTGATGGACACAAACCCCATGCAGCACACCTCACAGACAGCTGACACAGCCGATGAGAGGTTGTAAAAGCAGATTCCAGTAGCACTTCCTCTTCCCTCATGTTAATCCACCCTACCTTTACTCCTGCCAAGATCTAAGTAACCTCCTAAGAGGAGACACCCTTGGCTTCAGAGATTTCCATGCTTAGAACCCATCTAGTAATTTTTTTGCTCCACCTTCCCTCAACTGGAAAAACACAAAAACCTGGTTCTGTTTTAATAAAATGAGCTTCTCTGGGAACTGGAATACATCCACTGYGTGTGGGTGGGTGCTCTGTTTGGAAACTGGATGGGCAGTTCCTGTAGAAGATGCCTGGGATGAAGTCCCTGCCTGGAGATACTCAGAGGATTTGAGAAGGGCTGGGGGAGAGAGGGGAGGATAAAGAATACTTTGAGTATAGAAAGACAGATGTGGAAATAATGAAATCTGCACTGGTAACTTCCTTATATAAATTACATTGTATTTAAGGCTAAGAAAGGCATTTGGTATAATTTGGTTATCAAAAATACGTATGAATGGCCAAACTTTCTGCATTCTTGGAGCCACATTCCAACTTCTCCATGTGGTGGTGAGCCCCAGGACGTCCTACACGTGTCTCCTATATTGCATTAATAACGTGCTGCTGTCCCTCAAGAGAAAATGCTTCCCTCAGTATGTACGTACCCGCCCTATAGGGATCGTACCTGTCCGTGGGGGTGGGTGGGCGCTTGAAGACCTCTAACCGTTAGGTCCCTCCTATAAACTAGGCATGTCAACTCCTCTTGCAGGTGGAGAGGGAGCAGGCACGGCTTAACACTGGACGGTAGTTCATCCCACCCCGCTCGGGAGCTGCTTGGCTAGGAAGGTTCCCAYCTCCGCTGACTCCAGGGGGAGCACGGACGACTAATTCAGACTCGATGTGTAACTCTGGGACGGTTATCGTCTTGGGATAGCTACGGGTGAGGTGAATCTGTCCTGAGCCTCCAAGTCATTTCTCCCTAGTTGTATGACAATGTGTGCCGTATTCCCGGTCCTTCAGGGGCGTTTTGAGGATGCGTTGAGGATTGTGGAGCTCTCAAATACCTTGGCAGTGGATCCACAGAGCAGACAAATAACCTCATAGTACACAACAGTTAGTTTTGTGAGCAGGGAATTAAGGAAGTCTGTTTCTTCGGAATTCACATCTCAAAGTTGAGCTCGTGGCCTTYCTCAGGCACGACAGAGCACAGCTTTCAAACTTCCCATCGTGTGGGCAGTAATAGGGTCTGTCTGCTTCACAGAGCCACCTATTTTCAAAAACTTACAGGAATTTGATGTATTGGAGTCTGCCAACCCTCTGTCAACTTGCTTAAGGCTGACTAACAGGTATAGAAGTTGTCTGGGGAAACGTACACATGCACACACCCCCCTCATTTCCTTAGGCTAACGAATACCCCACTACATACCAAATAAAAATTTTTAAGGAACTAAAGCCAAAGCTGAAACAGCAAGCTTTTATCCTAACTCTTGGTATTTGCGATCTCAAGTTACTTTCTGAACCCTACCCAGTAAGCCAGTCATAGTTGAACCATTTAGTATAAAAAGGCACAGCAGTATATTTTGAGGTTACTGGGAAATGGGGATTGTATGAAATGGATCCCACCTCACTGCTACGAGAAATCCTTAACAACAGTTACCAGCTGTCATCCGTTCCTTTACAGATTCTATTTTACATAAATGGGATTTATTACATCTTTTACTTCTTCGCAACTCTTGCAATGATTGTTTATAAAAGTAAGTTGCACATATTCTAACACAGAAGTAGGCTGTGTGCTCGTGACGTGGTTATRGTTTGTCAGAATGCCTACTGTATTTTCCTGGCTTATTTACACTGTGTTATTCTACAGGTCAAGTTTTCAGTTATCCAGATGATTTTTTGGCTCCTGATCTTGCCTTGCTTTTCATTATGGCCATTCTTGAAGTGCTCCGATTATACTTCGGTATGTCATGTTATCACTGTGCCTTTTCAGTGGAATATAATCTTTAAACATTAATCATTCTGAAATCGAGTGTGTGTCAAAACATGCCACTTTAGCAGACTAGCAGATATTTGGAGACTGTTGTTCATTTATGTCATTAAACTTTATCTGACTGATCAATGTATTTGGCCAGAGGGTCAAATAGAATTTGCTCTCATATGAAATATAATCTATAATRCCATTAAAAAACAATAGCCGGGTTGTCAGAAAGCAATATAACTGGGACAGCTAGAATGCTGTTACGCTGTTTATAGTTGAGCATGACTTGTGAGAATGCACATGCTGAAACACAGCGATTTCCATCACTGAGGCGACACAGCTCCTTTCAGCTGCTCCAGCCACGTACACGAGTAACCAAACGGCTGGAGCCTTGTGGAACGGGTAATGCTAAGGACGTCCCTGAGCAGCGCACGGCTGCCACCGCGACTGCGCCTCTYCCTTCCACTCCTTCTGAAGGCACATACCAGTTCCAATGGAAATCTTCATTTCACTAAGCCAGAACAGCGTAAAGGGCCTCCCGACCCCTGTCCAGAGCTTGCTAACACTTCATAAAGTCCTTTTTTTAAAAAAAAAAACAAGTTACTGTTAAAATCTGTGCTCGATACTCCCAAGACATTTATGCAAGGTGGGTCTCTGTTGAATTCAGCTGACTTGCTGTAGGGGTGAATTTAGCCTGCTGCCTTAAAGCTCTCTGCATATGTTTGCTTGGAGCCTGGTGGATAAATAAAGAAGTGAGTTTCAAGTCTAACGTAGTTAAACAGCAAAATCTACTGAGACTACTTTGGAAGTAAGATGCAAGGAAGAGATACGTGCAGCTTCTCCACAATGATAGTAATTTGAAATAGGAATAGATTAGCAGGGAATACAGAAGATTCTGTATTGCGTAAGATTTTAAAATGAGCATTGGGTGCCCTTAGATGTGCATCGCAGTCGCTGAGCTGTCACGCTAAGTGCAGGGCTGGGAGGGGACTCGGGGAAGGTTTGATGGTTGACTAAGAAGAGGGTCAGGCTGAGTGACCAAAGYGGTTGCAGCTTCAGAACTGATTATCTGTGGTAAGAAAAGGTAGGCGTCATGACTTTGAGTAGCAACCGATTGCTCTGTATTTAGATTAACTCCAGTCAGCAAGAAATGGATTGTCCATTGGTATTTGGGTTTGTTCTTTACTGACAGAGCCTTGATTCAGGGCAGTATTTCARTGTACTCTGAGCTGTGAGAACTAGAGCCTTTTTTGAACAGGAATACTTGCGGCTTGTGATACTGTCTGAAGAAATCAGACTCACGTCAGCTTTTTGTTTCCTTCRAGGTTCAAAGGGTAACCTGACAGAAGAAGAGGCTCCATTAGGGCTCAGCCTTGTGATCACGGTCGGAAGCGTGATTCTGTCTGTGTATTTCCTGGTGTGGCAAACTTACGTGCTGAAAGCAGATGTCATTATAAATGCTGTTCTTCTCTTTACRTACGGGCTTGGGTCAGTACTACAGGTCATAGCCATTGCTGCTTTTGTCAGCTAAACCCTAGCAGTTTTCAACACGTTTTCAACACATTTCTTCTGTAAGAGTGGGTTTATATTTCAAATATTTAATTCTTTTGCATATAAAAATCCTGTAACACTTTCCTCCGTTTAAAGTACAAATTTTTGAGGGGCAGAGATCTCCCTGAATGGTAGGTAAAATACCCTGTCTAGCAGCTGTATTACACTCTGTCATCAATTGGCTTATTTATGGGCAAAGGCAAGAGATGATTCAGCAAAAACACTTAATGCTCTGCTATTCATCAGGGATCGATGCTAAATATTCATTCCCAACACAGAACAGCAGCCAGTGCATCATCTAGCTACATGCTGCCGAGATGATGTGAGTTTTCACGGCATAGCAGCGACGTACAACCAAAGTGACACAGAAATGAATCAGGCCAATATAGCACGGACTCATTTCTGCCTTACCACGTACACTTTTGTGTTTGAGGGCACAGTTTCTCTTCTGCTCTCATTTGTGTTTTCAGACCCCAGTGGTAATTTCCCTGACTTTAGTAGGGCAGTACCTGATTTATCCCAGTGGGAGAGAGTTGAACTGAGTTTTGCGCATACCYGGAGAGCCGAGCTGCAGGGTTTGGGCAGCTGGTTCTTACTGACGCAGAGGCCAAAGGCAGTAGTGTGAGGGTATGTTTGTTTGTTTAAGTAGGRTGGCCTTAAGATGAGCATAAACATTCACCATTCACTCACCCTTCTGCCCTATTTAAAAGTCCAACAGAGTGTTATCAGGTGTATTTCTATTTGGTGTTAAATGTGTTTATTTCCACAATTCTGCAAAAATCACTACATTCAAGCCCTGTCTTTTAAATGAAGAACTGTGTGCAATTTCAGATTTTTTTACTGTATCAAAAATATGTATGTATTAATGTAAAGCATGGGGAGCTTGTGGGGGTTTTGTACAAGCAGGTTTTATATTCAGAATTTCCTATTTTTGTATTTATTTATTCAAATAAATAATGTTTGAGATCTAAGAAGCGTTTGAAGTGCAGAGCATCTTGTTCAGATCCTAGGCTACAGCTGAGCTATGCAAAGGAAGACTTGGGCGAGACTGGATGCGTGCAAGAGACTCTTCTGACCCTGCTGCTGCTGCTAGGTGTAGGCCATTCTGCGCTGGGAAAGAGCGCCTGAGGTCTGCGCTCATTTGCACTAGCCAGSGGCTGAAAATACCGTGGTGCAGGCCCTGTATCGCCTCGGCCACGCTGCTGTTTTCTTTCCAGCGGTGGTAGAAGGGAACAAAAGATGCAGAAGTTCCTGTGAAAGGGCCCAGTTTCATGCCTGGGTCATACCCAGGGGAGCCCCTTCCAGGGCCAGGTAACACCAGCTTCTGTCCACGTTACACCGCCCAGCAGTCGCAATCAAAACACACACATCGGCACCAAAACCCTTGGGCCAGATCCTGTTAAGTCAGTGGCACAACCAGCCCTTTGTTGATCAGCAGGAGCAAGGCTGCACCCGTGAAGACAACGTGAAAGCAGCAGAACTGRGTGCTAAGGAGCAGCCAGGAAATGGAATGACCAAATGTTTCTGTGCTTAATCTGCACAGAATCAAACACCCACCTATTTGTCCTTGCAGATTTGCTTGGCATAATGGAATGTACTCATCACATTCTTGTTACGAGGAGTGACAAACATRCCGAGCTGTATCTAGCCCATTAATGACGAACGCATACCGAGCAAAACCCCTTTCTTATGCGTACAAATAAAAGCACAATTTTTTCCTGATATTTCCACCTGCCTTATACAAAGGTCTGGCAAAAGAACATCTGACGTGTTTTAAAGGAAATACTGCAAAGYGGAATTTTTTTTTACCTGAATGTAGGTGGTACAGCAGACGGGGTCACACACGTTAACTTCAAGTTGCAGCCTCTGCGCTTTACCTTCCTTCCTCCTCGTGGTGCTTACTACAAACAAAATAAAGACAAAATATTAGCACAACTGGAGGTAGCAGAGACCCAGGGTGTAGATTCAGGAGACACTAGTAAAGGTAGCGGAAGGTGTCCCTACCCCGAGGTGTTTGACCCCACCACAGGTCACCACCCCCTCAGCTACGGCCCRACAACCATCTGTGATGCTGCGCCTGGATCCCTGGCCTGATGCATGCAGAAAATAGCCCTGAAAACTGGTTCTGRTGAAGGTGTAAATTAGGTGACAGCTGCCATGTTTCTGCCCCGCAGCATGGTAAGAGTTTGGAACAGTCTGCTGGGCCACCCAGAGTAAAGCAGCCTCCTCCTCAAGCTTTATAAAACGGTGTGGGTTTTATATATATATATGTATATGTTACAAAACATGGTGAGCCCTTTGCTCCCTAACCATCACCTAGGTGAAAAACAAGAATCAGCAGAGTGACAATGCTTGCTGATAGTCAGCAATGGGGTAAATATACACATATGATAATAAACACAAGTTTTTGAGCTCATTTCAGAGCACGCCTGATGGCTTGCAGACTGGTCACAGAGTCCTGCACGACTGTCAGTGCTTGCTGGGGGTCCCCTGGCACCAGCCTGGATTTGCCCCCCCAAAAGGGCAGGACAGCTCTGTTTCAGTTTTCCAGCTTAAGATAAAATTGTCCATGAACTTTTTGCTGATTAGATGAGCAGATACTGGGGTACCTCTGCTGCTGACAGCCCTTCACTCTGTGATGAATGCAGAACGATGAAGAAGTCTGTAAGCTTCAGACAACTSCTTCGTCTCGGGTATTTCCAGGCTTTGAATGGGAATTGTCATTTATGCTGGTGATCCTGATTTCGTGACAGCTTCTGTCCATGCCGAGCTGGTACAAAGACCCAAAGCGAATCGAGACTTGACCTCAGAGAGTTCCTCTAATCAGGAGCTCCTTTCCAAACCGTTCCCACTGTTCAGAGAAGCAAGGCACGGCATAGCGAAGCCATTGATGACATTTGCCAGACATAAGATTGCTGGAGCTTTTAATTATGAGGCCCAGCCCTTCTGAAACAGGACGAGCAAGTTGGATGAAAACRGCATTAAAAATTTAGAGGAACACATATTTTGAGGAGCTCGGTTTGGGTGTTGTTTACTCTGCAAGGAAGAAGTCTTTGTTCTTAAGCCATCATAGGGGTGTCTGCCGCCAATCTGATTTAAAAGGCTGATCCCGAGAGGCAAGTTAGCCTCCTGGGATTGCAAACTTGGAGATACTCTAAGAGATASGGCTTTACTGGGCCATGGCTTTTTTCTGTTCCTCAGCTGGCAGAAACGATGTACAGACCAAAACCCAGCTGCAGTGCTACAGTCCCCCAGTGACCGCCGTCTCCGTCACAGCRCTGAGGGGCTTCGAGCCGTGGCCGAAGGAGCAAGGCCGAGGACGCGCGCTCCTTTTGTGCCCCATCTGGGAGCCAGGTCAGCGGAGCTGGCGTTCAGGAACCGCGCAGCAGGGTAATTCCCGTCTGGCTGATTGCCCCTGCCCCGCTTCGACCAGCATCAGCTGTGGCAGGGGAGGTGTAATAAGCTCTGYTGCGGTTTTCTTCCCTGCCCAGAGGAAAAGCTGCCTCCTCTGCTCAGCAGTTAGAGATTTCCTACGGGGTGCAGCACTTGATGGTAGCCCGCTGTGCCTATCTTCATCATGAACGTGGGGCCGAGGCTGCCAGACAGCAAGCAGTCAGTGCCTTAAACATTAAATGGCTTCTCCAACAGAATCCTTCCAAATCCCAGTTTGCATCCCAGGAAAGCCAGCCCAGCCCAGCAGTCCCACTGAAATGCCGCAGTGGCAGATGACGCATTTCAGGGGGTAGGGATCTCCCGCACAAAACCCTTCAGCCGGCAAAGCTTGCCGGGCTCCAGCTGATGTTCCCACTGCGTTTCCCTTCTGTTGAACCGATATCCCTTCCCTGCCTGGTGCTGTGGCTGGCATTCTCTAAATGCTGCTTCTCCCAGGGCTGGCCGTGTTTTCCCAGTGCATCCTGTACCGAGATCCCCCTGGGATCTCACCGACATCGCGGCGAGGAGGAGGATGGGGCGCTGGGCGGGTGCGTCACACCGAGTATCGGTTCACATTCTCCCGCAGCAGAAGCAGCTGTTCTCATGTCAAAACCGAGCTGCCGAAATCGTAACTGTCGCACGGGGAACTGGCTCTCCCCCTGCCCGTCCAGCTCACCCTGCAGCATTCCTCCCGCGATAACTCACCCGGGGCGGTTCCCCTGCCCGGCGTCTGGACGCGGGCCAGGCGGCAAGCGGAGCGCTAGCCCCCATAGTGCGGCAGGCACCGAAGAAAACCACGGCGGCAGGGAGCTCGACGAGCGCCGAGTTAAGGAAGCCGGGCATCCTCCAGCCCTGTGTCCCGTGGTGGAAGCGTTTTCTTCTTTCTTTCTTTAGTGTCAGAGTTGCAGCTATTTCTTCCCCAGGGCCGGTGACAAAGGGTCTCTCTAGCACGTACATGCCATGGGTTCAACACACATCGTGGGGATTGTGGGSAGGCCTGCGACGCACACGCACTTTAATAAAAGGCTCTCAAAAGCCTCATTTTTTCGAGAGGACTAGCTAACCAGATGGATCCCATGCTGCCACGGACACATCTGTAAGACCCATGCCTTCAGCTGATACTTCCCAGCTTAATGATCAGCTCATGATCATGATCAGCTGATCCCATTTAACATTTAAAAAATGTTACATCTTGAGACAAATGAAACTAGGTGTTCTTTGAAAGCAGTAARTCTGCCCACACAAGAGGCTGTTTCCCGGAGCTCAGGGTCCCTCCAGGCCCCCAAACACACAGTCTGCAGAGCTGAGCTGGCAGCATGGCAGACCCCAAGCACAACTCAAACATCCTCTCCGCCGTCTGGCAACAGAAACTCAGGAGCGACCTTGTCRTCTTTTAAAATTTCCTTCTGGCTTTTGAAGAGCAAGAGAGGAGCAACAAGAGGTTAAGTGATGAGACTGGGGCTTCTRAAGAAATCCTTCCCAGAGAGCATGGGAACAACACTGGCCACAACGCAAGGGCTGAAGCTCAAGTCCTACCTCTGCTACTCCAGCAAGAAGCGGCTCTTGCTTTCTCTGTGCCCCACCTGGGGCCCTGGTGAAAAGGGGACGGTGGTCTCGCTCCTGATGACACCGATCACAGAGCTCGGACATCCACAGGGGAGGGCTGACACATCCTGCAGTGGCACGGGAATGCTCCCTGCGATGGTCAAAAGGGTCATGTACAGTTTCTCTCCRGCACACAGGCGCACGGGCACATACGACTGAATAACGACGGGGTCCTGCATACGGCGGTCGCYCGAGCAGAGCTGACAAGGAGCCTCTCCTGCCGAGGAGCAAGCCTTGCTCAGGCTGTACCATGCTGATGCCAAAAAYCTTCGCCTGATGCCCAAGGCCAGTGAGCCCTTTACTCGCCTCCTGTGCCACGGCAATTGCTTCACCTCGGTTCCTCCAAAAGGGGGGTTTAGCAATCACTCCCCTCTCCCCGCTGTAACCCCAGCACAGCTCCGCCAAAGCTATGTTTTACCTTTGCCCAGTGCCAGGGGCTGAAGTGTGGGGCCGAGACGTGTGGCATGGCCAGGCCCCACTACCTCCCGCCAGCTCATGGCGGAGCTGGGGCAAGACGAGGGGCTTTATGGCCGTGTAACCCTAAGGAGCACAGTGCCACGGTGTGGRGTACCCCGAAGGGGGCTCTGCTCCTCACCCCCAACTGCTTCAGGGACTTGGAGAGAGAAGGTTTTGCCCTCTCCCTCCATCTCACGGCACCTTTCCCCACTGCAAACGTCAGGGCAGAGAGAGCAGGCAGGAGGAAAACAACCCACGAGGCGGTGCGGAGCTCTGGAGGAGAGCACCGGGCTGCACAAAAGGTGCCTTGTTCCCCCCACGAGGCGGTCGGGCAGTGCGTGCCCTCCCTCACCGGCGATGGAAAACCCAGCTCCAAGCACTCCTCTGCCACCCCTCGCCGCCKTCAACCTCCCCCCTGGGTACGAAATGTTCTCGGGCGAAAGGAACCTGAAGTTTAACACGTCTCTCCCGGCAGCACCTCGGCTCGGCTGTTGGTCCCCTTGCACCGGGAGTGGGCGAAGGTCCCGGCTGCCCCCGGCGCCTTGCGGGGATGCAGCCGGCTCGCCGGGGCCACCGGCTCCTAGTTATACAGTAACCTGTTGCTCCGGGTCCCAGCTCCACCTCTCGCTGCCTCCACATCCCTCCCCTCCTCTCTCCTCTGCCAAGAAACCTCTGTCACCTGCTCTCAGACAACCAGGGCGAACGGCACCGGGACGAAAGGGCAGAGGGAAGCCAGCGGCACGGGGACCCCCACGCTGGGGCTCCGGGTGGGCTCTGCCTCGCTCTCTCCTCCATCGTTTGGGCTGGGGCACTAGGCTGGCAGGCAAAGCGCTGCGCAGGGAGGCAGAGGGAGCTTGGCTGCCGGAGAATGGCAGCAGGATTTAACTAGGAGGGCACGGCTAACTGGGAGAGGACGCACGGGAGCCGAGGGCACTGCGGGAGACGAGAGCGGCTTCTCAGCACCGGTAAGTCCCTCCTTGCAAACCCTAAAACTTCACACTCCCCCCCCCCCCCCAACATTTGTCTACTTCAAAAGTCTGGTTGATTCAGCTGTGGAGGGAGCGTGACTGGAGAGGGGGCTACGGCTGGGATAACTGTCAGTGCGTAGTTTTATGTTGATTTTTTTTTAAAAGGCTGTAAAAGGTAATTTTTCCAGCGTTATGTTTTCTGGGTTTGTTTCCCGTTCTTGCATTTCCCYGCCGGGCCAGATCCAGTAGGTGGCACTTTCTTGGCAGCAAAATGTCCGTCTGGCACAGAACGGGGCTTTTTTATTTTGTTCCTCATGAAGTCTGGAGACGGTAGTTTTGAGCAGCGGTTTGTTCGTAAACCTCGGGGTTTCCTCCATTCGGGACGCGTGCGGAGAGATTTTTGCTGTTCCCCACCGGGCGCCTCGGCAAGCTGCTGCTCTCGGTGGGTGAGCTCTCCCTGCCCGTGACCTTGGCGAGATTCATCACCCTATTTCAAAACGGAGGGAAGGCTCGGAGCTGCCCTGTTCCCTCGCGCAACAGCTCTGGCTCCCGGTGAGCGTTCGTCTGCATTCGGAGCGCAGCTCTCCTGTCCCCTTTCACTTATTTGCCTGGAAAATGCCAGTGCAAACTCCACCGAGGACAAGGCTCAGGGACGAACGATTTGACTGACGTTATTTTTAAACACTGGAAATAACTGTGAGACAACACAGTAGTAAAATACAATTATTACCCTGCTGTAATTAGGACAATGGGGAGTAACACTTGCGTYGCTGGGCTGCTCTGAAACGCTGCGGGAAGCGAGTGCTGTAACGGGGATCAGATCCGTCCGTGGTGGCTCGTCTGAGAGCTCCAGCKCTGGGCTGCTTTGGTGGGATCTGACCCTAAAAAAGATTTTTTCTGAGTTAAAGAAATGACAGCAACAGGCTCAGCCCCCAGCTGACACACAACAGCCCGGCTGCCTGAAGCAGAGACCCACGCAGGGTTTCACCCACGACTGCCGCTCGCAGTAGCACATTCCTGGCTCCGTTTAGTTGAGTGATCGAGTCTTCAGTTGATCAGGGAGAAAAATTAGTCCTTCAACACACAGAAAGGGCAGGCAGTGGTATTGAACCAAGGAGCCCTTTAAAACAGGACTGTGAAGAGGTACTTGGGATCCAACGTGGGAATGTGTCTGTGAGTGGCAAAGGTCATTGCTTCGCCCTGTTTAAAACCGAGGCTTAAACTGGTGTTTGGGATAAYGCTAACAGCTCGATCCCTGCTGCGGTCGGACCTGGGTCGTACCTGCTGCTGGTTTCTGCCACTGCAGCGTTAGGAAGCCAGGCTGGCTGAGGAGCTGGTGCTCCTTSAGCTGGATCCCAGCCCTCCGGCACGCGCAGGCACCTGCAGGTGGTCCCGTGCGGGATCTGCTCCGCTGTACTCTGCAGGGCAGGGTGGGTTTGTCATATAACGATAGAGCTTAGAGGGACTGGGGGTGTTTTCGGGCACCTGAGAAAAAGTTGAGTGCTGGCATCATTGAACTGGATGTTGGTGAAGTTCCGGGGAAGGGAACAGCTGTGAAAGACGGTGAAGCGCGGCCGCTGTGTGCGTACACGCGCGCACGCACACCCGTTTGCTTGGTGTGATAAAGCACTTTGCCAAGACAAGCTTTCAGTCCTTGGCTTTCTGTCCCTCTGCCTGTCACCACCCAACGTGAGGGTGGGCAAAGCCACCAAGACGGAGGCGAGCAGCCCAGCCGCTGCACAACACAAGGAGGAAACGTCTTCTGCGCCACGGGCTCTGTATCGTGGAGGCAGACAGACTCTCTCCTTCGGTGCCCACCTTTGTTGACTGCAAACAACTCACCATCAGCCGGAGTGAGAAAACCTGGCCCTGAGCCTGGCGAAATAGGTCCTGCAGATCGTTGCTTCTGGGGCTCCGTCTGCCTGACTCCCATGGATGCAGGCACCCGGTCTGTACGGACCAGCTTGCCAAGTCGGGGGGCAGCTCGCTCGRGTGCACGCAGGTGCATCGCGGAGAAGACTCTGTCTGCGGTAACATTAAGAGCAGCCACCATTTTGTCGGGCTGTCCCGCCGTGGCTGCCTGCGCGGCTTCAGCCAAGGGCACGAAGGGCCAGGGAGGGGTTGCGCAGGAGGAACCCAGGCCAGCTAGCTCCGCTCCGGCGGGGTAATCGGGCTGTACGTCCAGGGGAGGAGACCCTGCTGGAGGATGGCCTCGGGGCCAAATCTGCCAGATGTTTGTTAGCATCTGACCCTTGACGAGATAGCTTTGAATGTGCTGGAAAAAGAGTGTTTTTCGTAGGGTCACGGGATAATCCAGGCTGGAAGTAAAAGATTCAGAAGAGAACCTAATGTGCTAAAGGACTCGGGAGGTTTCGGTCCTTGTGGTAGACAAAGAAAGGAGTGAAACAGGGAGAATATACGCGTTGGCTTGTGTGGGCTTGAGAAACATCCATATAAAGTAAGTCCGGGTGCAAAGCCTGAGTGCATGTGGGAGCCTCGGAGTATTATTCCCAGAGGGCTGGATCCCAGGGTGCTGCTTTGGAGCCGTGTCTCCATCACACTCTGTGCTTGCTTTCTCTCTTCCATGCCATGGTCTCCCTCGAAGTCCCAGGTCAGGGCAGGTTTGTGGTTTTGATGAAGACTCAGCGTTTTTCTCCTTGTGCGGGGCTGAAGTCTGGCTTCACATCTACTTTAGGTAGCAGCAGTCAGCAGTACTGCTCGTAACTCCAGGGCAGATGTTAGTCCACGGCCTTTAGCCTGTGAGTTTGATGTGACTGGCAATAAAATAATCACCCTCTAAAAACACTCAAGCCTTACGAGCCTTCCCTAAGCAGAAGTGTCCCCCAAGCAGAAGTGCCAGGGAAAGTCGACAGACTTCCCAGAGTGACAGAGAGAGTTTCCTGCACTGCAGTAAAACTCTTATCAKCGGCAGGGTGTCCGCCTGGAATAGCAGCACGCACGCAGCACYGGGCAGAACTAGCAGCACGTGACTCTGCCAGCACAGCCTCCTGAACCACCCTGCTTTGGCCAAGGTTCAGCAGGTGCCCAGAAAAACACCCACCTGCCTGCCCAGGAGGTATTGAAGCTTCCCACTTGAGGGGAAAGGAAGGGTGGTACCTTCAGAAACCCTCCCTGCTCATCCAGGTGTGTAATAGAAGGGTCCATGTACCACCAGAAATGGTGCCAGGCACCGTACACCGCCTGAGTGACGCAGGAGACGAGATCCAAGGAGGCCCAGGAAGCCAGAGATCACAATTTGGCTCCCAGATCTCCACCTGCCCACAGGACCACAGAGCTTTTCATCTGTCAGGGTTACAGCAGAGAGGAGCGTTAAGGATTTCCATGTAGCGGGGAGGCTATGAACAGCAACTCTCTCTGCTTGCAGCRGGTTTGAAATGGCAAGTTCAGGGAAGAAGTATGCTGTCACCCATCCCTAGAATATTTAGTTCCCCTGCATCAAATCACTGCCAAGAGGGAGTCGAAGGGGACCCTGGAGAGAACCGATCCCACACATTGGTGTCATCGCGCTGCTCCCACATGAACAAGGCCACCTCGGCACACAAGGTGAGAGCTCGTCCTTTCCCAAGGCAGCGAGAGGCTTCCTTTCTCCTGGGCTGGGGACGGTGCCACCTGCAAACTTGAAACGCATGACGCCAGGGRGTTTAACCAAAAAAGCCCTGGTATTTTATTTCCTGGGAATCCAGATAAATCAGGAGGAATTGCAATTAAGAAGGGAGGGAAGGGTGTGTAGCTGAGCGCTGGACCGGTTTGGAGATCCTCCCCATTCACCTGCACTGCAGTTCCCCAGGAGAGCCCAGCCCTTGTTCCCATTCCCGAAATGCTCCCAAGGGCATTACTGCAACGTGCTCACTGCCACTGAGGTTCTGCCGAGGGAGAAGACCAAAAGCTTCCCAACCCATGGGAAGAGGAAGCCAAAGGTGGGGAATCACAGGCTCTGCCTGCTCAGCTGCCCTGGAACAGTGACTGAAGTGGCCAGACAAGCGACTTTGGCCCTCATTTGGTTTGAAGCTCCAAGCAAAGCCTGGAGGTGACTGTTCCTGCAGGCACGGTTAAATCAGGGGGACCCTTACATCTGCACAAGGCAAGAGGCTGATGGCAGAGGCTGGGCTGCCCCACGTCAGATCGGGGGGCACGGTGCAGCCCCGGCTGGCRTGGCAGCTAGGGCCTGCTCAGGATGCTCCACGCCCTTTCATCCATCGCTGCCTACAGAGGAGGGTCACAAATCAACCCTGCTCACGAGCATCTCCCACAGAGGTTTTCCTTACCCTGTTGAGATGGGCAACACATCTCGTGCCAGAAATCCTCATCTCAGGTGCCAGGGGCACATTCCCACATCCAGACCACGGTTGGGTCTTCACCCGCTGYAGCATTAGCCCACTTATTCACCTCTCCTTTCCCACTCCCCAATACACTGCCACAGCGTCTCTCAGGCATTTCAGCTGGGATGGAGGAGCGGAGCACCGCCAGAGCAATGGGCACCAAGACCCAGGGCAGGAAGGGGCAGCAGAGAGGATTTTGCAACAGCCCTGGCTGCCGTGATGGGCAGGTGTGGCACAAATGAGCCCTCGTGGCTCACAGGCCTCCATCCCAGCCTTGCCCTAGGTGAAGGCAGCTCTTTCGATGGCCGGTGGAGGAGTAACACTCCACATTTGGTGGGCTGGGGTCTTTCAACACTACCTTGAAAAGGGCCAGCAAATGCTTTCCCTTTTTTGGTTTCCAGCTGGGGTACTGGCCCCCAAAAGCTTTTCATAATTTGAACTTGTTTGAATTTTGTTCTTCCTGCTTCCTTTTTCTTTTTTTTTTTTCCCCCCCTCTGTCTTATCAGTCTCAACCTGTCCAGATTTATATCCTACAAAGGTAAAGTGCAGACCATCTGAATGGCAATAAACCAAAGTTCAGCCACCCAGCAGTAATGCTCACCATCGCTGAGTAATTCAGAAAGTGAAATACTGCCACTGGCGGGACGGCGATTAAGATCAAGCRAACAGGCACAGTCCGAGTCAACACCGCCCTCCCCCAGACTGTTTACATGTAACTTCCCTCTTACTGAAGATGACCAGAAGTGGGAACTATCTGGGAGCAAAGACAGTTCTGACCTCTTCATGCGTTAAGAGGTGTGGGCTGCCAGGAGAACTAGAGCTGCCACCCAAAGCTGTGGGCTCCCCCAGATTCCTGCACCAGCAAATACAAAGCAAAACCCAAACCCTGACCCACCTCAYTGCGGTGGACAACGCAAGGGGCTTGTCCTAGTCTGCCGCTCACTCCTCATTACCGCCAGCAGGCCTCCCTGGGGTCACTCCTCATCCCACCACTGCTGGAGGAGATGGTTGGCAATAAGGAGGGCGCTGGTGGGTGCTGCCCTTGGTCCAGGTGTTGCTCAAAGGCGGTCACAGAGGGTTGGGGCTTAGGCCAGAACCGCAACTTGTGGATATGAAAGACCCCAAGTCAGGTCTGAGGCTTTCAGTGGTAACTGGTTGGAGGAAAAAGCAGTGACTCTGCCTTTGCTCTGTCTGTGCCGTAGATAAACACAGAGGCGTCCATTTGCCTGAGCCTGAGACACTCCTTTCATCAGTAAATTCACTTTATAAAAACACTGGGGAGAGAAGAAGAGAGAAAGGTAATTGCACCCACGACATCCCTTAATAAATCACAGGCTGGAGCCTGCTCTCATTTCTGACACTGCTGCCTCTTAATTATAGCTGTGTTCATCTGAGGAGACAGAGTAGGAGAGCCAGGCTTTATGCAGAAGGGAGCACTAATTAAAACCTCTCTGTTCCCTAGAAGGATATTCATGCTTTCCTCTGGGGAAGAAGTGAATGGACTTGTCTCTGGCCATTCCCGCAGGTTAATCTGTAACACYGACTTTCACACAGCAAGGCAGTTCGTCTTGTTTTCAGTACGTGATGCTCTTGGCATTGCTTCTAGGTTGAGATCCGGGACTTTCAAAACTCCTTGAAGAAGGAAGAGGAATAACACGTACCCAGGCAGCCTGTGCAGCTGTGGATGTTCCACGCCTGGTGGAAGGTTAGGTAGTAGGGGATGGCTCCTCAGTCGAGGTACACTGGCCACAACAGAGTTTTGCAAATTGTCCCTTGCTGAGACTCCAGCCCTTAATATCTGACACAGGCAGGACTTCTGTGATGGAGAGTGTGTCCCTGCACCTAAGCAAATCCTTTGATTGGAATTGGATGGACTTCAACAGGCTTGATCCATACTCAGATCCACATGAGAAGAGAGTCAGGTCCCTCAGGCTGGCAGGGGAAGGAGTCTTGTACCACCAGGCACCTGCACGCCAGCATCTCTAGATGATCTCCAGATGGGCTTGGTACCTGACCATGCAGGCAGGTGCACTGCTGATTCACCTCTATTTTTCCAACACCTGAGAACACAAACCCTTCTAAATTGCAGGAGGAGAGCAGTACATCTGAGCTATGGAAACAGCAGTTTGCCCCACTGAAGTCAAAGGGCTGATTCCCAAACGGTGTAAGTCAGCGTCCTCCAGCTGGCCCTGCAGTTTCAATAGCAGAGAACCCAAGCTGGCGAAGGGAGGGTCCAGTCCAGCATCCAGGCGCATGCTCACTCCAACCAGGCACTCAAACGAAGCCAGAGGGGGCTGGATGTGAATAACATGGGGAAAATGTTGGGTTGGATTTTTCCCCCCCTTTTTTGCAATAGAAGGGGCAGGGTGGGAGAGTAAATGTGACATGAAAGGCTCTCAGGGTTAACTGAACACCCGTAGGACTGTCAGGTTTGTTGCTGTGAGTTGCTACTGCTTGAAAAAAAAAGGTGATAAAGTTTCAGCAGCTGAAAAAAAAAATATGCCAGAAAAGCTGCAGCTCAGTCAGATGAGCTGCTGCACTAAACTAGGCAGGAGCAGGTTCAACAGGATAAATTGAGAATAAATGTACCAGAGCTGTGCTCATTGCTGGTCTTTGCCAGTATGAGCAGGTAACACCCTAGGTGTGGTCGGGCCATCAGATGCCTGAGCAATCCTCTTGACATGGAAGCACCCTTTTCCCACTGCTCCTCTGCGCTGCTGCGTCTGCTCCGAGCTTAAAAATAAAGAAGGAAGGGCCCCCGTATACGTGACTTAAGTTACGAAACTTCCAGTATGCTTCAGCTTGGAAGAGAGGCAGCTGAGGTGCTGCTCTCCTCAGGATCTGTGATACTGCCCGTGGCGTGGAGGCAGCGAATAAGGGAACAGTTGTTTACTGATGACAGAGCTGGGGGGCATCCCATGAAACTGGCAGCTGGCAAGTGCGGCATAAACAAAAGGAGACGGCTGAGCGCACCACGCAGAGCCAAGCTGCGGAGCATCTTGCCACAGGCCATTCAGGATGTCAAAAGTTTACACACGTTGGCCAAATGCAGTTCGACAAATTCAGGGATGAAAAAGGGTACCGAGAGCTCTTAAATCCCACTGCTRGAGGCTGGGAAACTTTGCAGAGAGGTTCCTCGTGCGCCTGTCCTGTTCTTGTCCTCTCCTCTGGGCATCCACACGTGTTACAGCTGTGTGTGTGCTCCCAACCTGCCACCCGAGCAGGAACTGAGCACGGGTGATGGGAGAGGTGATAGACCACCCCATGTCCAGGCAGCTGCCTCTGGCTCCTCTGAGCCAAAAGGGAGGGTGGGAGGGAGGAGAGAAGCTCCAGCCCCAATGACTGCTCAGGGGAAGGAAATGTCATGCGAGTTTAATCACAGCCTAGGAAGCGAGGACTGAGGGTGGCTGGAAGAAACAAGCTGAGCGGTCAAAGCCCGCCTGCCACAGTCACATGCAAACTAGACCAGACAGGTCCCCAGAACATCTGCTCCACACCTGGCACAAGCCCAGAGATACTCCTGCTCTCTGCTTGCCAAGACCTTGTGAGCAAACGGTCAAAGGTTAGAAGAACGATCTAAAACAGTGGAGAAGACTGCGGGAGAGATCTGGGCTGTCACCGTCCTCAGCAGTCCCTGGTATTTTCCCTAGAGCGCAGTGTGTGACGCTGACTCCGTACGATCGGTCCTTGCCAAGACAAGTGCTTGTAGCTGCCGAGACGCTGCTCGCAGAGGCYGTGCTCCGCTCCGGCGCCGCACTCGGGTCCTCTTGTCTCAGAATCCTGTCCCCCGACAACTCGAGCTAAAAGAGGACTTGGTTAGCTCATGACATCCAGCTTAGCAGTAGGCCCACACTAATCTCTTGCCAACAGTTAGTCCCACAGGACAGGACTGAGGAGCACTTGGCTGGGGAGCACCAGCAATAGCACTTTGTTGTAGCCCAAGTGAGCCCCCCCAGCCGAGATGCACCAGGGCTGCATACGCTGAAGGAGCATCTTCATGAAAGGTTGGCAACATCCTCTGGCAGACAGCTGTGGGCAGGAGGGCTGCGTCCCCGCCAAAGCCAGGCCCGGAAGGGGAATTACTGAAAGGGCTAAAAATGACATGTACATATATTTATCTACAGTTGAAGGAGGGCTGGCTACCAGGGTTGCATCTCTGCTGTCAGGAAAGCTGGTATTTGCTGAGGTGGAGGATAAATGACTTTGGTTTCTCTGTTCCGTCAGAGGCTCCTTGTTCCTCTCAAAACCATGTGTATTCCTGTGCTCTCCGGGCCACCCACCCCTTCCTTCAAAATGACCTTCCCAGAATATGCCAGGTTTAGACACAACCCTGCTTCTGCAAACCTTTCCTTGCTCCAGAGGTGACCCATAAACCTGTGGCTCGTTTCAGGATCAGCGTACCCTAAAGATAGTCCAGTGAGGAGAGCTCACGGGTTTTAAACCACAGGTTGTGGTAAACAGCACCCCTGCCTCCTCCTTCGGCTGCAGGAGAATCTACGTGGCCTGTGTTGGCACGACTGTGTGCCGTCCTCCAACAGCCCCAACCCTCGCAAACACAGCTTGCCCAGCTGGCATAAAAGGGCTTTCTTGCTCCTTCCCCCTCTCCTCTCTGAGGATCACAGGGTCATTCAGGCCAGAGGGGACCTCAGGAGGTCTCTAGTCCAACCCAAAGCCGGGTCAGCTCTGAAATCAGAACAGGTTGCCCAGGGCTTTACTCAGTCTGTTCTTGAAAATCTCCAAGAACGGAGACAGCACAACCTCTCTGGGCAACCTGCTCCACAGCGCTGAGGTTCCCACAGCAGAAAGCATCTCCTTCGTGTCCCCCTGCAGAGCTTTAGTTTTTTGGGACTGGAAATCCCTGYGCCAAGGCCCTGTGGGCATGCAGGAGTAGCTAGTGAAACCTTTCCTCCTTAAGACATTGCAGGAAACTCTCCTCTCCCCTTCCCAGCCCYGTAATCACTCCTGGTTTCTCCTAGCCCAGCCAACAGACTGCCCTCACAGACGCTCATCCCAGCCCTCTGCTGCAGGGACCAATTGTGCTTTTTCCTCCTTGCCCTTGCAGGAGATTAATTTTTTTGTGGCAAGATTGTTAAAATACTTCTGCACCGTAAGATTAGAAACTGCCATTTAAATTCTTTTGATAAACGCAGCCTCACACATCCTTCTATTCTAAATGAAACAAAGGGCAAAGGGAACATATTTTTTTGGTTTTGGAACGCTCTCTCATGGGACTGTTCTGGTTACTGCGTAACTGGCTGTTCATGCCGCAAAAAMCCCTCCTGCCTGCCTCATCCACAGAGCTTGGCAAGCTTTACTGAAAGCCCAAACATTGGAAATCAACCCAGATGACAGATGATCGCCCTGTAAAAGCCCAGGGTTTACCTGCGCGCATGTGGGGGGAGGCTCCACAGTTGGCAGCGATGCCGGCTTGAGCCATTCCCGGCCGCTCGCACTCCTGTGACGCTCCTTCGTTGTGCCAGCACAAGGGTTTGTGGGGCTGAGCTGCGAGTCAGATTCTGGAGCTGATCTGGCTGGAAAATAAACAGCCAGTTTAAAACCTGTACATGTGGGGGGGATGGGGTTCAAGCCCCATCGGTTCCTGCCCTGGGTTGGAGAGCTCCCGCACACAGTYGCTGGGGACGAGGTGGTGGCCAGGGCCAACGGGAGGGTGGGAAGTGCTGAAGCTGCTCCTGGAACCAAGACTGTAACTTGTCACGGTACGGTGCAAGTTGCTAGGAGAGAATCAGGACCATTCGCTCGTCTTCAGCCCAAGTTTCAGAGTGAAAATCAAGCAGGAGTTTAAAAGCAGGAGAGAGGAACTACCAGAATAAGATTGCTGCATGTAACGGCATCCCCAAGGGTTAATTCAAGGAATCTCTCTAGCAGATTTTGCTGACAGAAGGCTCCAAATGCTAAAGCTCTGTCAAGAGCCACACACAGGACAGCAAGACGAGTTGCTTAGAAAGAGGTTAATGCGAGCAGGCAATGAACGAGCCCATTTGGGTGAGCTGCACTTGTGTCCATCCCCGCCTGCAGCCAGGCAYTGACTGCAGCTCTTCCCGACGGCCCCTCCGCTGCTCTTTCCAGCTTAGGCACCTGCCTTGCACCTCTCCTCCAAGCCACGGTAGTTCATCCCCTTGTAATCGTTTGTGTATCCCTCTTTGTGAGGTTGTAAATTTTTCTAGTGCCCTTTCACTGATGGGAGCAGAGTCTAAAGGATGTGCTGAAGGAGACACAGGAGACCTCAGTCAGACCAGGGAGCTGAAATCCCATCTCTGATGTGCAGTTTGTGTCTTAAGAAAGGAGGGAGTTTCCTGCACAGGGTTTTTGAGAATAACGCCTGGGTCTCTTCCCCTCACWGTTTTCTGTGACTGTGCATCTTGCCTTCTGAATCCAAAGACAGAGCAGGGCTATACTCAGCTGAGCATGAATGTTTGGTTAAATATTTTGCAACAGTACATGTTTTGCATCAACATTACATGTTTGCCATCAACATTACGGTTCCTATGGGGACTCTCTGTGGGAATCCAAAAATCTCAGCATTTTGCAGGTAAAACAAATAAATGACGAACAGCAAAAGCACATTTTGATAAACTCCCATTTCTGCCTTTCAGAGATGACTGGGAAGTGATAAATCACAATTCTCCATATAGAATTTTACCTACCTGACATATATATGCGAATATCAACAACAGAAAGAAAAAAGCTAGATTGGACTACTACTAAAAAGTGCCCAAGTGCTGCTGCATGGACATTTTTTGCTTATTCMCACCCTCAGCAGCACAGCCCGCTCCCCTGAGCCAGGTGGGTGATATACCCTTGTTGATCCAAGCTGCATCCATAGCCGGTGCCACCGCTGAGACAGGAGCTCAGCGATACGCCAGCAAAGCCTCCCCAGCGGCGAGCCGTGGTCTGCCAGCGTGGACATTTAKTTCTGTTCCGTGGGCTGGGCCCAGTTCTGGCTGCCKGGGCTCCCACTCCGGCTCCCACCASGCGAGCTGGCATCCCAGGGCAACCTGGGGTGAGAGGGCTGAGGAAACCAGGAGCAGCCCCTGCGCAAGACCCCGCTCACCCTCTGCGCTGGCAGCGCTGGGGAGACGCGGCGGTCGCCTGCACCAAAGGAAAGATACCCGGGCAGAGCCCCCCGTGCATTTCAAGGGGCTGAATACACCCTGTAAGAAACCACCCTATCCTCTGCCGCACCGAAAGCCGACCTGAACCCTGCCACGTCTCTGGAAGCGTGGTTGCCACCAGGTCACTGAGCTGGTTAAACTGATGTCAGCTTGTTTTCCTGCAGTGACACTCAGAGCCGAGCTCCCATGTGCCAAGTTTGAGCTCAAATGAATTGTTAGCAAGTGGCCAAAAATACACAGACAGGATATGAGTAGGAAGCACAAAATGGGGTGGGAAGAGATGGCAACGAATGTTGTCGTGATTAGCCCAAGAAGGCTGGAAAAGCCTTAAACATCAAAATGTGATTTTCAGGAGAAGAATCTCCTCCCTCAAATCTCCTGCCCCACCCTCCCAGCAAAAACCCCAGGGCAAGTTTTACAGCAGGAAATGAAAATTATTGATGCATTAGCTTCCCCAAGCCCCAGTTGCTGTAGGCAGACATTTGGCAAGGGAGTAGGGAGCAAAGTCAAATAGCCACTCACTGGTATACGSAGAGATAGATAGGAAAGATACCATGGTGTGACCTTCCTACGCAGGGAGATAACTATTTCTTGGTTCAGATTTACCAATCATGTTCTACATCTCGCTGCAACCCCAGAGACTTCAAGATGACCATACTGGAGACAAACTGAAGCTAAACACAGCCCCCAGAGTGGCTCTCAGCCCAATAACAAGCTTTTCTCTGACGGAGAAAAGGCTCTTGGCACACTGACTGACCTGCGACATGCCTGAATTTCTGCCAGGCAAGTGAATCAGCATTTCAGGGAGTGACCAAAAATGCCCTTCCTTTAGGAGGAGGTGGTGGAAACGTCCCATTGATCTCAACACCTCTGTCTTGCTCATGAACCAGCCGGCATGGAGGAGTCCATTKACAAACCAAACTCCTTCTGCCCCTCCTGAGGGTTGGTGAGGGACCAGCCACACCAGTCAGTCATCTTCCCTTGAAGCATTTCAGCCCCATTTGGGCTGGCACTAGCCAGGCAAGTGATGTTCAGGTTTAAGTATCACGGTCCTCCTGGGGCTAAAGGCTGGGAAGTAATGTGGAAAATTAATCGGCCTGCCAAATTTATCTGTTAGGCTTTACAGGTCTCTTGTAAAAGCAGGAATAAACTAGGACTGCTGAGGCTAGCTTGTAAGGATTGCACAGTATTAATGTGAGGTGGGGTCACAGTGCATGTACTTACACATTAAAGCAATCATTTAACGAACGATTAATGCACCTGAGCGATTAGCTCAAAGCAGTCGTGACAGCAAAGGCCACAGATGGCAATAAATATCTGATACCCATCAGGGACTAACAAGGACCACCCAGGTATTATTAGTGTGTTGTCAGCGTAGCTGTGGCAGCTGATGGTTGGACCAGATAGCTTTAAAGCTTCTGGAAGAAGCAGTTTTGCCACTGATGCTTTGCATAAACACACCACCACCTTTCAGGCATGGATGTGACAGCCCTGAGCAAATCAGCTCYTTCTTTCTTAAAGTCCGACCGTAAAGAAGAATACTTTGCTGTGCCCTCAACCAGAGCCTTAACACCACTGCAGCAGRGACACAGCAGGAACCCCGACACCTTCTCCATCCCCGGCCGCTAGCCCATCCTGCCCCACCGGTGCCAGCCTTTGCTGAGTCTCCCAGCTGTTGCACAAATGCCTTCGAGCCTGGAAAAGCCGTAAGAGAAATGAGAGAKATTCTCGCTACACAGCGAGGTGCACGTGAGGAACAGCTCTGGGAGTCGGCGCTTGCAGGCAGGAGACACGAGCACACTGCCAGTTACGCACAGGGTTTTGGTGTTTTGCCTGAACACGGAGACGATTCAGTGCCCTCCTTCAGGCTGGGCTGGAGCAGAACAGGGCAGCGCCTTGGGCCATTATCCGTCCTGCTCTGGAATATGACACACACATGCAGAGTCACTCCCTATTTTTACTGGCCTGATGTCCGAGTCCCGATTTCTACACAGAGAAAATAAAAAGGATCCCTTTCATCAACAGAGTCACAGTGTTAAATGCTTCCCCACTTCTAAACATCACAGCTATAACCYCCTTGCTGCCAGTGATCCAGCTCGCGGAGTCTAGCACCAGCCTAGGAAAAAGGGATCATTTTGAGGGGGGATTGMATAAGGACACAGGGCAGAGAAACCTTCAGCACGACAACTCTCAGTGCATTTCTTCAGCACATTTTCTGGGTACCAGGTGTGCTACGCCCACGGGTCCTGCCACCACCGGCGCGTGATGGCCGGAGCCCTCGGCCCTCCCCTCGCGTCCTGCCCTGACAGTCCCGCGGCTCCTTTCTCCCCGCGGCTCCCATCTGCCGGGAGCTGGGTGGTGCCGGTCGCAGGGCGAGGGGACAGGCTTTGCTCGCAGAAGGTGTGGGCACAAATAAAAACAGGACAAAGGAAAAAGCTACAAAAATTCCTCACAACACTCTTCTCAGGAAGCCTCGGGAACACGTCGCGTTGTTTTTGCTTCCAGGGGAATGCAAGTGACTCACGTTACACTTTCTCCCATTCAGGAAGTTTTGAACTGGGGTCTTTTAAGTTTAAACCATTTAATGAGCTTTTATACAAGGTGCGCCCATCCATCTCCTTCCACCTTTCCAAAAGCATCTATTAATATTTGGCACGCTATTTCTGGGCCTGGTTCTCGAGCTTGCTGAGCTGCAGCCCAAGTGGAGATACTGCTCAGCTTGGTACCCCTGGCAAGAGATGGGCTCAGCAGACACACAGCAAGCCCCAACCTGCTTCGTGTTTTTCCTCCACCCGGCTTCTGCGGGATTCCTCTAACAGAGAGGAAAAGTGTAAATTCAGGAGCTGTGACTCAGCACGGGGACTCTGCAAACCCGTCTTTTAGAGGGGTAGTGGAGTCAGCTTCTATTTTTTTTCCAAGATCATGGAGATTGTGGCTATTTGTGCGTCTTCCCTGRGTACTTACAGAGCACTGTCTAGACTTGCTTTTGGTTGTGTTTCTTGAAGGAAGGTTTTACCTTCTGGCAGGAATCTAAAGGCTCCTAGTTTGGTTCAACTAGTCTGCAAAGCCTTCCTCTCCCGCACCGACCTCWGTGGGCACCGAGAGCCTCCAGCGCTGCCTGGACTCCTGACCTGGACCTAAATTAAAGTCTGTTTGTGTATCACCTACGGACTGGAAAGAGCCACGCACAAGCGTGTGTGTAYGTGCGTGTCTGGAGGCACACGGGGGGTAACTTCCCGTGCTCTCTCCAGGTAGTTTGTGAATCTCACATCAGGAATTTGTAAATATCGGCACTTTTGCTCCGTGGTATCAGTTTGTGTTTCTGAGCGTTCACTCCCAAGCCTCCGTTTCAGCCCCTTGGGGGATCAGTAGTAAAGCCAGCAGATGCACTGCCTCCAAATCTCTAGTGCAATCTAGCGGGGCTGTGTGGTCTCCCGGGCACTGCTCATGCCAAGCCCAGCTGCCGGACAAGCGTGTGGGTGTTCCCCTCTCRACGCTGGGAAGTCTGCCTAAACATTTTCCCAGGAAATACTTTTTAAGCACAAATTACCGTTTCTGAGGAAGTGAGYGAAAAAGGCACAGCCTACTTGGGGGTGATCCTCAGCAATGGGTATAAACCTCATCCTGCTGCTCTGCGGGACACAGCATGGAAGGGCACAGCGCGTGAGGAGGGAGGGACACTCAAACAAAAAGTGGCAATCGGGTCCATCAAAGCTGGTAGWGGGGTGGCTGTAGATCTGAGTTGCCTCAGTCTAAAAGAGCTGCTGCTGCTTCTCCCATTGAAGCTGAAAAACGCTTGGTTCTTCTCTGCTTGGACCTACGCTGACCTGTTGGGCTGGGTTATATTTATCCAGGTGCTTGTCTTCTGGAGAATCTCCACAATGTGAAAAATCCCATGTACAGAGCAGGGAGTGTTTCTTCCAGACACCCAGCAGGTTGTACCCGCCGCCTGTGACTCTGACTACTGTGACATGGTACGTGCCATGCACATCCTCAAACTACACACGCATTCACGCTCACCCCTTCCACAGGGGCTAGCGTCTTCCCAAAGTGACCTGGGATCTCCAGTGGCTCCGTCACTGTAAAGATGACTTGCAAGGGTGCCATGGGTGGGAGGGAGGAAGGAAAGAACTGGACTCACCACYTTCCAAAACGTGGGGCACTGTAAAGACATCTCAGACGATGCAGATAAGGATGGGGACTCCTAGGGTCACCGGACTCTCTGAGAAATAGCAGTTGGATGTGTTCCCCTTTTCAAAGCAGGAATCACTAGCAACAGGTTAAAATAGAGTCTGACTTGGTCCCACTGAACCACCATGATTTGCAAGGCCTGATTTGCAAAGACAGGGTTTGGAAATTTCAGATGGGACAAGATCCTTGCTTGCTTGCTTTTACAAAGGAGCAGCAACAACAACAACAACAACAATAACAACAACAACAACATGTTCGTTTGTTTGGCTGTCAGCCTCTTTGCTCTAGACTTGGGTTTCCCCTGATGCTTTCTGACTAACCCCAAAACAATTTTCTTTATGAGTGCATGTTCTTGGTAGACACCCTACCGAGCAGGTCTGAATTTCTTTTGGTGAGCCCCGACAGTTCAGAATAGCAACTAAAAGCAGGAGCAGGGTGGTTTCATCATTAGGAGGCTGGACCAGGACGCAAGAGACCCAGGTTAAGTTCCCAGGTCTGCCGCAGGCTCCCAGGGTCCATCTCACAAGCACTTTTAGAGATCTAAACCAGATCGTGTGAATTTAGATCTCTTGGTGCCACGTGAGGAGCACTGAGCACCCAGATCCCAATGCCTCACGAACACCCAGAAGCTGTTTTGTTAGTGGATTGATGTGGGATTGTAGCCTTGCCTATCTGCCAGGTCCTTCGATACGATCAGAGTGGGCAGGACAGATCATGGGAGTTGGCAGGATGCTCTCAGGGGCCGGGGAGGGCTGTCTGGAGCAGGGACAGTGCAGGGGACACATATCACGGTGCCTGTGCTCCTTTTGCTCTTGTGTGGGTACAAGCAGACTTCGCTTTGCGGGACAGTYCGTCAAACAGCTTTCGCCACCGTGACATTCCCTTCTGAAAACACTCAGCAACCCTAACAGACGGCGCTTTGTTGTCCTGGGAAGTTTAAAAGATAACATCATGTGGTCGCCAGCTAATGTTTCTAACCGACGCTTTATGTWACTTGCTGAGGCTTTTGCTAATCTAGCATTTCTGCCTGACCCGTCCAGTTGACACTGGCCACACGCAGAGACAGCAGCACCCTCGTCATATCTGCCCCCTCCCACCCCAGGCAGGACCCCCGGGCAGCGTTTCCATCACATACATTTCACCAGTGCCCAAGCCCCATAATCYGCTTGGTGCAGAGACTTCCCTCACCACGTCCTCGAGCACTTCACATGCGCTGCAGAATGAAGCCGTTCCCCACCACCACCTTCGGGTTGACTTGACGGGGCATAAGGGACCACTTTGGATGTTGGCATCATCCCAGGTGATCCAGCCTGGTCAAGGAACACTTCAGGCTTCAGACATCAAACCTTATTTGACCCCTTTTTGTGACACACCGGTTAAACCRTCAGTGTCACTACCATGGCTCCAGGTAGGAAAACGTGTTTCAATACTAGCTTGTGGGCATTTCAGAAGTCCTGTCACACGGGGCAGGTTTCAATGGGATGACTGATGGAAACAAAGACAAGGTCTGTTAGAAATGGCTTAGATMATGCTAGGAAAAAACTTACTGTTACTCCTAGGTAGCTTGTCAGTTTTTAAGGTCTTGGGTTTTTTGCCATATTTTTCTACTGTTGTTCCAGCAACAGTAGAAAAATGTTGCTTTGCCCAGCATTTCTCCGCCACTACAATCATATATTCTGACGGCCTCTGATACCAACAAACCTTCTCCAGCTCACTCTGCCTGATTGCACTTTTAAAGGTACTCTTAGACCCATGATGAAAAACAATCACAAACACTAGATGCTGCTATTGTTATTAACAATGACCATAATAATAATAGCCCTAAAAAAGACACTAGTATTTCACATTTTCAAGTTGTCCAGTCTTCACCCAAAGTCCAGAAGTTTTCACAATCCCTTTCCATTTGCTGTAAGAACAAGAATGTATGACCACAGCAGACAAGGGAGAAGTATTCCTAATAAAAATAATATACAACAATAGTAGTGATCGGCCCACAGAGAAGAGAGCTATTATTCCTTCCCCTCCCATAGAGCTTCTCCACCCTTGCAATGTTGTAGCTCCCTCTTCAAAGAGACTCAAAGAAAGTCAAAACAATGTATGGCCCGCTTCCATTTGCTATAAAAGTACAGAAATGGAGCACAGACAACAATGCCAGCTCCTATCACGACTCCGTGTGTCTTCGGGAGGATATCTGACCTCCAAGGAAAAGACTGTCCGGAAAGTCAGGGAGTGAGATTTCCTTGGCTTTGAAGTACAATATGACTTCACCCACCTTGATGTCCTTCAGCAGTGACTTGTGCTGGCCTCCCTAAGGCCCTCTGTTTCAGCACGAGACCTCCTGGCCTGGGACGGGTCACAGKGCCAGGCTTTAGCCAGGCAGTTGAGCTTCCCCTGTAAGTCTCCCCAGCAGAAGCGTAGTGCTGCCGTCTGTCCCTGCGGCCGGMATTTGAGCCAGGCTTAGCTGCTGGAGGCCCTATCCCATTAAACACCACGCTCGCGTGCGAGGCTTAGCTGGCTTGCTTGGTGACCCAAGGAGAAACACTGCCCTGCACCATCAAAAAAGTGGGTGGTGGTCTCGAAACTGGATTTGATAAGGCTGAGTCAAAGGCAATCCCTGCACAGCCACACATCGCACGGCTRAATTTGCCTCTCCCTTCCCTTCCTATGCGTGCTGGCCCGTGGGGAAGGAGGAGAAAGCAGCCGCACCCTGCAGGGAGATAAGAGGGAGATCAGGAACCCTCTAGCCCGGGAAGCGTGAGCCACGGCTGCAGTGACAGCGGGGAGAGGACAAGGTGTGTGTCAGAGGCTGCAGACTGTCAGAGCTCTTAGGGATGCCCCCACAGACAGGAGGAAGCCTGGGGAAAGCCAACTTGGCCACAGCCTCATCTCGTCTCTCGTGTCTTACCTTTGCTCCGTCCACGCTTACAGGTGAAGTACTCTCAGCCTTTTCTCCATCTTATTCAAGTCCAGTTGTCTCTCCATTTAGCAAAATCATTATAAAGTCTCCAACCCCTCAGAAACGTGCCCCCCCACCAGTCTGCCACCTACGATTCAATTAATATCAGGCAATTTAAACTGAATTAAAAGCTCTGGCGCGAGGCTCTGTCCTGGTTTAACTTGGCCAGCATCACACCACACCCTCATTTCGATTAACACAAGTTTGAACGCAGACATGGCCCTTAATGCAGCAGTAAGAGCTAGGCAAAGATTAAATAATGAAAATAGTATGAATAAATAAAAAGAAGGGAGCCTAGCAGGATAAGGACCTGCTGACTTGGCAGGCGCGCGCATTGCTTCCAGTTTCATGCCCTTTCRGACGCAGGCACCCTGGAAGGGAGGACAACCTTCCAACGGCGCTGGGCGAAGGGAGGGGGGACACTGGGGCTTACCGCGTTACAAACACCAAGACGGACCAGGGATCACTCGATCGGGCRTGTCAGAAAGAGCAATTTATAACCAGCCCCTCGCTGAAACGTCAGCAGTGCATTACAGCTTCTGCTTGGCGAGGTGGAAGGCTTCTGGAGCGTCAGGGTATAAATGGGACTGCAGGCGGCACAGAACCTTCCTGCTGTTTCGCGGTGGTGGGTGCTCCCACCGCGCATTTCAAGCAGCACGTTGGCAAGTCATTCTGACCCCTGCGGGGTCCAGCGGCGCTTCCACTAGCCGAGGTACGYGGCAGCTTATCCTGCCTTGCTCCAGGGAGCCCACCTTATCCTGTCAGTACTTTCTTATTAACTACCATGAGATAAAGAAATGGCTCATTTTATGGCTGGTCCCGCTTCACCCACGAAGCTGAGCAGTGACTTCTGCCATTGCCACGGGGTCTGGCAGCCACACACAGTTTGACCACATAGGTTCCTCTAAAAGCAGGAGTAGATCCCCCAGAGTTTGTCTTTCAGACAGAGCTTGTGAAGGAGAAACAAAAACTAGGGTGACCTTGGCTGCACCCCTGGTTCCTCCTGCTGTTTCACGGCTGGGGCCTGGGAGCAAGCTCAGAACTCCACGGGCCAAACTCGACGTCACTTACTCACTGGAGTAACCTGGATTTCAGTCCAGTAAGGACACGGCCCTGGGGCAGTAAGTGAAAGGGAGCCAGAAATATGACATTAATATGCAGAAACATTSCCAGCTACGATCATCAGCCATAGGACTAAAGTGATCAGATGGTGTAAAGTAAACAGAACAGAGCTGGGTTTATTAGAGCACATTCCCTTTTCGAGGTATCTTATGCTAATGCACACAGAGATCTGGGAGATAGGAAGCTTGAGGACTGTAAAAGGAAACCAGCAGACAGCTATTAACAGAGGAAAAATTCACAGGTACCCAAACCTGGGCACAGGGACGGGTTTTATTACACTCAGAGGGGTTGGCAGAACACCAAGTTTCTATTCTAACATGTGTATGAATTTATATCGGCGTGTGTGTGTGTGTGCAGGGACTTCAGTATCAACCACAAGAGAGACGAAAAAGGGAGAATTTAATACACTAGCTACAAAATGCACTTCAAAGTAACTTCTAACAGTGTCCCAGTGCTGAGGAGTATTCCTGTGAGACAAAGCAGGCTGAAAGCCGTAAGGCTGAGCCCGAAACCTGCCGGGGTCCTCCGTACGGTCTGTGTGTACACGCGCGGTGTGGCTGTGCGATGGCGTTAGCGGTGTGCCACCGTGCAGCAGGCACACAACCCGTGTGCTTCGCCTGGAGAGCTGGGTCTCCGCAAAAGAGATCCGTCTGACAGGCATGCAGTTTTGTTACGATCAGTGAGAAAACTCTGTATCTACCCTCACCTCAGGGTGAAASACATGGAGCAAAATAGCACAAGTGAGTGTTTCCAACACGAAGAACAGAAACAGATACGTAAGGAATCTAGGGCAGCTCTGCTGATGATACAACAAGCCCTGGAGCAGAGATAGTCAGCCTCCAGAGGGGAAATCCCAGGTGCCAGGGATGACTCCAAAGTATTCCCCAGGGATTACACACAATTTTGCCTAAGCTCAGTTAAGAAAAACCTTTGCGAGGGAGCTCTGCTGCCTGCCAGGGATGGCTGTCACGGCCGCCCCACGGCACACACCAAGCACGTTCAAAGGTCCCCTCGCAGGAAATCCCACTGAAGACACTGGTTAAGTTCTTCCTTCAGGACAACGACGAGTATTTTAAAGCCATACCTTTGAATTCTGACAACCTTGTAATGGGGTGAGCAGGGTCCAACCCAGGCGAAGCAAAAAAGAGGCGCTGAGTGCCCAGCCCACAGGCAGGTGCCCCCTGAGCTTTTCACAAGTGAATAAAAAAACCTRAAGACTTTGTCTTGGCTTTCCTTCAACTCATGACTAGACCAGAGGTGAGTATCTTGGATGCCAATACAAAGCGTCCCCTGAGGTTTTTTTATACCTTGTCTTCCCTTCTTTTTTTTTTTTTTTCCCCTTGCAGTTCTGCTCTCTGAGCAGTGCCTGGATCTCTCTCACATCTTCTCACATTATTTGTAATTCTCCTCTGAGAGAGGAGGAAAAAAAAATTCGTGAACTGAGCCTGCCTGCCTCTCACCAAGCACTCAGCCATCACAGTAAATTTACCTCCATCCTTATGCTGCCAGTGGAGCAGCATTCACAATTCTCTCCCTTTTCTCTATGCGGGCAACACCCTGGTAAGGATACTTTAACAGCTAGTGTAGAGCTTACAATTGCCACACAACAAAAGATAATGGCACTATAGGCATGAAAAAAGACACTTACAGTCATGAGCACATGGCCACAGGGATCCATATGTTTGTTAATGGCCTCTGACAGACCATAAAGGCAAAGGCTGAAGTCCCTGCTAAACTGTAGGCAGGGCTGCTTTGCTGAAATACCACAAAGTCGTCAGGGTGTACCTAGAAGGGATGGGCAAGAGGGGAGAGGTGAAAATAGGTTTCGGAAAGGCATCCTGGGATGTGTCATCTTCAGCCCAGGTCAGAGCTGTGAGAGGTGTCTGAGCCACAGGGCAGAGAGCGGCAAGAAAACCCCGTCGTGCTCACCTGACTGCTGTCATCTGCCCACGCTGCTGCTTGGCAATCCCAAATCAGAGGTGGGAAGGGCAGCACGCACACCGATAAATCATCTGATAGCGTGTTTTCTAATCACTAACCCTGTCTCTTCTGCTTCTGCTGCAGTTGCCTGTCCTGCGAAGCGACATGAGTCTCAAGGGATCCCTCAGCAGCAACCCTGGCTCATCAAAGTAAGGATCTCTGTGGTGGGCTTCCTCCATCTCGTGGCTGGCACCGCCACTCCTTCCTACCACCCAGGGGATGCTCCTAGCGCTCCCACTTGCCCCCCAAGTCCCTGGTGTTTGTTTCACCCTTCCTGGGCACCTCACAAGCTGAGGCCATAGCCAACATCACTGCCTCACACCTCATGCGCCCTGTGGCTTGGTAATGCTGCATTAGGTGCAGAGAGGAGAGGGACACCAGGAGCCTCTCCACCTGCGCCTTGGGGGCTACGGCAGCACGTGGCAGCTTCCCGACGGAGCCAGAGCCACCAGCTCTCTCCCCCCTTCCTGCATGCTCCTGGTCTCTGCAGGGTAGGGTGTAGGTGTATGAGCACCGTGAAGCTGCCTGCCCTGGGGGGGACGTCAGAGCGGAAGGTAGCCACTGGCCACCCACTGGCTCACTGCACCGTGCAGGACAGCCCGACCACAGCACCTGAAACCCCCAGGTCCTGCTTTGATCCTCCCCTGCCAGGCCTGAGCCGGAGAAACCACTGTTATCTCCTGGCTGCACACTCCCACACACAACCCAGGCACGGCRGGCCGGCCCTACAGGGGACGTAACCCATGCTTAGAGACCCGACGCCCCGAAACTCAAGTGTTTACACACAATTACRTCCTTCACATTTTTACATGGCACATGTTCTATATCTGAGCACCGGCCTTCAAGGAGTGCATCTCAAAAGGGTCCATTAATAAGGGACCTTAATATTGGCACTTACACTGCCTCAGGTATAACATGGAGGGGTCCCCGTTTACCTGCGCTGCTCCCTGTAACGACCCCGCTTACCGCACACTGGGAGCCGCTCTCCTTAAAACAGCYCCTCCAGGAGCAATGTCCTTCCAGGGGACACTGCGTGTGAAGGTAACTCTAGTGGGGACAGGCCTAGATGGGCTCCTCTGTCTCCTGTTTCCAGCTGCTGGGTTTAGTGACGTGCCMGCGGTGTGGATAACAGCTAGGGTTGCAGAGGGAGCCGCCGGCACGGTCGGACAGGCAAATGCTTTGCTCGGTAATTGGGAGTCGTACCACGTCTGACGGACGTGATGAGGAGGGCAGGGCTGGTCCCTGTCGGGACAGCTGCAGAGCTGCTGTGCTGATTATTGTGTGAGCTGCAGTGTGAAAGCAGATGTTAAAAAGATTCGGGAGCTGATGGTTTATTTGTACCTTCTTTCTTTTACAGTGGCAGCATGGGCAGAGCGGACGGAGCCTCCAAGCTGAGCGGAAAGGACCTGTACGGTAAGTCGTGCCCACAAACACATCTAAGGTTTCCTGTAGCAAAAGCACCTCTGGAGATCTGGACGTGGCTGTTGGGGAGTTTTAGGCTGGAAGTCAATGAAAGCCACGTGAATCCAGATCTCCATACGCAACGGGCTGGCCTGTTGCRAATGGCAGCAAAAACGCACCTTATCTCTGTGCCATCGCCTCCCGTGCTGGGGACAGCTGTGATTTTGTGAGAACAGACAAGCTACGCAGAATGCTGCTTCCCCTCACCCCCACCCGTCACCCAGATCCTCTCCAGTTATGTTAGCAAGATAACCTGATAAAGGGCCTAACAAAAGAAAGACTGTCCTCAGCAGGTTAATGATTATCCTCTTTGAACTACTCAGTGAACCATGAAAACTGCAGTGCCCTTTGGCTCTTTGGAAGTAGACGGAATTGGTAGGATGGTGCTTGTGCAGAGCCTGATACRCAGCTTGTTTATAAACGACCCCAGCTCCAGAGGAGCCAGGGAGTCACTGGGTGAAGAGCTGTAGAAGACATTTAGGTATCAGTAACAGTTATTCCTGATCTTAGCAGCTCTCAACGTAGCCCAGGTGAAGACCTGGCCCGCAGGGTAGGCAGAACAAGCAGAAAGTCGTGTGAGAAGTCACCTCCCTCAGTCGCTCCCTGGATAAGAAGATGGGGGTTTGTCTGGGGGAACACGAGCAGCTTTCGGGGAGTGCAAGCCTGCAAACTCTCCCACCTGAGAGCTGTCGATTTGCCTGGTTGATGCTTTCATTGGGTACGAAGAGGCTGCGTGTGCCCCTTGTGGGAGAGCTTATATTTGATCAGAAATTCCCTTTGCAGCTACAAGGTGAGGGGGGTTTATTTGTCCCTGGCAAGTGACTTTGGCTGCTGAACGGTTTTGGCTGGAGGTTTGTCTGTGTGGAGTGGCCTGCAGCAGTGTCCCACAAGTGACCTATCTTGCCTGGAGAGAGGTGGTCGCTGGTGGGAAGGCGGGGGCTGTCCTTAGTGGATGAAGGGTTAAACAGTCATTGTTTACTTCGATTAGCTGCGAAGAAGTGAAACAGGGGAATAAAGGTAGGAAAGAAATTGGGTGTTACTGGCCAGGGCTGTTTGTGGCCTGGATGCTCCATGATGGGCAGGTGCCAAATGGAGGTTTGAACTGTGTCAGTAATTTGCCTGGAGATGAAAGGACACGTAATAAGCCTAGAAAGAAACGAGAGGATGAGGCGTGGAAATGTTTGGGTGCTGCTCCACTTTGCACACAGGGCTGCTGGTTCAGACGAGCTCCTCCTACCTCTAATGGCATCATTTCTTTTGCTGTGCACTGAAAGCTCCTGCAGATCCGATCAGGGGCAGAAGGATTAGAGCTGCAAGGTAAATGGCCGTACAGACACGCGTACAAATGAAACCGAGAGCTGACAACTGTTTTGGAGACACAGCACATGGGCGGTCAGCACCCGCGGGCCGAGGCAGCCCCGGGCTCTGCATGGTCAGGGTTGCAGGGTGGGATCTAACTGTGACTTCAAGGCCGACTTGGTGCCTCGGCCCAGCGAGCAGGGACCACCCCGCAACGCCTCCACCGCAAAAGCTGGCAAAGGGAAAGGCTGACAAACTGCCTTTAAAACAAACAGAGTTTCTCAAATGATTTTCAACACCGAGTTACATCTTTTAAATTTTTCTGCATGGACACACCCCAAAAGCAAATTTCACCGGGGATRGGACCTCTCTGACCAAATTCCAGCAAACCTTAAATGAGGACCGTAAGTCCATSGGCCAAATCCTCAAGAGGAGTAAATCAGCTGCTCGTTATTTCCCTGCCACCTCTGAAGCACAGTATGAGGTCTGCAGTAATTTACTGCATAAATCAGTGGCTGTTGGCTGGCTCAGCCCAGCACTGCGTGAGTACATCCACAGGGTTTTTGCTTGGCAGAACTTGAAACCSGCCCCGCTAATTCAGCGTGCCTTTATCAAAGGACACTCAGCATGTGTTAAACCAATATTTAAATGCCTGGGTCCCCTTCGCACTCGGATCCTCCCTCCCCCAACATTACCTTSTGCTGTGAGCTGGCACATTTGGGGGTGGAGGGCAGGCAAGAACTAAAATTCCAGGGAGAATTATGTTTCRTAGTGAAACAAATCACATCAAGCCGAGCTGGCCTTGATTATGTGATTACGATGCTGCTAAGGGACGTTCAGAGCTTACAAGACTTTTCATATTTCCATTTTTCTCCAGTGTAATCAGGCTGGACCCTCAGCCTGTGTACGCTGCCAGGCCTCCAAAGAAATGAGTGCAACGACTCCCAGATTCCCAGCACACAGACATCCGCGGCATTTAAAGCTCGCTGGGTAATGCACACAGATGCTCCAATGCACACAGATGTCTAAATATTATTCCTAGGTGAACGAGGCCTTGCTTTTAGCTTTCTTAAGACGTTCTTTCTACAACAGAGTGCCTCTCGCCACAAAGCAGGTATGGGAGGAAGGACGGCATGCACTGAACCATTAGCTCAGGTACGTGGGCTCTAAATGCGAACCCAGCCTGAGCCTCCCTGACTGGGCTCACACGACAGGAGTGCCAACTGCAGGGCACTGCCACCTGAGGGCCAAGGTGTCCCCAGTACCAACRGGGACTTACTGGCAGTATTAAAGCCACCTCAGGTGAGACCCTGGAGAGTAGTATTTAAAAGCATCGTGGCGAGGCCGAAGCAGAGCAGCAGCTCCAGGCTGTGCACAGAAAGCCAAGTGGATGACACAGGTGGGGGATCTGCTCTGGGGGGGTTCAAGGACATAGCGTSAAAGTCCCAGGGCCACGCAGGTTCCGCACAGGACACAGCCTCGCGGCTGGTGGCTGCTCTGGCGTCACCCCTGGCCTGCTGTCATCGCCTTGATCATCAAGTGCGCGGCACGCCACCACGTCTTCTTCACTGCGGTGAGCACAGAGGGATGCAGAGAGAGAACCAAAGTCACCAGGGAATTCTGCAAAGAAATTGGCTTAAAGCCCTGAGGCATCTTCCCCTGGCTCCATCCCTACCAGAGTTGATCAGAGGTGGATACACTTTCTAAGTGCTCAGCTGTCCTCGGTGGAGCTTCCTGGCTGTCATGGGAGCAGGAAACTCATTCTTTCCTCCCCCCTTAGCAAAATGGCATCACATTTGCTCAGCTCCACATTCTGGAAGAGTCTGTGGCTGCCTGCACAGAGCGAGCCCCAGCTCCGCTGGCAGCAGGGGGAATGGCTGGCACCTATCAAGTTGCCACTTTACTCAATGCACAGCAACAGCTGAATAAATGTTAATGCATACCATAAATAAATTAAGCTGCTTCTCCRCTTACTGGCATCTGCTCTGAACCTAGATGAAAGCCTGAGGGGGGGAAACCAGTGTGGCTCTGGCAGAAGCCAAGGGAAGGGCTGGAAGGAAGTGTTTCTGCATAGTGCTTCCCACAGCAGGCTTCTGCCACCCCTTTCTGCGGGGACACCCAGGTGGACTTCTGCAGGCGTTCATCTAAGCTGCCTTCATGGCTGATCAGACAGCGCTGTCTCTCGTGACGGATTAGGCAGCGTAACCATGAGAAGCTGCATAGAGTCGAGGGCAGCTTAATGATTACAGTGGATTTCTCGTGGGGCTGTAGGAAGGAAAGGGTTCTGCAGCAGCATTCAGAGCAGCCCATTTCTGTTTGGYTACCGTGTCTGTCCCTGCGGCGCTCAGCCGCTTTCCAACACCCCCGGGCCAGCTCCTTGGGTGTCTTTGCCTCTCACTTCAAGTGCTGGGGCACAGAAGTGCCCGGCAGATCCGAAACCAGGCTGGCTCCCCAGCAGGGCCGCAGAGCAGAGGGGTGGGACGCGGAGGGGCACCGCAGGGGTGCCAGACCCCAGCGGGGCAGGAGGGCAGCRCTCGTCTCATCCAAACCTGTGAGACCCAGCCGGTTGTTTCTAACCTGCCCACCCCATCCTTGATACACTCGTTTCTGGGAAAGACCAAAACTTGTCGGAGTACAGGGCAGGAAAAGTGATTTTGGAGCAAGAAAAACTGCCTGTGGTGAGTTAGGCTGGAGGAATGCGGTGCTGCACAGCGGCAGCCGGCGAGGAGCAATCACTTGACACTGCACCCCCCGTAACCCAAGAAAGGCTTCGGCGCTGCAACAGGACACGGGGCACTAACACAAAGAGAGGAGCCCTTCCCTGGGCAGGTATCATCTGCCTGGGGAGCCGCGGGGAGAGAAGACTCTGCTTGGTGGAGGCTTGGCAGAGGACACTGGCCCTGGCTAGGCAGAATACACTGATGGCGAAGGAGTAAACGACGTTTAACAATCACGAACCAACTCCTGGGGGTCTCTACAGACCTCCCTTGTCTCCTAACAGCACCTCCAGCCCCCAGCCACGTGGGGAGGTCTCTGAGAGAAGACTCGCCAGCCGCCAGCATGGTCCCCAGACYGTAATTCCTTGCTGCCGGCTCTCCTGCACCTTCGCTCACCCCTGGGTGAGCACGGCGTGAAGCAGGGCCTTGAGGTCGCTGCTGCGAGATACCCATCACAGACAGGAGTTGTGCCAACCCGCGGATGGCCCCAAGAGCAGAAAGACAGAAACGTTGACTCGAGAGCGCCTTGCTTCCCCTAAAGCTCCCCTGTAAATGTGCATTTACTGTTGATGGCACGGCACGACAACCAACAAAAGGGTTATTTACTTTTAGTTATTGCCTGCCCAAACCATGAGCTTGTTAATTATTTCAGCTGGAGGCCACGTGGCAGTCACACAGTTATCAATGGGAGCACTGAGGTGCTGTTCCTTCCCCTAGAAGAGGGTTTTTGCATGGATTTAACACGCGCTGGTATTGTCTGCAAGATACAACCCTGGCAGGAGTGGTGGCTAGAAACCGAGCTTGCTCAGCGACGCAGTTGGGTCAAGAGGACGATGGAGATGCCTAAACCCAAGGGGATCTGGGCAGCACCTGAACGGTGCCACTCAGTCATGTCCCTCAGATGCAGATATATCCTCTGTGTCTTTTAGCAAAAGCTAAAAATGGAAAGCGCTGGCATTCATTGAGACGCTTTCTGAGGCTGGATAGCTCGGCGGGAAGGCCAGGTGTTTGGTTTTAGGCATGTCTGACTCAGATGAGACGTCAGCCCGTGCCCTGAAGCAGGCCTGCGTTGCCATCAGTGAAGCAGTGAGGCTGYAATTCTGGATAAAACAACTTCACACCTTACTGACTGGACAGCTGTTTCCTTTAAAGCTATCATCCCACAGGAGAGTAAAGTCTGAGATCCAGCAAAGATCAAGACTCCTTGCCGTAGAGAGGAGGGACCACGTCCCTCGGACTGCCCTGCAGATTCCCGTTTGGGAAGTGACAGGGTGACTGAGGGAACSGGTGCTGAGCGCAGCGGTACCAACCTAACCGGGATTTCCCAGGCCCGGTGTTTGCTGTACGTACCACTCCCTGCAGGCCCTGCTCTGCTTGCCCAGGACCTCCAGAGCACCGGCCAGGGCAGATGGACACACAGCTGTGTCTGTCTCCAGCCGGCTGCATGACCATGGCCAACACATTTCACCCTTGGGCGCTGCTTTCCCCTGCTCCTGCCCTTTGCCAGGACAGACTGAAAGCTGCTCAGAGGAAGGAGTGTCCCTGGATGCATTCGCCCAGTGCAATGGGACAGTAACAGGGAGCCAAAGTGCTCCCGCAGTAGGTGGGGTGAAAGGCAGCGCAGTTTTTCCACGTGCCGTTGCTGTTTGCTTACCCAGCCCACCGCAAGAAAGCCCTGGGCAGTGCTGACCAYAGGTCTGAGTCAGAGCAGTGCCTGAGACATTAATTCCCCATCTCCTCTGCTGCCAGCCTTGAATAACTCCCTTGTCCTCCTCCACTGCTCCCTCAGTGCCATTTCAGCTTCTTTCTTCACATGCCCTTTCCCACCCCAGCTTCCAGCTTCAGATTACCCCGGCTCCCCTCCGACGCTGCCTTGTGGGTGCCCTTTTATTCAAAGCCTTGGACATTTAATAGTCCAACTGGAAACAGGGCTGGAAGAAAAATAGGAAGCCAGCATTCCTGTTGGCTCAAACAGACCAAAACCCAGTGGTGGGTAAGATGAGGGACGTGTAGGCTCAGCTCAGCCCTGACTGGAGCTACTGGGAGGAGCAGGCTGTGCTCCGGGTGCTGCTGGATGGAAATCCCGAGTTGCCTGGGCTCAGCCCCGGCCGCAGAGCTGCCTTGCAACTGCTCTGACCTGCCGCAGGCAGCTCTCGTGCCCGCATTGCAGGGCCTTTGTGACGGCAGTTAGCGACGGGAGGCTGCGGAGAGGGATCTGGGACCTCTGACGCTGCAGTCCCTGCTCGGCATCTCCAGCGGCCCTTTTTCTTTGCCACTTCAAGACTGCTGAGTGCAAGTTCTCTCCCTGCATGGAGTAACTGCTCAGAGCTTATTCAGAGGAACGTTTTCTTAAATGGAAATGGGTTGTTGGATATGCCCAAGTACCTTGGGAATAAAAGCCGTGTTAGTTAATAGCAACAAAAAAAGGGAAACTTTTCATTACAAGTTTTTTTGGTCCTCAAGTAAAAGAAATTCTTCAGTTTGTTTAATTAAATCAAGGTTCCCCCAATCTTACTAAATGTATTCTGACATTAAAAAAGTGTCATTACCAGCTATGAGAGGTTCAGAAAACAAAGTTTTGGATTGTTTGGTGAAAAATAATTTAGCATATTTCTTCCAGCCCTGGTTGTAAAGGAGAAAAGGAACACCGCTACCCATGAGCTTTCCCTGCAGCTTCTCAATACTGTGATTATCTTCCGCTGAGAGGCCCCTGGGTGCCTGCCCAGCAGACAGTATCCTACTGTACATACTGCCTTGTGTTCCCTGGCATGCCGGACACAAACCCGCAGTGTTTCTTGATGTACTCAGTCCTTGCACAACCCGGGACGTGGGTCTGGTTTTTATTTGCTCCTCTAGAGTGGGTTGTGTCTTCAGCTAATAAGAGAGGAATGTGAGCACTTGGGTCTGAGCTAGTGGCAAATATTAAGCGTGCCGAGGAGGAACTCAGCCTTGTGACACCTACCAGCAGCTGCCGACACGCTATCAGTAAAGCGGCTCCCTGCTGCCACAGGCCATTCATACCTCTGGCTGCTCCCAACCTCAATGAGAGCCTTTTCATTCAYCTCTAGAGCTTCCAGAGCACGTAGTAATGCGCCACCCATGAGTGACAGCTGTCCCACGCATCACAGCCACCGATACAGACACGCTCTGGAGTTCAGAAAGTACCATGGTGCTAACGGGAAAACCAGGGAGCTTGATGCTTCCTAAAAAGCTGCAAAGATGCTTCCAAAGCGGAGCTCTCCCCACGCCGGCTGGCCATAGGGAACCCCAAACAGGGAAGCCTCTGCAACAGCAGAAGCAAGGTACGGAGCTGCAGATGCCTCCCTGTCGGAAGTTCAGACGCAGCAGGTCCGTGCAGCGCCTGAAACCAGATCCCTGACTAACCCTGCAGAACCTGGAGCATCCTCCCACTCGGTGAGGAAGCGGGAACCTGTCGGATCGGCGGAGCTGCGCTGCCGCAGATGCGCAGTCAGACTGCCAGATCAGATCTGGCCCCGTGCTCAGATCCTGGGGACGGATGCTATTTCATCAGGCTGCTTTGTAACGCAGGCCCGGCAAATTTGCATCTTTGCCATTAGCATAGAGAGGCATTTGCTGCTTTGTTTCTCCTCTGGAGGGTTGTGTCCTGACCTGCTGGTTTGGCACAAAGACTAGCTCATGCTACACTGGCAAGTTACTATAAACAGCATRTGCACTGCTAGATAATGTATAGATAATATAAAGAATTGGCAAGCRCCAGAAGGCCACAGCCAGGACTTTYCTTAGGCTGTTCTAATGGACGCRGRSGCCAGGGAGGTCTCTAGTRTGATGCAGGGAATCAAGGAGAGGTCCTTGGTACTGCCAACAAAAACAAACCTAATCCGATCCATCTTTGGCTCCTTACAGAGAGTTTCACACATGACATGTCCATCCCCCACGTTCTCTGCTCTGCCTTCTGCCCAGCAACGGCTGAAAACAAATACGGGGAGAGACGGGGAGGATCAGGGAGGATCCTGTATGATAAAACTCGCTAATTAATCGGAGAAGGATGTCCACGGAGGGGAGGCTGAGGCCTTCGCAGCTCTGGTGTAACTGCCTSCATTTGTTACAGAGGCACCTCTTTACACCACAACTGACTTTGGCCCYGGCGTACAGCAAGAGCGCAGGCGAGTTTTTGTTTAGAGCAGTTTAGAATGTAAATGGACGGAAAGAGATGGTATCTTSGGACCGAGCTTTGGGATCCTGCCTGTAGCAGCCTGTAACCCCCGTGCAGCTCAGCGCAGCACCACAGGCACTCCCCCTGCCAGCGGCCGGAAAGAAGGGCTCAAATTCCCCCGAAACACCGGGAACACGGACTGTCACAGCAGTCCCGAGGCTGTTCTGCCTCTCGCAGACATTTAAGAAAATGCAAAAAGAGCAGAAAAAAGCGCCACAACCCACTAACAATCTGGGGAAAGCAGAGCGTGGTGGGAGCACGCCCCATTCGGCCCGTTTACCCCACATGCAGAGGCACAAGTGTCTTCTGCACGGAGATATACCGTCGTACAGCTGTGCCCCAGCACAGCCGGCAACCATAGGTGCTTTGGTCATACCTCTCTGCTAACGTCTTTTGGCTATCTGCTTCAGGGTCAGACAAGCTGAACCCCAGAGGAGCCTGTTTCCCTCCTTCCTAGGCTGATGTTCCCCCCCCCCGAGTATTCACAGGCCATTTTGGAAGCTGGCAGCAGGGGCAGGGCCCAAGCCCAGGTGCCCCGTTGGGTGTCTTACCCCTACGACCGCCCTTTCTCCTACCCTTGGTACCACTGGTACGTGGTACTGGGGATGCTCTGCCCTCCTGGCAGAGGCCATGCACGAAGAGAGACAAGTCCGCTGCTGCCCTCCTGTGCACTRCTCTACATCCCCAGAGACTTTAACCAAGTTATTTCAGCTCTAGGCTGGTCCCAGCGGGCAGAACTTATCCCGATCTCTTGTGCACACAATCCGTTGGGCTGAAGGGAGTGTTCACAGCCACGTCCTAACTCCCTGCAAAAAAGGGTGTTGCATGGAAATGGGGAGGGAACTTGGCACGAAAGATGTGGGTTGGCTTCCAGGACCAAGCTGATAACCCCATCCGTCCAGGATGTGCATCGATCCTGCTTTTTTTTCTTCCCCTCATTTATTACTCTCTTTCATCCCTTTCACTCCTTAACATAAAGCCAAACAGAACACTCTCCCTTCCAGCCAAGATTTTAGCTTCGTCACTGGSATTTCAGCCCAGCACCCAGTTTTGAGCCCTTGGGTAAAATCCATCTTGCTACCTCTGCAGTGGTCTGAGCTTTTTCCATTTCCTCATGCGGCCACTGGTGCCAGTGGGAAACGTCATTCCCACGGCACTGTTTATCCATAAGATATTGGCAACAGATAACATTCTTCAGAGAACGGCTTTGCAGTTTTCCCCACACCTCTGGGTACGAGGCAAGATTAAAACTAGCTGGTTAGGAAAGGACTAAACAACTGAACCGAATTCAGTTAAAGAACCATTTATAGTTTGGTTKTTTTCCCCCTGAAAGGCGTGTCTTAGGGTTCACTGGGCCAAATCCTTAGAGGCAAGACATGAGGCAATTTACCAGCGTGTGTGCATGTCCCACACGGCATCCACGCTCAAGTCATCCAAAGCTTTCTGGATCACCCAATGCCATTCATACAAGCGTTCAGGCTCAGCAACGGCGCGACTGTGAACCACCCATCATTGCTCTTTAGGCCACCAGCAACCTCCCTCCAGACGAGACAGCGTCCCCATGCTATGAGGGGGTTTTCTGTTGCCAGACACCAAACACAAGCGACAAAGCTGTACTGTTTTCCCGTCTCTTCAGCTCTCTTGGCAGACAGAAGGGGAAGAGTACAGCGGTGGTCACTGTGGGCTCATGCCAGCTTTTATCACCTTCAGATGTTTGCTGTACTAGTGCCACAGCCCTGGAGCTCTCCTTGCCCTTTGCAGCCCATCCCATGTTATATCCAAAGAGTTCTCCACCGCTACAGCCTCTAAAGGGCACAGCAGAAGATAATTAATGTAAACAGAGGTGCAGATTGGTGTCTAAGCTCTGACAGCAGCTGCCATCTAATTTTGGGAAAATCATCGCTATATTCCTGTAATGCTTATTTATTGCATGGGGATTATGCAAATTCTCCGCCTCCTGGGGACAGGGTATGGGTTGGATAACGCGTTATGGTGCTCGGGTCTTCTCCATTGCAAGACATTGTAGAAATGTAAAGTGTCCTAGTAGGAGAGGTGTCAGATAAACCGGGAGGAAATTAGCTACTGCTGCTAACATGCCAGCGTTCATTCATAAAAAATTAAGCAGTCAGAGGACAGGGCTGTGCAGGAGGGCGGTGTGGGAGCTACCCAGGACGTGCGACCTGCCTTCTGAAGTCTTTTCTGGGCAAGGGAGTTCACCTGTCCAACGTAAAGGATCCCCCTTGATCCGCAGAGTCAAACAGCCACCGATCTCCCTGCAGGCATCGTTCTGTGCATGGCATATTTGGTTCAGCCCACCACGACCAGAGACAGATTTAAGCTAGGGCAAATAATGATGCATCTATGGAAAGGTCTGCCATGTTTCACCACATTGCTTTGAAGTAAACAAACAAGAAAAACCTCTTTTTTTAAAGCACCCACACTTTTTGGATAGATGTGGCCTAAGACTGACTGTTTTGTGATTTGCAGCCTGAATCTTTACTTCTTCCTGTGTTTAAATCAAAACGAAATGCTAGGAAAGAAGGAGATTTCAGTGTTCTGGCACCCTGCCGTCCCCGGAAAGTCTGGCTGTTTTCAGGCTGCGTGGTTATATTTGCAGATGCCAGGAGGAAACACAAAAATAAAAGTTTCCATGGGTGTGGGGACCAGGTAGAAGCCAACGAGACAGAAGGGATTTCAGGAGAAGGAACAAGCAGACGTCTTAAAGAAAGGGACAGGAAAGAGAATACACAGAAACACCCCCTTCCTCACCCTGGGCAGCTTCTGGGACGTCAYTTGAATGGCATCCTTAGACAAAATAGAAGCACAGTGTTCTAGTTCTGTGACTTTTAAAGGTAATGCAGAAATACCCCCAGGGAGAATCAACAGAGGGAGGGGGAACATCTGCATTTTCTTCCTTGCTTGCTTCTGTCTGGAAAAGGCTACAAATGGCTAAAGGGGCCTTTGGCCCCTCTGAGTGAGCTTAACTCCAAGTGCAGGTGATGGAAAGCGGGGCTATGCAGAGCTCTGAGGTTTTGACAGGTTCCCAAGATTTCCAAGGGCTTCTCCAAACGTCAGGTGCGTGCTGAGATCTCCCCTGACCGCGACGCATGCAGCTTCTTTGAGTTTGGAGGATGGGGCAAAGGCATCAGAGGGGACCCCAGAAAGCCTGTAGGCAACCAGCCGCAGCCCTGACCATTGCTACAGCTCCATGGGCTGTTCTCCTACCAGAAGGCCAGTCTGGTTCTCCTACCAGAAGGCCAGCCTATAGTCTTGGTAGGCTGTTCTACCAGAACCGCAGTCCTATGCTAGCCTCCCTCTGGAAACCCCATCCCCCTGGTATACCTTCCCTTCCTCGGGGACTACCAGCTCCTGACATGGCTCTGCACCCTTCCTTTCAGGGCTGGAGACATTTGCCTGTCCTAATGTAAAACCCCTTTGTTTCYAGGCCTACCACTTCAGCCTTTTCCGCTCTCTTCTAAAAAGAAGGGGACGGGATGTCTTAAAATCCAAATTTGTCTTATCTCACACAGACGTGGTGTTCTCATTTCCATTAGTGTCATCTCTTTACACGAGAAATGCTTGGTGAGGAAATTGAGGTTACTGAGAGAAAAAAAAGTTACTCACATCAGACACGAATCCCTGMGGTGTGTGTTGCCGTGTGCCCTCTTCCAGACCTTGCCCCACATTTGAAGTAGGGCAGACTGCAATTAAAACACACAGCAAACAGAAAATGACCCTTCAATGCGAGCCTAAGGTGAGAAGTGGCCGTGCTGAAATATTAATTTACTCAAGGTCACTCTGGAAGCTAATGGCTAAGCAGGGAGCTGTGCTGGGTGTCTGAGGTCTTTCCCCCCCCTGAACTATCCCCGCTCCACCTCTGAGTCGGTGCTGCTGGTGTAAAAGGCCCCGGCTCGGAGACCTCCGTTAACGCCTCTGCCAGCGTGCCCACCAATAAATCATTTCTACTCACGGACAGCAGGCACTTCAGGGCTACCAGGAATTAGCCGCAGAGGCAAAGCACACTGCTGTGTTTTCAGTCACAGGCACAGAGATACAAGGTGCAAAGTACTCAGGTGTCCTGCCAAGCTGATGGCACACCTCAGGTGTAAAGAGTGTTAGAAAAGTGTTAAAAAGCATTAGAAATCAGCTTGAAATCAGCTTCTATCAACCCTTGCCAGGCTCTGAACAAAAGCAGCAGCATCTCTTTTCACGTTYGTTGTCTCTGGGCTACATCTGTATGTTTAGCATGCTCCTGCAGCCACAGACGGGTTTGCTACCGGTGCTCAGCCCTGCGTCTTCAGAGAAGTACCAAGAGGAGCTCAATTGAAAAGCTCTTCTCCGCTGGCCAAGGAGAAAGGTGAACATCCCAGRCTAAATCCCAAGGAAAGCAGCCCTTTGGGCCAGTGCTTGTTCTGGAGGGACACCTGCTGGCGATGTCCCCCGAGCCCCACTGAGCTCAGGAACATGCTCATCCTCCTTCCACGGAAGCCAAGTAGAAATAAAAGCCTAACGGAGACGCAAGGGGAATCTCGGGGGAAAAGGTTCACACTACCAAGGTGGAACCCARAGCAAAAGCGTGCTGCAAACCCGCACGTGACCCAAGCCCCGATCCCAACTCCACCGCCCCTTGTGCCTGACCAGCATTTCGCAGCCCCAAACCAGGGCAGGTCACGGGAGCGAGAGCACCTGACAGACACTTAGCAAGAAAACAGTGCGAAAGACCCGCAGTCTGATATACCTGAGAGGTTTGAGTTTGTTCAACCATAACCGGTTTTTAACTGCCCTCCCCGCCAGCTCTCTGATTTTAGGACAGCCAAAGAAACCCCAAATTCCCACTAGGTGTGAGCTAAATCAAAGTAACCTGAAACAGGAGCATTCACAGAGGCTGGATGGGTTGGCTCGAAATCCTATCCCATTCTAGGCAGGAAAAATCTARGCATGAAGCTGCATGTTACATGCAGGGGCACGCACGCTCGTAAGGAAGGACATTTGCAGAAATCCTGGCAATCAGTGCCGAGGAGGCACGTGCCTATAAGATATTTTAACTCCTGTCAACTCTGTGGGAAAGATTCAGGCCAGCTTCTCCTTCCTTTGCACAGGATCTACTGGCAGGAGGTTTAAATAACAGCTATTCAGGTGAGAAGTGAATACAAGGACACCCCCAGGACTAAGCTAAAGCTCCAAACCGGTGCTTTGGGGTTTGTTTTCTGCTCTTGTCACAGCAGGATGCTCTGTTTGCGGCATTTACTCCTTGCTAGCACTCTTCTGCATGCAAGGCTTAAAGGAGAACATGCGTCAGAGGTGGTAAATTACCCCCCAGCCAACACTCGGGCTGTAATTCAGTGTCRCATCTTCTCCATCGCTATCACCAGCTTCAGGAACTGCCATCCTTTCCAATCCTGACCCTCGTTTCTCYGTCCCATTGCTGCAGTTCACTGACCCCTCCGCTGTCCCCGTGCGACTGTTTGTGGGACAAGTTCACTCAAGCGAGCTCAGGGAAAGGGACGGACAAGACGCATCGTCTGAACTAGTGTGGAGCGGCAGCAGGAGCAGCAGCAGCAGGCAGCTGCTGGAGGTGTTGCCCATTTGCAGGAGTCTCAGTGATTCCTGGTAGCTTTGGMGAAGATGTAAAGGACAGGCTTAGTAGATCTTGTAGAAAATTCCTCCATGGTTTGGGAGCAACCAGGGGACTGTGCTTTCTTGGGGTGAAGTGGTCAGAGACCATTTTTGCTGGGATATAGTCAGAAGAGAAGGAAAAGGCTGTCAGAGCAGCACTGCTTCAGTCACTACTTGTGTTGACCATGCCAGCTTTCCCTTCCGTGGGTGCCCTGTTGTGCCCTCTACCCCTCTGTCCCCCTTGCTGGACCTCTCCCCACGCGTAGACCCAAGGCAGGAGACCCRCGGGGTGGGCAGGCGTGTGCACCACACACCCTTCCCTCTTCCTCCGCACACCCCCCGGCTCCTCTCCCTGAGCAGCAGCTTGGGAGGCCCCCACTGTCACTCCCACAGCAACCTCGACAAAATACGCTTGTAAAGAGTCTGTTAACAAATGTGCAAACCAYGCAAAAGCAGACCAGGTGCTGTTCCCTTCCACTCCCCCTTTATCCCTGCTCCTATCACCCACGCTCACCACTCCTCCTCCTTTCGTGGCAATGCACACCCGCCAGGCCACAGCCTGCTCCTGTCCCTGCTGAAGGTGGCCAGGGTGCAGGGAGAACCTCTTGACTTCTCTAAGCGAGCCCACGTTGCTCGCTCCTCGGGGCCGGGCGGCTTCTCTGTCTGCMAAGCAACTTGTGCCTCACAACCAAGAGCAGGAAGGCAACGCTGAGGGAGACTACGTCTGGCCAGATTGGGCACTGGGAGGCCACTTCCCGGGGGGCAAGAAATGGGATAGTGACTTCAATAGTACAATAGGAGCAGCAGATAGATAGGAAATAGTCGCTTCTCTGTTTTACACAAGGGACAGAGGAAAAAAAAAAGGCAAGACACTAGCAGTGGTAAAGCCAGAACCACTGCTTGAGCTCCTTCAACCCCTTGAGCTGTGCTCATTTACCCAGAAGGGAAAGGATTTGCACAGAAGCAAACCAGGGAAGAACTCAGTGCGTAGGCCGGTATTTGTCCTGCTGAACAAACTAAAAAGATGCAAAACACTTGCAGTTTCAGAGGAGAGCAAAATGAAAAGTCAAACAAACCATGGGAGTCAAACAAACCTAGGGAGGAGCTGCATCAGCAGCACCTTCGTTAGGCTGCYATCCTCTTTCTCAAATTAGCACCTAAAGGAGTGACCGGACAGAGCCCGGGTTGCCYGTAGCCCGTCCACGTGGGCAGAGGCCTTCCAGGGGCATCACAGCATGGTCACTGCTCCAGCAGACCCTGCTCCTTCCCAGAGCTCCTTMCCACCTCCAGCCCCTTCCAGCTACTGCCCTGCCCTTGCTCTGCTTTATATTCACTTCATTTCACTGTCTGTACTTCGAAATAGACTT